>CM046030.1:60829216-61176716 GCA_025215565.1 Flaveria ramosissima
ATTACTTGCTTGTTATTGTTGCCACTATACCCACTATTGCTATGATAGGATTGAGAAATGAATAGAGTGCAAAACTTATTTTCAAACCTTACCACTAATCATTCAAGGGGTGATTGTGGATCACTGAATAAAGTTCTCCGTTTCTTTAGTAGGTGTTGACCCGTAGTGAGGAAGAGATTACCAAGCACTGGCGGAGCTGAACCAAACCTTACGGGAGCAGAGGCGAAAATAAATTATTTTATGGGGGTGAACTCTATATTTATTAAAATATTTCTACTACCGGACCGAAAATTTACACTAATAAACAGAAAATTAACACTACTGACGATTAAAAAGAGGGAGCAGGGCCCCCAGACCCCAAAGAAGCTTCACTAATGTTACTAAGTGTGTCACATCCCGTCAAAGAAAAACCACGAAATGTAACAATCATGATTTTTATAGCCTTTACTTACATCAAACAACCACAAATTTACATATAGATAAAAAGGGTTTTAATGTTTACACATGACAAATTACAAATTGTTATTCAAACGACACGTTCCAAATTGTTTTTCAAAAGACATGTTTTAAATGTTTCATATGTGACAAGTTTTACATCTATGGCATTTGACACATTGTGCAAAAAAATCTCACAAAAGCCCTTAAATGATGTGACTCTATGATCCTTAGTTTTTTGAGAAAAACATTGATGAGTTTACATGTTTTATTGAATCGAGGACATTGTTTCAGTGTAAAAACTTTGTTACCAGATAACGAAATCTAAACACTTAGTATAGCCAATTAAAGAGAACACATATAATGATGTTGCTACCATGAGTTCTCATGGTCAAACTTGATTGGTTCTAATGTTGCCCCTAACAATGTTTTATCGCAAAACATTGACATAAGATGGACGGTATACGTCCGTTTTAACATACTATCGTTAGAGCGACTAACTTAACACAAGTAGATCTACTCATAATTTTTATGTCTATCTATAGCTAATAGTCACAATATACTAGGGACTTAGGAGTGATAATGAATCCTACTCAAGCAACAAATAAGTCATGATAATCTCCTACTTATGATTCTAGCATGCTTTCTCCCTTAAGTATTTATAAGCAAAACCATTTAAAAGAGTGGGACCGTATAATTCACCTGGTAAGCAAGAAATGTAACAGAAAAAGCAACTACCAACTAGCAAAGTCCGTGAATGCGTGAGTTGACCTAAGTGTGCCTTAAGGTAAAATGAGGCGCCTTAAGGTCTATACAATGTTTCTGATGTGCAAGATGATTGAGTACTAATTCACCCAATTAGACCCGACATGAATACTAGCTACGGTTCCAAATGTTTGACTCAAAGGTCATTGGTGTAAAAGATTTGATTTCCCGTGTGTGTGTGTGTATATATATATATATATATATATATATATATATATATATATATATATATATATATATATATACACTAGTGGATGGAATCCGCATGTTGCAATGGGAGTGTTAAAATTTGTAAGGCTCGACTTCGACGACTCGTACATTAACCGTCAAATCGTGTATGAAAATCGCGTCAAGACATTAATAAAAATAAGCACGTACATGGGTTCGAATAAAATTCACACTGAAATGCAAGTCAAATTACCACTCCACAATGACATAATTAAATTTTAATAAAATTATCATATTTTAAACATTGTAAGGAAAAAGAGTTAGTAAAAAAACAATAAGTTGACGCAACTTTAACAAATTATATATTTGTGTTTAAATAACTTGTTTATTATTATGTACAACTCGTGTTTGAATAAGGAAAAAATACATCATATTTACAGATTTAAGGTATAACTTCAATAAAATAAATGTCGAATCTAAAGTTAAAATTTAAAAGCTTATATATAACCAAAAAGGTAAAAAATTATGTTAAGATTATAATATATATTCTAATTACTAACTTGAATGTACACATTTTTATACATATGATACAACTATATAATTTTTTATTTTATACCCAATACTTACACTTTTTACAATTTAACCCTATAAATTTGCACTTTCAACTTTGTTACCCTATATTTTTCATCTCTAACAAAATTTGCATTTACGTTTCATTCTAAATTTTGAGAGTTACACTTCGTAACGTACACGTGTGATTTAACGTTATTACGCCTATTTCTTCCCGTTTAGCGGCCCCGTCGCAACGTGTGGGTGGTCCTAATTCGACTTTAGTTATTTTGTTTTTAATGTTTTACGTTTCACGTGTATGGTTTAATATTTTTACGTCTATTTTTCCTTTCGGTTTTATTTTTTCATTTTTTTTAATACGAGTTTTTCCGGTATTGCTGGCCACTAACAGTGGTGTTGATATTGGCGCTATTTGGCATGATTTTATGCCCCCGCCACAACGCGGTGGCTTATTACTAGTTATAAATAATAACTTTTACATATATAGCTCAGTTCTTCTTTTTAACTTATGTGAAAAATATTTCATGTCAAACAAACCTCGAGCCCAATTTGAGGAGTCCAAAAACTATAATATAAAGATGGAGGTTTAATGAAATCCTAACAAAAACCTTATGCCCAATGTATAAAAATTAAAAACTTTACTGTAGGTTGTAACACATGAAACCTTGCTTCTCGTATCTAATCGACTCCTAGATGTAAGGTTCTTATTGCTTCCCACATCTATTTAGCTATTATTAGATTACCAATTTGCACTATTTGATCTTCAATTCGGGTGTCGATTAGAATAACAACGCCATGGCTTTGTTGTTTTTCTTATTGTCAGTGGAATCGCGTTTGATCACATCCCATACACTATAGACATTTATAATCACCCTCATCCGAATAGCCCAAGTTGTGTAGTTCGTTGGAGTTAACATTAGGCATTGGAACGAAGATGGGTTAATTTCTTTGGTTGCTTTCCTCTACGGCTGTACGTCTTTGTAATTGAAGTAGGTGAGGGGTTATCCGGCCCTTTTGGTTCTCGGCTAGATATAGGTGCCACAATCGCCCTTTCATAAGTCAAGCCAAACAGTTGAACAACAACTTCTCAAGCTAGCGGGTGATTAGGAATAATCTTCGTTCGAAGAACCATAAATAATGGGATGACCAACTCACATGCACGACTACTGAACAGTTATATTACAACCATTGGATACAAACGCCATGAAATAAGACCGCAAATCTTTGATGGGGCATGTTAATTAAAAACATGTGTTTGCTAAGTAATACAAAAAGCAATCTTGCTATTATGACGATGTTTGTCATCGTTTGCTAGATACAACAAGACAAAGGATTTGCTAGCACATAAATAGACAATTCGGAATAAAACTATGTATATATGTCTATATGGACCATATTGTAATAATGTTATCTTGTTTATTGAATCCAATAAGACAAATGTTTTCACTATGTGGGGAAGCTCCTGAAACTATGGACCATATTCTGACATATTATTTAGTTGTTCATAACTCATAAGCACGTTGTACAGAATAACTCTTTTTTTATTTATTTTAAGTTAGGGATTTAGTGTTGGTACATAAAGGAGTTCAAAAGAATGAACTAGATCACAGAAGAATGATACAATCTATCATACTTAAATAACGTTGGTGGCTTTGAAAAGCTATAAACAAATCAAAGTTCAGACCGGTATCCGTTTCCAATAATAAATCCATAACCATACCCAGTATATCCCGTTCATATATAGCAAGGCTACAAATGGGGTCTGGGCAGGGTGAGACGTAGACAAACCTTACCCCTATCTAATGGGATAGAGAGGATGTTTCCAGAGAGACCCGCGGCTCCAATAAGTATAATCAAACATAATACTTACATGTTAATAGTTTACCACTAGGAGCATACAGTAGCAATACATGATCAAACAAAATGTATTAAGAAATTCTTATAACCTAGTGAACAAAATCATGCATCAAACATTGGTAAGCAAGAATCACTAATGCAACACTATACAAATGTCAACCATAAGCGCTAGCTGCACAACAATGCAAACATACATTTACTAACATGTAGTTTCCAATAATAACTGAGGGGAGTTATTTCTGTGGGTGAAGATAGATCAAAATTACATTTTGAAGCGGCCCAATTAGTTTAAATATAGTTTTGACTTTTGATAATCTTCCAAATATATAAAGGATTGATCGTTGATACGTACCTTTCTATGTTATTCAATTTTAATAAAATGCTAGTTTTTAAATGAAAATTTGATCCTACAACTAGCTAACAAGGTTGTAGGTGTTTTTAGGGTTTTGGTTGGGGATAATCTCGATATTCGGCCACTTGGGGTGCCCTCCGAGTACACGCCTCAGGTTGCCCAGGTTCCACGAGTACATAGCCCTGGCTCTGGGTCCCTCGGGTAGGGCGAACATGTACAAGGCCAAGCTTACGGCCCCTCATTTGAACCCGATGAAATGTGGCTGTTGAACAGCATTGTGACTATTGGGAAACGATGGTTTTTTTTGTTTAATGATGATGACCCTTTTGATCTTGACTATGTAAATAACTCGCACACTTGGAATACTTCTAGGAGTACTTTAGGCTCCCAGCCTCCTAATGCCCTTACGGCGCTATTCATTCATCGTAGTTACGTGTAACTGATATTAGTTTAGCGTTTTTACCACCTCGATGTATGTTTCTTATATCTAAATACCTTTGGTAAATCGTTAAAATTAGCACCAATTAACTCTATTATATTAATTAAAATATATATTTATAATACTTGAACTTGCATACATCTGCTAGTTTCTTTTTCATACATAAATAACTTTCATACATATATATTACATTACTGTATTCATGTACTACAAATGCTTGATTGAAATTTACATTTGTGTACGGTTTTAACAAGTGTGTATTATCACTTAAATGATGTGTATATTTATTCGTTCGCCAATAAGAATATGCCTTAAGTAGTAACTTATAGGGGCATCATGTAATTTGATTATTTAAATATATAAAAATCATCCTGACTGACATAATAACCTAAATAGCCCATGCTATTACAATTTTATAAACATGGGCAATTAAGGTTATTAGAGAGCCTTCTTAACAGGGGTACTTGAGAAATTTCACCTGCTCAGGCTTCCTTTTCATTTCAAATTTTATCGTCATCTTCATGTCCAAATAGACAGATATCAAATATGGATTCAAATTTAACTCATTCATGAATGCATCCAATAATAATAAAATCCAGATTCAAGAACACATTCAAAAGCACATTTGTATATAATGAACTGCACATGCACACAAGGACTTTAATTTCAACTTTAGTGGTGCTGAACCAGCCTGTAAGTGGAGGTGGTGGTGGTGGAGGTGGTGGTGGTGGTGGTGGTGGTGGTGGTGGTGGTGGTGGTGGTGGTGGTGATGGTGGAGAATAAGCCCCGTCATTAATAAGTGGTGGTGGTGGTGGTGGTGGTCGGTTTTTAAAATAGGAATTTTCCTAACACCTCAACCAAAAGGTGTCGGATAGCAATCTTCTTTCTGGTTTATGTACCTTGCAGGCTTGCACTGTAAACATGGGGTCACACTCAGCACAACCTTAAACGGCCTCATACCGCCATAAGATCACCATAATCTAGAGGCGGCTACACCTGTGTGGCATTACTGGATTTGACAAACTCGATCAATCTGATCAAGTTTTATCTTAACAAATCAATAATGATGAATTTCGTAACATAAAGTTGGCATGCAACCATACTAGCAGAATAAAAAATGAGCATTAAGAAAAAAATTAAATTTAAATTAAAAAAGAAAAAATTAAAAGGAAGAAATTAACTAACCCATATTGGCTCTGAAATCAAAATTGTATTTTTTTTTTCTTTAATCTCTTGATGGGAACTATATCAAAATCGCCCGATCAAAGCCGAATATCAACCAGAAGGCTGCTTGGTCATTACTATATACTCTATAAGAGAACAAAGGCATAGTGTCTGAAATTTACAGTCAAAACGAGCATCGGACTCAGTTTCAGGGTCATCTAGCACAGGGGTGGGGGCGGCTACACCACTTTTGTATATTAGTTCTGATACGACTCCATGTCCAGCTGTGTTGCTGGTGCTGGTGCTGGTGCTGGTGCTGCTGCTTTCTGAATGACAACCACACTCCAATCCTCTATTTCCAGAAACTTCACACTCACAGCTCCGACCTTTGATAAAGGTCATAATATTATCTTGGCTTCCAGATAGACAGAATTCCCGTACGCTTGTACAAAGATTCAAAGATAATGATGTTACTAAATCATCAACATCATCTGTTGTTAAATTACTTAATTTTACGTCCCACTGAGAGATTATGATTCTTTGCATCACACTTTTGAGCTTGCATAAGCATTTGGAGCAAAACCGATACAAGCATACACCACTTGGAGTTGATTTTGAAGCTTGGTCTGCCGGAACTGATTCTTCACACACGAATCCATTAGAATGTTCAATGGATGTAAGCTCAGGACGTTCTAGAACAACCTCATTTGGCTCCTTTTCTAAAGGGTTATCTGTGTGATCCTTAAAGGAACTAGACCCTTGAGTCTGTAAAAGCTTGTTGGATTCATCAGCCATGGAAGCCACATGCTCAATGGGGTTATCACTTTCAAGTCTTTCGGTACTTTCTTTCAAAGATTCTAAATTTGAAGGTTTGTCCATGCAATTATCACCTTGAACAAGAGCATTTTCATCAAGCTTTGTGATTGCCTCCATCGGTTGAGGAGGTGCCTCAAGGCTGAATTTGTAACACATAAGATAAGAAATAAAGAGTAAAATTTAAAAGAAAAAAAATTATATAATTCAAGTCTTGTTTTATTTACTTAGATATACCTCTGCAGTGTGTACGCCCAGCTGTTTACCATATCGTCAAGATAAGCTACTTGGGATAAAATCCGAACAAATTGATATTTATCTTTCCCGCTTTCAACTTTGGCATTAATTTGTGAAGTTAAAATCTCCAAGACATTTCGAACATCAGCTGTAACTTCACTTAGTGAGGAGTAGAGACCTCGATAAGCTGATAAACCAACGGCAATTAAGCCATGGACTAAACCATGTTTTTCTTTGCTTTTAATGTTACTAGGCCGAACAATGCACGAATTAAAAGGCCAGACCTTCCAAGGCCCGTCAATTTCAGCAGATGGCCCTTCTTTTAACTTTGATGTGACCCAACAAAGTTCAGCAAAATGAGGATATTGCAAGATCTGATATCCAAATGTCGATATAGCCAAAAGCAAGTTTGATTTCCCTTTTTCCTCCTTTTTGTTCGGTGGGAATGATGTTTGATTTCTAAACCTATATTCTATAGCTGAGGCAGAATCTGGGTTAGGGTGTAGTGTGTTCATGTCAAAAGATTCATTAGCCTCAAACGAACTTTCAGGAACATGAGTTTTTTGATTAATCAACTCAACAAAATATCGAGCCACGTCATTTGATAACTTTGTTGCAGATGAACCAATAACCATATCACGGTTAAAGTTCCCATCAACATGTACTGAAAACCTTGGTATGCTACTCCCTGTGTGATTTGAAGGACTAAGGTTCTGTTTGTTTCCCCCAAAAAAATCCTTTATTCTTGGTGAGAGCAATTCGAATGGGACTTCTGTCGTAGCCTGTTTAAGCATAAAAAGAACAATAACATAAAACAAATAGAGAATGCCACATGATGTAGAAAACCTATATCATGAATGAATCTATATACAAACAAACTGGAAACATAATATATAAAAGATATTTCATGTCATGTCACATGTAACCAAGTATCTCAGTTACATTCATTTTTAACGCATTCATAAAAACATCTACTGAAGGTAAGATAAACCGGTTTTCATGCATCACATTCAGTGTCATGCTAGAAAAGGTCAACATGGTCAAAGCTGATAAAGTAACATAGAGCAAATAGTCTTACCAAAATGGTCAAGGATGCAGAAATGAATATTGACTCTGCCTGCTCAACAAAAGAGCTCCAAAGATCAGAAGCCCTTAAGATCGGGTCTTGAGATTTTCCCATGTTATTGGAATGCATATATAATTTCAGACGGGAATCATTTTCTTCATCAGTGACTTGATGGCATGTTTCTAAAGCCCACAAATCAATTCTTGGCATGAATATCATGCATGAACCAACACTGGCACATCTCACTGTAAAGAATTTGAATTAACTGGTATCAACATGTGGTAGAACTATGTAAAAATATAAAACATAACACTGTAGCACCTCAAATATTTAAGAGAGATGATGAGCATATATGTCAACAGTTATGGATCATTTCTTTTATTTTCTTTGCCAACATCTACAAGCCACTAAGATGACAAAATGAAACGTGTTACAAAATAATGAGCATTACATTTTTTCCAATGTGATTTAGGCTACACAAGTCTTTGATGTCAATTGGCTCAGCTCATGCTACTTCCTCACAACCCTTTTGTATCAAGGAGAGAATCAATTGCTACAATATTATCATAATGCAAAAGTGGAAATAAATTCAATGGCAAAATAAATACTTAGAATTTAGGTCATGATGATAAAACACAATTCTAGTTCCAGTTATATCCCATCCAAGCAATATAAAAAGCTTTTTGCTCTAAATATAAAACCTGGAAAAAATATTTTATGGTCATCAATCAACACATCTCAGTATCTCATATTAGCATATCATGAAATACACAAAAAAGAGTTACAATTAAACTTCTTAATTAAAAAAACCAGCAGGAATTTGTGTTTTTCAAAAAACATTTCTATTTTCTTCTCCAGAAAACTATTATAATTTTGGAAAAGCATGTTAAAAAGAAAATCAAAAAACTTCCAAAATATACAAGGGTATAGGTGAGGGGCAATGGCATCAGTCAACGTGGGTGACAGCAGTGAGCAGTGACGGACAGTGGCAATAAACAATGGTCAGCAGCGGTGGTTAACAGGGTTTATAGGTCTACTACTATTTTACGCAGATATGGATTTTTCTTGAAACCCATGAAATTGCAGGAAAAAATATTTTTGAAGTAGTTTATCTTACTGCCAAGTTAAAGGATTGATGATTCCACATCACAGTAAAATAGCATAGTTGTCAGTTAAAAATGTGTCATCCCCTGTAAAGCTACAGGTGCATGTTATTTGTCAACTAGATGAATAGAAATGAATGTGAGCCTGCTAAAAATCATTCATGTGTACTGCATCTAGAGAACAAAAGGTATAAAACAAAACTTACATAAGATTTGTGTCAGCCCCTGAACCATGTCTCCAGCTCCTTCATGCAGCATTGTAGCCAAATCAATCTTATGAAGCACAGCATTTCCAACAAAAGAATGAAGAATGCAAGAAGCAAGATGCCTCTGGCCACTTCTGGGGCTTCCTGAAATTAATAAGCAAAATCCTGGTTTCTTTCCAAATGAATGTGATGCGCCATATACCAAATTCTTTTGCAGGAATCCATTATGCACTTTAGAGTCATCAGTATCATCATTAAAGATATTGTAACCAGAAAAAGTACCATTTCCAACTAATACATTGGCACGTAACAGAATTGATTCCACGTCACTTGCGACGTCAGCTTCCGTAAGGAAGTCCTGAACTCGAGACCACCAACAGTCACTGCTCTCTTTCTTTCTGTCCAAGGCAGAAACAATTACAGTCTTGATTGTTGCAGCAGCTTTAGAAAGAGGTGGTGGTAAGGAGACACGGTCATCCAAATATAATGAAACAAGCAATCGGGAAAGTTCCTGCAGCATGCAAGGAAACAGATGAACAGGAAGCGGTGCTGATACTATATCATTAGCCGCCATTCCCGCTTCTCTACGGGAACAAGGTGGGGGTGCACTTGAAAGAGCCTCCAACCAATCTCTCTCTTGGACTACAAAAGTGGGTAAAACAGGACGTTTACCAACACATCCTTTTTCTTCAGCAGATTTGAGAAGTTTTTCCCAATTACACCCCCTTTTCAATGCATTAATAGCTGTTTGAGTACAAAGAGCCTGCAGGTCAGCACCGGCAAACCCAACGGTTCGTCTTGCAATCAGCTTTAATAATGATCCACTGACAGGTCTAGGCCATTTCTGGGTATGAAGTGATAGAATAGCTTCCCGATCTTTAACTGAAGGGAGGGGAAAGTAAATTTCTCTATCGAATCTCCCTGGCCGCCTTAAAGCTGGATCAATAGCATCAGGCCTATTTGTTGCACCGATCACTATAACTGAACCACGAGACTTTAGACCATCGAGTAAAGCAAGTAAAGTTGAGACAACTGAATTATGCGTCTGATCTTGTTGTCTAGTGCGTGAAGGAGCCAAACCATCAATCTCATCAAAGAATATAATCGATGGTTGAGATTTCTCGGCAACTTGAAATAAAAGTCTGAGCTGGCGTTCAGCATCACCGACGTATTTCCCTAAACAGTCTGCACCTTTACGAGCAAAATAAGCTATTCGTTTATCACCACGAGCACATGCACCGATTAATGAACGAACAACCAAAGTTTTGCCAGTTCCAGGATAACCATGCAAAAGGACACCTCTAGGAGGAGTAAGCCCAATATTATTAAAAAATTCTGGATATAACAGTGGCAATATGACAACCTCCTTTAAAGATTGGATTACATCTTGAAGCCCGCCAACAGATTCCCAACCTTGAAATGGCATTTGATTTTCTGATGAGGGCCCGCCAATGTAAACAGGTGTGATTCTTGATAGATCTCGATGAAGCCTTTTGCTTTCACGTTTTAAGAATTCTTCATCTTCCCCACAATTTTCTAACCATTTTTCTTCTGCTTCATGATCCTTGCGCCAAGCATCGTTCGACTGCTTTCTCAATTCTAATCTAATCTTTTTAGCTTTAATTTTCTTTAACCTGTCTAAATATTTAGTGCCATGAGGTTGGAATAGACGTCGGTGGTCTGTACAGGCTATGAGAAATTTACGATGATCAAAGATGCAACCAATGGCACGAGCACACGGCTGCCATAAAAATATTAAGAAAGTTTATAATGTGTTTACTTAAATAGTTTACTTAAAAAACATAGGATAGTTTGAGACAGAGAACATAGATTTTAAACATGAATTTTAGAAAACTACAAGCAGAAATGAGAAGACCCTGCGCGCTTGCCCGGAGGATGCAACAAATGACTTACCAGGTGATAAGTTTTTGGACACCTGTCCACACGACACCCAATCGTTGCTCCTCGTCTCCCACACCGGCTGCATTTCAATACCTTTCCTCTGAAAAGGGCTGATCTCACATTTTTCAAGCATCCCAAACCAGCAAAATAAACCTGCAATCATAAGCAGAGATGGTAGTGAAACAACAGATTATCCAGCTTGTGAAAGAAAATATGTGAAACAAGTGATTGAAGTAGTCAATTATCTCCACCAAAATTACTAAATACACAAGCAACAAGTTCAGACAGTCACATGCTTTTCAAGTCAATTGGTATCATAATCCAATATAATCCAATGTGGAAGTAAAAACTGTGCTAAAGTAGAAAAGGATAAACAGAACAGCAAAGGGAAAAAAGGGAGGGAACTAGATACCATAGTAGCACGAAATTATACATACAACAACAGAATTCCATCCGTAGAACAAGTGATCCTTGCATATGTTTAAAAAGATACATATATATAAAAAGCACGATGAAAAGAGTACGAATACCGCACTAAAGTATTAGGAAGGGACAGACAAGGTAACCTCACTATAGAGTGTTTAATGGTCAAAACTGGTGTTGCACCAAAAGGTATCTTTCAGGACTGTAAATAAAGCTATGCCTTGAAAATGTTATAATACTAGCTGCACAACAGCTTAAACAACTTTTATAAAAGTTAAAAAATTCAGGAGTGCTCAAGCAATACAATGTTTGTAGTGGATGAATGTCTCTCGGACTAAAAAAACATAATTGCAAGTTTTGACAATCAACCATGCATCATATTATTAAAGGTTAACAATGATTACTGACAAAGTGTGATCACTGCATGACTTAAATTTTCAAGTGCTCCTGACTACAAAGTTAGATGGTTCAAAAATTACACAAAAGAATAACTAGAACAGATACCCCTAAGATAGGTTTCTCTTCCAAGTTCTTCTTCACCTCCACGGATAAAGGAAACATAGTGATCCATATGTCAAATTGTCACAATACTTAAAGTTTCACCGTACTCACCAAAGTTGCCAAAAAAAGCTTTTAAAACAAGCAAAGAAATTGACTTTAAAGTGGAGGCAAAATTGTTCTAATGTGCAATATATCCCATTGCAAAAGAACAATAGACCTACAGTTCTGATTTGGAAGGTAGATCAGGTAGTGAGTTTATGTCCTTTTCCAGTATTTTGCTTGACAAAGAATAGTTCTTATAGGAGGTGTGAGGCATGGTGTGAAAGTGCTCTACTGTGTAAATACGTCTTTTTCTTTCTGGACACTATTAAAAATGCTAAATGGAGAAAATATACAATTGTGCCATTGCAGCATAAATCTACTTGGATAACAAACATATAGATTGGCATATATGTTAGAGCAGACTTCCCTATTCATAATCTATAGGTGCTGAAGTAAATAACACAATAAGGTCATTGTTTTGAACTATCATTTTAAAGTCTAGATCACAGTACAAGCAGACCTATACAATAATAAATGAAAGCTATTAGTGAACAAAACATACCTCTGGACTCCATACCGCACAATGTTGATGGACCCATATTCCAGCAATCCCGAACCGATCATTTATGGGACCCAAGAGTTGTCCAAGCCAGCCTGGCTCATCACCAAACCCATCCAATATATCATAAGTGGGTTCCTCCTCCGAGGAGGATCCACTGTATGCCTCATTATCACTGCCAGCCCCATTATGCACTAACTTTTTTGGAGGTTTTCCATCAGTTCCTCCTCCACAAAGACCACACCGCCTTCCCTTTTTTATCCGAGGTTTATGCTGTCTATGAACTGGAGAATATTTGTCTTCCCCAACCTTCTTAGAGTTCTCATCTTGCATATGATTACCATTGGATGTAGCTTCTCCTACATGATCGTCACTGCAATGAAGAGTAATGTCTTGATGAGAACTGTGGTTTTCCTTTCCCCCGGATTCAACTTCTTCAGTAGGCCTACCCTGTTCAACAGATTGTACAATGTCATTGGCAATGTCCTCAGAATGAAAGCTATTTAGAACTTCATTCCCCTGATCCACTAATTCATCAACAGCACCATTATCTGTCACCCCACCCTCCAGCTCAAATCCCTTATCCTTGTCTTTTACTACTTGCTGAACAGTTGTATCTTCTCCATCTTTACCACTGCTCTCCAAAGTAATCTCTCCATTGCTCGCAACATTTGAAGCTTTAATTCTCCCAGGTCGTTTCGACTGCACAACCATCAATCTCTTCTCATTTACTCGTGAATCCACCAAATCCAATTGTTCCTTAACACCATTGGAATGACCAAAGAGCTTCTTCTTACTCCTTGGCGAAGAATTCCCCGTCCCAAAACTCACTTTCCTACCCCTATCTCTCAACCTAGACTTCCATTCACCCGAATCTTCCTCTTCCAACCCCACCGCAGTTGAAGCCGGCTCCCCATCCCCAATCCTCTTACCCAAACCACGCCCACCTTCTTCCCTCACCCTCCGCCTCTTCTTAGGCGGAGCCGGCGAAGCATCCAACACCAACGGAGCTCGCCGCACCCTAGAACTCCTCCTAACCTCCAACGACGCATCACCATTAACCTCACTCACCCTAGGAGACTCCACCTTGTCCCGGCTCTGAGTATACACCGTCTCACATATCGCATCAAGCCTCTTATGCTTCTGTTTCACCCTAATCACCCTCTGATTCCTCCTCCTCTTCGCCAATATCCCACCCCGCGACAATCGCATGACAAAAACCACCACAATCTATAACCACACACTCTCCCCCTACACCTACACCTACACACACACTCACACCTCCTCGATTCAACACAGTTCAGTGATTCACACAATGCAATCCGTAAACACAACTTCAAATCAACCGTACATCATCTCAACACAACGAAACCAAATCACTTACCGCAAAAACTCCTCAATTTGATCCGATTGATGACGATATGGAAACCGAAACCGAAACCGAAACTGAAACCCTAGAAACCATTTGCTGCACTTCCGATCCGATTCCGGCGAGTCATGAACCTCCGATTGGGTCCGATTAGGGTTCCGCCGTGTGTGTATGTATCGATTTCAGTCTGTATGTATAGGTGTGTGTGTGTATATATGTATATATTTGTTGTGTTTCATGTGAAATGGAGGCAGGGGCGGAGGTTCTTGTAGAGAAAGGGTTTTTTGGGTTACGGAGTTTAAAACGGAAAAATATGGGGTTGTTGTTGACCACGTGATTTTTAGCGCGTGTAGTGTACGCGCGTGTTGGATGTTGAGTGGGTGATTGGTTTGTAGAGTGTACGTGGTGGTGGTGAGAGTGGGGGTGGATTGTTTTGGGGAAATTTTGTGTTTAGTCCCTTGTTTACTCTTTGATATTCAGTTACGACCCTTAAAGAAAAAGGATTTACTCTTAAAGCTAATAATAGACTTTATAATATTTTTATAATTATTATAAAATCTAAATTATAGATATTATGTGTCTATATATATTATATATAAGATATATAAACTTTTATAAATGAGAAGGGTAACATGTATTCTCAAAAGGGTGTTTTCGTGTTTAAACGTTAATAAACATAAAACCTTTTAAGGGTTCAAATTATTCTTTTAATTAGCTAAGTAGCCATTAAATTGTTAACGTGTCCATGGCCTGACAGATTGAATTCATAATAAATATGAAAATTTTATACGAATATGAAAACCCCCATACACCATATAAACCTAAAGACAAGTGTCTTTGCAAGATGTCACAAACGCCATTTGTTTCACCCGATATAAACACCTAAATTAATATTATTATTTTTAGCATATTAGCACTCTAAAGTTAGAAAAATTGGCCATAAAGTACAATATGTACAAAGTAATTACATTTAAACTATAAAACATAACACCCAGCTACACATTGTTTTTCTAAATTTTTTAAAAAACATATTATACAAGTTAAAGATACGTAATAAAACACATTTTTAAACAATTATATATATGAAAGAGTTAAACATTTCAAATGATAAACTTATTTAGTTAAACTAACATGACCTGTTTAATCAAATGTGTATGATGATTGACAATGTACATGTTTATACAAAATCCAAATCTATGATACCAAATTGGTATAGATTTTATATTTAGTAAAAGGGATGTAAAATTTGAGGTAAGGAATGAAAATTATGTAATGGCAGAGGACCTTTTCATAATATTATTTGTTGTATTTGGTTTTTTTGAGCTTTGTCACTCCCACCAAACGTTAGCGCCAAATATGTAAGCAAATCTTCTGATAACTTGAAACCCAAGTTTCATACATTTCCTTTATTGTTACACTAAAAGTATTTTTGATTGGTGTAATTTCACTTCATGACGTTTTCATAATCAGTAAGTCTAACTTTAGAATATATTTGTTAATATTGTTGATATGGTTCAAGACTTAATTTAACTAAAATTTAACAGATTATATGAAACGTCTTTTTTTTGAAATATTAATTTGTAGGTTTTATTCTTAATCTTTTTCAAGATCACTTTCTCGTATAATGCAATACATCTTTAATATAAGGGGTTTATAATATGTCAGGTCTTTTAACTTTTCAAGATCTTATATTTTCTATTAAAGATAAAATAACTAAACGACAGTTAGTTTTAAAAGACAAAGAAAACGAAAAACAACAAAGCCACGGGACCCACTCGCTTTCATCCTCTTCTCCAAGATCATCGTCTTCTTCATTAAACCGTCTCATACAGAAAATTTTCAACAAAATATGTGGAAGATGACGAAGCCAAAGGATAAATTGCTAAATTACATTATGATATCAGTAATTTTGCAAGACCATCGAAGATGAAGGTCAACTCCATAAACCTAATTTTCAACACGTTGATTTGGGAAAGTTACCCATAAAGAGACAAAAGAAGAAGAAATCACAAAGCAAATATCGAGATAAAAAGGAGAAGGAATGCGTGCATAGAGAATCAAATCTTGGGAGAGTTTGAGACCTTTAACATAAACTTGAATTTGAGAACTTTAATAGGAGTATAGAATCTAGATTTGAAAACCTTAATAGGTTGTGAAAATCGTAGGGTCCTCTCGTGGCTCCATCTACTTCAAATACCACGACCAGCTCATCTTCAGACACCACAGCCTATTGCTACTTGAAAATTAAAAAAAGACGTATATTGTATGGGACAACAAATGATGAATGATATCTATTAATATCAAGCCGTCAACTGATATTCTAGCATGAACAATCCACAACATATTAGTTCAAGGTTAATTTAATTTTTCATCATTTCAAGCTTTATATATGAAAGAAATAAGTTTAAGTGCCTACGTTATCTACAAAATTTAAAGCTATAACTTTAGAACACCATAAAAATCTAGAAACATTTTATTCAAGAACGTTAATCGGTTTCATTGTAAGTAACACACAGTTCATAAATACACGCAAAAGTATTTGCATACGACTTAGCTAAACTTTTGATGCAAAATGATAAAACCAAATATTGTTAGCCAAATGAAAAGGAAAACAAGTTCAATTAATTATCCCTATTAATAAAGTTCATGCTAAATGAATAGTAGATTAACCTCTTTTATGGAGTTGGTACAAATGTTATTTGCGTGAGTTAGGATTACTGTTGGGTGAGTGACAAACCAATAAAATCATTCCATTGTGTCTTTTAGTTGTGTATGTGTGCCCACTAGATTCAAGAAGAGGATAGATAGAGCAAGATAGAAAGAGAGGAGACGGATGCACAGACGAGAGGGGTCATCGTCTGTGCATATGTCGCCACCTTTGTTGCCGCTTAAGCTCAACATGTTTTATATGTTTTCCAACAAGCAACAAATATCCACCTCCTTCATTTTGACTTAATTTATTGTCTCTTGCCTTTAGCTTTAATTGGATATATGAACATTGAAGGAGAGGATGTGGCTTGAAGCTAACAAAGCTTTGTAGAGTTTCAAGGTCTATGAGTGTTAAAAATTAATATCTTGGGATGTGAAGATCAATCGTTATTCAAATTGATTAGAAGGTTAAAAGCGCATAGAAAACGACTGCAAAACATCTTGATTGGTTGTTTATTTTATGAATTGAAAATCACTGTATCATAGGCAAAAACGATTGTAATTTCTAATTTTGTGAGAATTCGTAATTTGATTTAAACTCACAATTATGTTAGACTTCGAATATCTTTTATGGACTCTTGCATAGAACTTTTTTGTTTATTCAATCGATTGCTTCGAGTTATCATGCTTTTAGATGTTTTCTCAATGAATATTGTTGTTGGATCTAGAGAGGCTGTTGCAACCAAAACCATGTCACTTAGAAGATTTTGAGTACAACATACAAAGGACTTCCGAAGCCAAGTGTGGGACTTCCGAAGAAAGAAGGAGCTCTTCCGAAGTCTAAGTGTAAAATACACTTCCGAAGGAAAACTCCAACTTCCGAAGATAAAGAAGTTACTTCCGAAGAATCAAGACTTGAAGACAAAGTTCTGAAGTCAACTTCCGAAGTATAAAGAAGTCCCTAAAGCCTCGGAAGCATAGAAGCATCTTCCGAAGTATAAGTGGCTTCGGAAGAACTTGTTCTTCCGAAGCCAGTTAACCTTCGGAAGACACTTCTATTATCCAGTAGACATAAGTATGGTCTGTCTGACAGTCCGCTGCAAATCTCTGAGATACTGCATGGCGTTTTCTCAAAAGCCATGTAGTTGACCATACTTTAATCTACTGTTTACCTTTTATGTTAAGTACAGTTGCCATCTTTAGTTGGTGACAAAAGGTAAGTCATGGACATGTCATGACTACCATATCTTAGATAATACTTTATCTAAGATACCTTAACTTTAGCATTGTAGTATATGCTTTAGTCGTAGGTTTCCAGCTGGTATCAAGTATAACCGGCTGTAGGATCTAGTATATATAGTTTCTCATTGTAACTCATGTTCTATGCTTGTAAGTGTCTTGTAATCTTGAGTTGAGAAGTAATATATACAAGTACCTTGAAAATACTCCTGCTTGTTCCTTTGATTACTTATTATATTATTATCAACTCTTGTTAAAGGCATTGCTTCATCTTGTTTGAGTGATATTATAAGTGAGTTTGAGAGAATTACAAGTGTTAAGTGACAAAACCCGATCCTGCAATTGGTATCAGAGCTTTTTAGGCTCTTGATTGTGAGATCTTACCATCCTAATCAACCAGTTTTTCACTCCTCCTTATACCTCACTCAAAAATGGCCCTCATCAAATCTGAAGTTGAAATGGGAACGATGACCAAAGCTCCCATCATCGACCCTGAAAACTTCAGGTCTTGGAGCAGAAGAATGGAAGGCTTCATCAGATACCAGGATAGCAAGATGTGGCAGTCCATCGTTAATGGCCTGTACAAGCCAAAAGTTGCTGGTGGAAACGGTGCCATGATCGAGAAGGCTGTTGAAGACTACTCCGATGAAGACAGGAAGAAGCTTGACATAGACAGCAATGCTATGACTGTTCTCATGACCGCAATCCCAGACTCCATCATGGTGGGGTTTGAGCATTGTAAGTCAGCCAAAGAACTCTTTGATGCACTTGCTCAAATGTACTCGAGCTCTAATGATCCAAAGAAGGACTCACTGAAGCAGCAGTTTGAGAACTTCACCTATGTTGCTGGAGAAACCTTTAGCCAGCAATATTTCAGGTATATGGATCTTATCTCCTCCCTCCAATCTGTGGGAATCACTCAAGAACTTAGAGACCTTACCAGAAAGTTCATGAGTGCTCTACCCAATGAGTGGACTTTCTACTGTGTCTCCATTAAGAGAACAGAGAATTTAAACACTCTCACCATGACCGAACTCTATGGGATCCTTGATGGATACCGTTTGGAAATGGAAAGTAAGAAGGGTCACCAAGCAAGCAGACCCTTGAGCCTTCCTGCTAGCAACGCTTTAATGGTTGCTGAAGGCTCAGGTATCTCCCAGTCTCAGCAGTACCTGTCATACACCCAGCAGCCATCTTGTTCATCTGGGCCTTATATCACATTCCCTGAGACTCCAAGGTCTCATCAAGCTCAGCAAAGCTCCTTTCAGGAGGGCTGTGCGTTTGTCTCAGGGAGTGGACACTCCAATGATCATCAATTCTGCTTTGATGATCTTGAGTGCTTCAGTCCAGATGACATAGAGTATGTGGACATTGTCCAGCAAATGGCTCTTCTAACCTACAGAGCGAAGAAGTTCTTTAAGAGAACTGGAAGGCAATTCCCTCAAAACCCAATCACTAGCAAGTTTGGGTTTGACAAGAGCAAGGCTAAGTGTTACAACTGTAACCAGCTTGGCCATTTTGCAAGGGAATGCAAGGCTCCCAAATCCAACCCGGGAACCTCACAGGCCTCCTCACATCCTTCTACACCAAAGCCTAACGGGAAGTCAACTGAAACAGCAGCTATGGCTCAAGAAGTTGACTGGAGCTTTATGGTCAAGATGTGACTCCCGCTCAAGCACTCATGGCAGGAACAGATGAAAATAAGATATATGAACATCTCTGTACCCCTGCTTGTATTGCAAAGGTTAAATTGTACCAGGACTACAATATGGAAATTAAATCCGATATTGAGTCTTTAAATGTGCTAAAATCTGACTTTAAAAGAGCTGAATCTGACTACCAAAAGAAAATTGAGGAGTTAGAGAAAACTGTATCTCTTTTAAAACATGAACACACCAACTACAAGACTCAAATCAAGGATTTAATATCCAAATTGACTGAGGCTCAAGCCAGAAAGTATGCTATTTCTGAGCAAAACTTCCAAGTCATACTTGCATCATCCTCTCACTCCAAATTTGCTATCAAAACAAAAGTGGGTTGGGAACCAATGAAATTGCTCCACCACACTCTTATGAGTCTATAAGACAACCAAGATGTGGTACTGAAGAGCAAGAGGTTTCATCTGTTGACCCACCTTGTAAAGAGTCAAAGAGTGATGCAACTGTGGAGACCATGACCATCACAGGGAAGGAACAGGTAATTGAGCCCTTCCCAGCCAATGATGATCAAACCCTGACCACCAAAGCCAGAAGAAGCAGGGCTAAAGCAGCCAGGAAAACTGCCAAGAAGGTGGCTGAATCCAAGCTGAAGATAGACCCAAAGCAAAAGGGTGTATTTATATCAGCAGGATTTCAGGTGGTTGGACCTTCTGATTCAGGAAAGGAGTATAGTACCAGTACTCCTATCCTACCAAAGGATCAGAAGTTAAAGGGAAAGGTTGCTGATGAGGAGAAAAAGAACAAGAAACAGCAACCCTCTAATTCCCAGAAAATTAACATTGCATGCATAATGTGTGGTCTGCAAACCACTTGGCTAAAGATTGTTACTACAATCCTGCTAGCACACATTATGCAAATAATGTTAAAAGAGAAGGAGTCAGGGAAGGTTTCACATTTGGACCATATCAAATGGTTCAAGTAATGAAAAAGGGAAAGCTTGTTTCCGAAGCAAGGCTTCTCTCGGAAGAAAACTCTTCTTTCGAAAGGAAAAAGACTTCGGAAGTGAAAGCTGCAAAGACTCACAAAAGAGTCCCCTGAAACCATCCCAGAAGAAGACTGCTTCGGAAGAAAAGGTGGTGAAGGTTTCTTCCGAAAAGAAAGAAGCTTCGGAAGAATGCCAAGCTACAAAAGCTTCATCAAGCTCATCTTCTATGATCAACCGGAATGGAAGATCAAGGAAGATGCTGTAGCCAAACCTCTTCTTCAAAGACATCTATTGAACCCCCATGCATAAACTTTGGTTCAATCATGTCACTCTCATTGGAAGAACCCAAGACCAATAAGGCTTGGGTTTCCAATCAAAACTAATTATCTCACCTTATGTGCAGGGACATCCATATGACAAGAATAACAACATTTGGACTGTAGATA
Source organism: Flaveria ramosissima (assembly GCA_025215565.1). Lineage (NCBI taxonomy): Eukaryota > Viridiplantae > Streptophyta > Magnoliopsida > Asterales > Asteraceae > Flaveria > Flaveria ramosissima. The sequence goes on from CM046030.1 coordinate 60,850,165, forward strand.
GTGGATGCTCCAGGCACATGACAGGGAACAGATCTCTCCTTCAACAATTTCAACATTATGATGGAGGTCCTGTCCAGTTTGGAGGTGAGGCCGGAGGATATATTTCTGGCAGAGGAAGTATATCCAATGGAAAATTAAAAGTTGACAAAGTTAATTTTGTCAAACAGCTTGAACACAACCTGTTAAGTGTTTCTCAGTTTTGTGATCAAAAGCATCAAATGCTTTTCACAGAACATGAGTGCATCATCCTCAAACCTGGGATGACAATTCCTCAGGAATTGGTGCTTCTTAGATCTCCCAGGAGAGGGGATATGTACAAGCTTGATATGAACAATGCTTCCCCAATGGGAGAAGTATCATGCTTTCTTTCCAAAGCTGATAGTGATGAGTCAACACTATGGCATAAACGAATGTGTCATGTCAATTTTAAGACAATGAATAAATTGGCTAAAAATAACTTGGTACATGGTTTGCCTAAAAAGGAATTTTTCTGCAAAGATAACTGTGTTGCTTGCCTGAAAGGAAAACAACACAGGTCTTCTCATAAATCCAAAGTTGTTAACTCTATCACTACTCCATTACACTTATTGCACATGGATCTATTTGGTCCCACAAGTATAATGAGCATTGGAAGGAAATCATATTGCCTTGTGGTAGTTGATGATTTTACTAGATTTACATGGGTATTCTTTTTAAGAACTAAAGATGAAACTGCTGAAACTTTAAAATCTTTTATTCTTAAAATAGAAAATCAAGTTGATCACAAGGTTAAAATTATTAGAAGTGATCAAGGGACTGAGTTTAAGAACTTTGTTCTTGACTCATTTTGTAACTCAAAAGGGATTGCCAGACAATACAGTGCTCCTAGAACTCCTCAACAAAATGGTGTTGCTGAGAGGAGAAATAGGACACTTATTGAGGCTGCTCGGACTATGTTAGCTGATTCAAAGCTGCCTCTAACATTCTGGGCAGAGGCAGTCAGCACTGCATGCTATGTGCAGAACAGAGTTCTTGTAGTAAAGCCACATGGAAAGACCCCTTATGAGTTATGGAACAAGAGGCCACCGTTCATTGGCTTTCTAAGGTCCTTTGGCAGCAGGTGTACCATACTTAACACAAAAGACAATTTGGCAAAATTTGCTGAAAAGTCAGATGATGCTATCTTTGTTGGATATTCCTCCTATTCTAAAGCTTACAGGGTTTATAATATTAAAAACCAAAATTTGAGGAATCCTCCAACATTGTAGTTAATGAGCACACTCCTTGTGTTAGGGGGAATGGCCCTGATCATATTTTTGATTTAGAATGTTTCCAAACTATTTTAAACCATCTTGTGAGAATGTTTCAGCTGGAACAGGTGCTCAAAGCAATTCTGATGAAGATCAACTGTTTGAGCTTCCCAGACCTGCTCCAAGTTCTCCAAGAGCAACAACAAATCAAGTTCCCACTATTGAAAGATCTGACAGTATAACCATTTCAAGAAATAGTGGAACTTCAACAAGGGATTCACCTGATGATCTTCAAGTCTCCTCAGGTGATCCTGCACAACACCAAGCTGATGGAAGCAGCATTTTGAAGGAACAGGCAACTGTTAATGATGCTTCACAGCAAAGAAATGATGATGTTTCTCTTTCATTCAATCAGTCCTCATTGAATGAGATTGAAACAACAGCTGGACCAAGTATTCAAGCTCCGGAGCAAAATATGTCCAACTTGGACCTATCTTTGCAACTGGAGGTGATTCCAAGACTCAGAATTCAAAATACTCATCCAGCTGAAAACATCATAGGGGAAGTCTCTGAGGGTGTGAGAACAAGGGGACAAACTCACAATGGGAATGTCTGCTTGTACTCATGCTTCTTATCCCAATGGAACCCAAGAAGGTGGAAGATGCCTTGAAGGATAGTAGCTGGGTTGAATCAATGCAAGAGGAGCTGCTTCAATTCAAAAGACAAAAGGTTTGGAACCTATGTCCGCTACCATCTGGTCAAGTACCTATAGGCACCAAGTGGGTTTTCAGAAACAAAAGAGATGACAGAGGCTTGATTATCAAGAACAAGGCAAGACTGGTGGTTCAAGGATACACTCAAGAGGAAGGAATTGATTATACTGATGTCTTTGCACCTGTTGCAAGACTTGAGGCAGTTAGGATCTTCCTTGCTTATGCTGCATCCAAGAATTTCACTGTCTACCAGCTTGATGTCAAGTGTGCCTTTCTATATGGGGATATAGATAGGGAAGTCTACGTATGCCAGCCTCCAGGATTTGAAGACCCACAGCACCCAAACTATGTGTGCAAATTGGATAAAGCTCTATATGGGCTGCACCAAGCACCTAGGCTGTGGTATGAGACATTGTCTCAATTTCTTCTGAAGAATGGTTATACTAGAGGTACCATTGACAAGACTCTCTTCATCAGAAAGTCTGGGAAAGACATTTTGCTAGTTCAAGTCTATGTCGATGACATCATATTTGGTTCCTCAAATGACCAAATGTGCAAAGACTTTGAAGCATTATGAAGAAGAAGTTCGAAATGAGTTCTATGGGAAAAATGGACTTTTTCCTTGGAATTCAGGTAAAGCAACTGAAGGAAGGGTTTTTCATCAATCAATCTAAGTATGTCAATGATATCTTAGAGAGATTTGATATGAAGGATTGTAAAGCAGCAAAGACGCCCATACCCAGAAACCATGATTTATGCCCTGATTCTGAGGGGGAGGATACTGATCAACATCAGTATAGAGCAATCATTGGTTCTCTGATGTATCTCACAGCAAGTAGACCTGATATCATGTTTGCAACCTGCATTTGTGCAAGATATCAGGCTGCTCCAAAGGTGTCTCACCTAATTGCTGTCAAGAGAATCCTCAGATACCTCAAAGGAGCACCTAAGTTAGGTCTCTGGTATCCAAGAAATAGTGATTTTAATCTCTATGGTTACTCTGATAGTGATTATGGTGGCTGCAACATCAACAAGAAATCAACATCAGGTGGATGTCAATTTCTTGGTGGAAGGATCATCTCATGGCAATGCAAAAAGCAATCCTTGTCTCTACATCAACTGCTGAAGCTGAATACATTGCTGCTGCAAGTTGCTGTGCTCAGCTGCTGTGGATTCAAAACCAGATGATTGACTATGGATTCAACTTCATGAGCACTCCTATCCACATTGACAACAACAGTGCTATATCCATCACTGAAAATCCAGTGAAGCACTCAAAGACAAAGCACATTGATATCAGGTATCATTTCATTAGAGATATTCATGAGAAAAATCTTATAAAACTAATCAAAGTTGATTCAAATGAACAATATGCTGATTTGTTCACCAAAGCATTTGATGAACAAAGATTTAAATATCTCATTACAGCTATTGGGATGATAAACATTGACTAGTTAATCTCAATTGAAAACCTTTTAATGTGTAAAGTCTTATGTCAATACAATCTAAGCCCTGTTACAAAAGATCCTTTCTTAATTAACTAAGTATAAGTTCTTCCGAAGAGAAACTTGCCTTCGGAAGATATCTAGCATAACTTCCGAAGCAAATTTCTCATAGGATAATTTTCTTCTCGGAAGTGTACTAAGTCTCGGAAGAAGCGATTGAGTTTATCTCAGATCTACTTCCGAAGCACTTAATACTTTCCACCTGAAAGCAACATGTATTTTCGGAAGTAAGTTATTTACCTTCGGAAGTACATTTGCCTTCGGAAGAACTTTACCTTCGGAAATACCTTATACTCGGAAGAAAGATTTTACTGTGTAACGGAAATCTTTTGGGCCCCACTCTGTAAAAGTAAAGATTTTGTTAATGATGTCGGATTATTTAAATGGCTTAACCTTACCGCCCCTGTCACATCATCCATTGAACCCTCACATCATCTTATCCAAACCACCCTTTAAACCGCCATTTCACCCATTTAAATACTTCCGGTTAATCACTTACACTCTTTTTACCAAATTCACTGCCCTAAAAGCTTTCTTCTTCTCCAATTTACCTCTCTCAGAACTCTTCCTCTGCTATCTTTCTCAAATGGCTCTAAACCCTCAGCACAACCAGGTCGCACTCCTTGACTCTTCAAGGGATGCTGACTTCTCTGATATCATCTCTTTCTTAGCCCAATCTTCATACTACACAGCATTGACCGTAAACCCTACCATCTACTCCAATCAAATGTCCGAATTTTGGACAAATGGTCGGATTGAAACCCTAAACGGGGTTCGTGCTATCAGGTCAAGTGTTTGTGGCCAAGAGTTGGTCATCACTGAACAAATCATCAGGGAGCATCTTGAGCTCCATGATGAAGGCGCACCGACGGAATTCCCCAAATCTGAGTTAGATAACTCTTATCTCCAAATGGGATACGGTGGAGATGTAAGCAGGTCTACAGTCTACAAATTCAACTTCTCCTACAAGTGGAAGTTCCTGCTACATGTGGTTCTTCACTGTCTATCTAACAAATCCGGGGGATGGGATCAAATTCCCTATGAACTCGGGTGCTTAGTTCATGGGTTGGTACAAGGCCTGCGCTTCAACTACTCAAGGTTTGTGCTGACTAACCTTATGGGAAATCTGCAAAGGGACACATTCTTTATGTATCCCAGATTTCTACAGCACATAATCAACTGCGAGCTAGATCAGGGTAAGCTTGTCTGTGCAGCTGCTCTGTCTGCTCCCCAAATGAGGCCGACCATCTTCAAAGTCTTGAAGAGAGTGTCTACCAACTACACTGGAAGGGATACCGCACTACTTCCAGGTATGATTGAGCCAATGGCTCCTGGTGACATCCCTGTTAACCCCACAGGTGATGAACCCACACCAGCAACTACCCTCACTATTCCAAATCTACCTTCTCCTCCAATCACTGTCACCTACCAGAGACGTACCAAACGAACCCTTGTTCAATCTACTCTGATTGAACAAGCCCCTCCTCTTCAAACCAAAAAGGCTAGAGTGGAACAAGGGGCTCCCACTCAGCCAGAGGTCCACCAATCCTTCACTATTGACCTCAATATGGGTCTTGAGTCTCCTCAGTCTCAGACCCATGAGCCCAAAACCCAGCTGATAGCCCTCAGGGTGAGTCTCTATACTCCCCTGAGCAGCCACCAAGGGACAGCTCAATGCCTTTTGACATTGATCAAAGTCCCGGGTCCTTAGGTCTTCATTCCTTTTCTTTTACTGACCTATTGACCGGAGCTGGTGAAGAGACTATGTCTCTCAAAGGCGATGAAGTTGATCCACTACACCCTATTAAGGATCAACAGAGCCTAGAGAAACCTCTTGTCTCTAGCCCACACCAGCAAAGCCCTACTGAGGTGAGTCCCACTGATGTGGAGGGGACTCATGTAGATTCAGCTGCCACTACTGAAGGAGCCTCAATGGATCCTCAGGACAGTGGTAACGACAGTCAGACTGAATCTACGGCAACCATGCCCTATGATGCCTCTGAAAGAGACATCATTGTGCAAGGGAAACCAGGGTGCCAAGAAACCACATCTGGTGGTGAGGATGAACATACTAGGTATGTTACCTCATCTCCCCGTGATTCTTCAAAAGAAGATGAGGGAAGATGCAACTCACCATAAGAGACCTACTTTCTAAAGTCTCAAACCTTGAATCAAAGGTTAAGACTTTAGAGGATAGGTCTGCCACTCAGCAACTTGAGATTGAAAGTCTCAAGGCCAAACTAGCTGAGAAACAGATTGAGAGATCTGTTAGGCATGTACCAGTTCAAGTCTCCTTGACCTCTTCCTCTAGCTCATCTACCTCTCAAGATGATGCTACCAAAAAGGGGGAGAATGTTGAGGAACAAAGCCAAAGACAGGATACCATCAGTCAAGCTCTTACTTCTTTGAGCTCAAGACAACAAGCTGCCATCTTCCCTGAGCCTCCTCCAGTTGTGTTTCAAGTGGATCAAAGGATGCTTCAGGATCTAAATAGATCTTCAACAAGTTCCTTTTAGAGTCCCTAATTGAACAACCCAGTCCGGATATGTCTGTGATTTACTTTGGAGCTCAAGAGCTTCAGAGGTTGAATGCACCTCCTACCACTGTTGAGGAAGTTGGTCAACCTAAGGCCCAAGTGGAACCTGAGATTGATTTCGAAGGGGAAACTAGGACTGATGGCCCAGCAACTGAAATAGTTGGGACAGAAGGTGTGTTTTCACAGCTTCCGAAGCACAATTCGAAGCCTCGGAAGAACCAACACAAACTTCCGAAGCTGAGATTGCTGCTGCGGAAGGACTATTTTCTCTTTCCGATGATCTAATAGTCACAGATGCCATTCTGGAACTTGCATCTGAGGTTAATAGGGAGGACTTTCTCCAGCCAACCACTAGCTTTACATCTGCATTGACCTCAGCTCCTACCTCCACCACCCAACCTGAATCTTCTACCCAAGAACCACCAAAGTCTAGCACTTCCGAAGACATTAAAGGCAAGAGGAAGATGACTTCGGAGAGCTTCAGGAAGAAGAAAGGTTGGAGAAGCTTAAAAGGAAAGGAGACTGCCAACTGGGAAACTGTTAGCTGCAAGTACAAAAGCAGCTGCAAGCCAACCAAGAGGCAATCAACAATAGAAGAAGAGTGGAGGTAATTGATAGACTTGTCAGTCTAGGGGCTGCTTCGGAAGATGTACTCCTGCTACCATTAGAGGAGCTAATAGAGCTTGAAAAGGCAACCTTGCTGTAAAGACAGCAAAAAGAAGAAGCTGCAAGGTTGGCCTTGGAAGAAGAAAGTCTGAGAAAAGAAAGAGAAGCTGATCTGCAGCTCAGGAGAGAAAGGATCACTTTCCTACTCTCCAGTGGATTCTCTGATAACTTGAAACCCAAGTTTCATACATTTCCTTTATTGTTACACTAAAAGTATTTGTGATTGGTGTAATTTCACTTCATGACGTTTTCATAATCAGTAAGACTAACTTTAGAATATATTTGTTAATACTGTTGATATGGTTCAAGACTTAATTTAACTAAAATTTAACAGATTATATGAAACGTCTTTTTTGAAATATTAATTTGTAGGTTTTATTCTTAATCTTTTTCAAGATCACTTTCTCGTATAATGCAATACATCTTTAATATAAGGGGTTTATAATATGTCAGGTCTTTTAACTTTTCAAGATCTTATATTTTCTATTAAAGATAAAATAACTAAACGACAGTTAGTTAAGAAAACGAAAAACAACAACGCCATGGGACCCACTCGTCTTCATCCTCTTCTCCAAGATCATCGTCTTCTTCATTAAACCGTCTCATACCGAAAATTTTCAACAAAATACGTGGAAGATGACGAAGCCAAAGGAGAAATTGCTAAATTACATTATGATATCAGTAATTTTGCCAGACCATCGAAGATGAAGGTCAACTCCATAAACCTAATTTTCAACACGTTGATTTGGGAAGTTACCCATAAAGAGACAAAAGAATAAGAAATCACAAAGCAAATATCGAGATAAAAAGGAGAAGGAATGCGTGCATAGAGAATCAAATCTTGGGAGAGTTTGAGACCTTTAACATAAACTTGAATTTGAGAACTTTAATAGGAGTATAGAATCTAGATTTGAAAACCTTAATAGGTTGTGAAAATCGTAGGGTCCTCTCGTGGCTCCATCTACTTCAAATACCACGACCAGCTCATCTTCAGACACCACAGCCTATTGCTACTTGAAAATTAAAAAAAGACGTATATTGTATGGGACAACAAATGATGAATGATATCTATTAATATCAAGCCGTCAACTGATATTCTAGCATGAACAATCCACAACATATTAGTTCAAGGTTAATTTAATTTTTCATCATTTCAAGCTTTATATATGAAAGAAATAAGTTTAAGTGCCTACGTTATCTACAAAATTTAAAGCTATAACTTTAGAACACCATAAAAATCTAGAAACATTTTATTCAAGAACGTTAATCGGTTTCATTGTAAGTAACACACAGTTCATAGATACACGCAAAAGTATTTGCATACGACTTAGCTAAACTTTTGATGCAAAATGATAAAACCAAATATTGTTAGCCAAAATGAAAAGGAAAACAAGTTCAATTAATTATCCCTATTAATAAAGTTCATGCTAAATGAATAGTAGATTACCCTCTTTTATGGAGTTGGTACAAATGTTATTTGCGTGAGTTAGGATTACTGTTGGGTGAGTGACAAATCAATAAAATCATTCCATTGTGTCTTTTAGTTGTGTATGTGTGCCCACTAGATTCAAGAAGAGGATAGATAGAGCAAGATAGAAAGAGAGGAGACGGATGCACAGACGAGAGGGGTCATCGTCTGTGCATATGTCACCACCTTTGTTGCCGCTTAAGCTTAACATGTTTTATATGTTTTCCAACAAGCAACAAATCTCCACCTCCTTCATTTTGACTTAATTTCATTGTCTCTTGCCTTTAGCTTTAATTGGATATATGAACATTGAAGGAGAGGATGTGGCTTGAAGCTAACAAAGCTTTGTAGAGTTTCAAGGTCAATGAGTGTTAAAAATTAATATCTTGGGATGTGAAGATCAATCGTTATTCAAATTGATTAGAAGGTTAAAAGCGCATAGAAAACGACTGCAAAACATCTTGATTGGTTGTTTATTTTATGAATTGAAAATCACTGTATCATAGGCAAAAACGATTGTAATTTCTAATTTTGTGAGAATTCGTAATTTGATTTAAACTCACAATTATGTTAGACTTCGAATAGCTTTTATGGACTCTTGCATAGAACTTTTTTGTTTATTCAATCGATTGCTTCGAGTTATCATGCTTTTAGATGTTTTCTCAATGAATATTGTTGTTGGATCTAGAGAGGCTGTTGCAACCAAAACCATGTCACTTAGAAGATTTTGAGTACAACATACAAAGGACTTCCGAAGCCAAGTGTGGGACTTCCGAAGAAAGAAGGAGCTCTTCCGAAGTCTAAGTGTAAAATACACTTCCGAAGGAAAACTCCAACTTCCGAAGATAAAGAAGTTACTTCCGAAGAATCAAGACTTGAAGACAAAGTTCTGAAGTCAACTTCCGAAGTATAAAGAAGTCCCTAAAGCCTCGGAAGCATAGAAGCATCTTCCGAAGTATAAGTGGCTTCGGAAGAACTTGTTCTTCCGAAGCCAGTTAACCTTCGGAAGACACTTCTATTATCCAGTAGACATAAGTATGGTCTGTCTGACAGTCCGCTGCAAATCTCTGAGATACTGCATGGCGTTTTCTCAAAAGCCATGTAGTTGACCATACTTTAATCTACTGTTTACCTTTTATGTTAAGTACAGTTGCCATCTTTAGTTAGTGACAAAAGATAAGTCATGGACATGTCATGACTACCATATCTTAGATAATACTTTATCTAAGATACCTTAACTTTAGCATTGTAGTATATGCTTTAGTCGTAGGTTTCCAGCTGGTATCAAGTATAACCAGCTGTAGGATCTAGTATATATAGTTTCTCATTGTAACTCATGTTCTATGCTTGTAAGTGTCTTGTAATCTTGAGTTGAGAAGTAATATATACAAGTACCTTGAAAATACTCCTGCTTGTTCCTTTGATTACTTATTATATTATTATCAACTCTTGTTAAAGGCATTGCTTCATCTTGTTTGAGTGATATTATAAGTGAGTTTGAGAGAATTACAAGTGTTAAGTGACAAACCCGATCATGCAATTGTTGATAGCAGTTTGATTTTGAAATCTTGAAAAAGAGGTATATTGTACGAAAAACCAAACGAATGATATCTATTAATGTCAAACAATCAACTGATATTCTAGCATGCATAATTAAATTATTATGGCCAGATCCTCATGTGTGGTGATAATCTTTAAGCCTAACTCAATAATCTGCAATACTTAACAAAAAATGTATAGAATCAATTCAACAAAAGTCATTACTTTTGTCGCCTCGTTCTTTTATTGTTCTTGTAATTAGATGATATTTTTCCTAGTGATATGATGGTTTTCTCATTAACAACTTTCCATTGAATTACTTTCATCATTATCTCTCCTAGCATTACATCCAGTTGCGACCTTACACCACTTGAAACTTGCTATTCGGTTTGAGGAAATTCCTAGCAATGGTTGTTATATTGCTTATGATCATTCGAGAAAGATGGCATCTTGGGTTCATACATGTTATATTATATAACTTATTTTGAGTAATCATTCATTATGAATTGAGGGTATCCTTGACATTCTAGCGATAAAGGTGAATCATGAAGTGAATAAAACAAGCGTGAGCTTTTATACTCTACACTCATGTAGTTTCACCTAACATTGGTACACCTCCATATTTCCTAACTGCTTTGTATCAAACACTAAACAAACTTAAACCGGTAAAATTGGCTCTCGCAACAAAAGGATGAATAATTAGTTGTGTTCATGGTGATGTTAAAATCTTTGAGATGTTATTATGCCTACAAGTAACAAGCATGTACAAACAAATTAGAATACCTAAGGTAAAAATGACAGATGAAATAACAAAAAATAAAAATGTTTCTAAATTTTTAGAGTTTAAAGTAAATAATTAAACAAAAGCAAACAAAGTAAATAAAACTAAGTGTATTAGCTTCCTGTCAATGCCACCATTTTATGACCTATTGTTGTGGTCATGCAATAACCTAAATAACATAAATAGCTAGGGTAAGTAGGGTATCATATTCATAAGAGCATGTGGTTAATATTATACATTGTGTTTTGATTATTTATACTAAATTTAACCATTTAACTGCACTAAACATAGGTTGATTAATGAATGTAATAACTTTAACTGAATTTGATTATTAAAAGCATAAACATGAAGTTGAAAGATAGGTTTGTGAAAAAGATAAAAAGATGATCACACCTAGGTTTTCATTCGTGAAGCACACATTATAATTGAGTTTAAACACTTAGTTGTAGAGATATATAGACATAACTTTATTCAGTTATATAAATTGAAAGACAGTTATAAGAATAAGGAATCTGATGACTATTTAATGATCTTAAATTGAATAAGAACACATGCTAAAATGATTTCTAAGTGGTTATTAGTTGAAAATTATAAACTCAATTACATTACAACTTCCATTGATTTAAAAGCCAATGACTTGTAGATTGTTTAACAACACTCACAAAAGGTAAACTATTTTTTAGATACCAACACAAAATGTATAAGTCTAACTTGATCATCATAAGATTGCAATATTAGAATAAGAATCATATCCTAAAAAGGTAGAAAGTCAGATCAAGTACAACAATAAACATAAGTCATACGGTCAATGTTAAATACGAATGAACTAGCTTTGCATGCTTATGGTAGAACTTGTATTCTTGATTCCTTTTTTATTTTGTGTTTGTAATGATGGACTTGTCTCCTTGATCAGTAATGGTCGAGAATATCGTCATTCAACTCCATGTGTGGATTCCTCTCGAAGCACTAACTTGATTGCGTAGATAGACTTCAAAAACTGAATTAAAACCCTAGCGTGATTGCTTAAGTAGACTATGTGCCCAAGTATAGCCTGCATCAGGCAACATGCACACCCAAACCTTTCTATAATATGTTTATTGAATGCCAAATGGTACATTGCTTGTCTTAGGCGTAGAATATGCTCCCCTAAGCGTAGAATATGTTGGGCAACTCTCATTTCTCATTTTTATTTGCTAATTGTCTAATCTAAGTCATGTGCATGCGCCCATACGTCCACAACCTGCATGTTCTTCATATTTAACCTGGAAGCATAGAATATTCTCAAAATAACTATATTTCATACATAATTATGAGAAAAGATATAAATATACTTAGTTAACAGATGATAATCAATCACCCATCACCTATGCAAGGGAGGTATGCTTTGTGATTTTTCTACCGAAGATGTATTGGTAGAAACTTTAGTTGTTGTTAATGCAGCGTTGTTTGCAACTTTAGATGCTACATGATATATCGGTAGGAACTCAGTTACTCCAAATGAGTACTTGTACTTTCTTTTCCATACCAAGCAATTCAATTTTATGATCTTCAACTTTATGATCTATTTTTTGCCAACTACTAAATGTTCCCGAGTGCCATTTGAAAGGTTTTGTTATAAATAACATATCTAAATCAAACAAGAAAGAAAAGCTAGAACAATTTAATATCGATGGAGATGATGCTATTAAAAGTTCATTGAATTTGTCATTTGAAGACTTCTCAACAAGTTTGACCTTCTTGTTAAACACTCTAGGGGCCTTTAAGAGTGATTAGTACCCAAGGAATAATCCGTCGGCGGTTTAGGAGTGAAACTTAAAGAGATACACTTCTGTGTCGAGGATGTAGCAATGTCTTCCAAATGGATTTCAAGTACCTAATTAACAAATGGATTTCCTAAATTAAGGGCTTTATAAGGTGTGACTACATGGTTTTGTCAAAAATGACCGTATTATGAACAAAATAAGTTGTGCTAACAACCTATATCCAAAAAGTCCTTAAGATTTTACATCATTGAGCATGGTCCTTGCAACCACAATTAGGGTTACATTTCTCTTCACAACTACACCATTTTACAAAGGAATTTAAAGAACACTAAATGCTTGAGTTAGGAGTGCTTTTAGTCTAGTTAAGATAAAAAACCATCCAAAGTGTTCATTATTTTGGTTTTGCAATCAGTTTCTAAAAAGTTTTTGGTTACTTGACTTAACTTTTTTCAAAATATATTGGGTGGTTTGGTTTTCGGTTTCAAGCAAAAGCCGACCGGAATAGATGGGGGTGTGTAATTTTCTACTTTATACTTTCTAGACTTGATTGTGTGTTTATACATTCATGTGTAATATATCATGATGTGCAATATGGAGATGGAGGTTTCTTTCTTAGAAACACTACAATATCTTTATTGTTGTGTCCATCACGAAATGGACTAGATGTCAAAGATTTACTCATGTGTTCAGAAATAAAGACAAGTCAAGATATTATAGATCTATATCAAAAACTTTTAGCAACTCTTAATCTATATTATTAACCATCTATATTTGCACCGTACATGAGTTTAACCTTTAACTTTTTGAATAAGAGATACATCTTATCATTAATTATATCCTTTTAAGCTAGAATCATATCAACTAAATGCATGTTCTCATCACACAAGAAAGATGTTAAATGTCATTATCCCCAATTATTTTTCTAGTAAATACTTTTCTATCATATTGTTCTTATCTTTAACTTTTCCATATCGTTTTCCAACAATTTGAACTATGCATATAAACTCTTTGTTTTCTCGGTATCCAACTCAATGTTACAATCATACAATAAAGTTGGAAACCAGAGAAACAACACGAAAGCCAAATCAGAGCCAAACTTATTGATAACTGTTTTGTTTGGTTCGGTTCAATTTTAATATTTAACAATCGCGTTTTGGTTTACAAATCATTAATCACTTGACTCCATATTTGACATGAAAACCTATAAAACCGAGCCATAAACGCCCCATTCTACATACTTCTTTCTCCTAACATGTGATTTTTCTGAATACCTTTAATTGCGTTCGATCATTTTGCTTCTCAATATACTTAAAAATAAAGAGAAGGATTTTAACAGCTTATTATAAACTCATGTAAAATAAATAATCTCACAGTAACAAATCACTCATGCCCCTATAGCTCAGTGGTAGAGCGCCAGTCTTGTAAACTGGAGGTCTGTAGTTCGATCCTGCATGGGGGCAAAAATGTATATTGTTTTTTTAATTGTTTTGATGATTATATTACATAATTATGTGTAAAATAACTTCTAAAACATAAGCAAAGTAATATGATTTCTTTTTAGTTTACATATGTTCACTTACACCGACTATACTAGTAAGAAACAACAAATGTAATCTATACTTATTAATAAAACAACATCTTTAGTGACACTTGTCATTTTCTTAGGCCTTTATTTTTTTAATTTCCCGCCTAAAAATATAGCTAACCTTATTTTTAGGTATAATTCATTTGAATGAAATCAATTATTGGTATAACTACAAAATAAGTTTTTTTCCTTGAATAGTGCATGTAGAATATTTATTTATCATAATAAGTGTTTAATGAAGTGTTTTTTTTCTCACTATAATGTTATAAGTTAAATTTATTTCACTCTAAAATAATATTATTTAAAAATAATCAAGTACAAAGGTTAATAAAATTGTAAAACTATTTGGTTCATATGTCTTATTTAAGAACGAAACATTTTTCTAAAACTTATTTTGTTTTTTTTAATTCACTCAGACTTAAATTTAAATTTTTTTTCCACACACAAAAGTTGATTTTTTACTATAATTTTGTTTTAGTTTCACACAAAAGTAATCACATTTGTTTTTTTTATTCTTTTTAAAAAATATGTACTTTTTTAAATGTTTTTAAGTAACTTAAAAGATATTATAAGAAAAATTATTTTTAACAAAAAATACATTCTTTAAAAATATTTTATATAAATATCATGACGAAACAAAAACAAAGTTAATTGTTTGTTTTTATTTTATTTTACGAACCATAAATGTAATCCTCAATTAACGATGACATCTATGTTACTAATAGACTTTCAACAACTGTTAGGGGAGAAACAAATCACGCCGTTTTGTGAGCTATTCGGGACCGACTCACTAAAAACTCTAACCAAGCAGAAAAACCGTTTTGATAGATATTTTTAATAAATAAGAAAATTAACTTTTTAGTAGAAAAACCGTTTTGATAGATATTTTTAAAACACTCATTTTGTTAAATTATTTTTCTACCAATCCTACTTCGAAAAAGCCTCATTACAAAGGGCATTATGATAGTTTCAAAATAGATACTAAAACAGATTGCAAGTTATAATTGATTGTTTTTTCCAACCAAGAACAAGTTGACTCTATACCTACCAAACAGATAATATAATGAGTTTTTACAGGTTGTATTACAAATGTGAATTAAAACGTGTTGGATTCTTGCTTATTCAAACAAGTAATTAAAGGTTTTCTAATTTACTCGTCCTATGCAAATAAGAAGAAACCACATACGCGTCTTCTATTCCAAAACGATTTTATATATTTAATCAAATCAAGGGTCTCAAACAATTAATTCAAGATTTTGATTTCCCCAAATTATGATATCGGTTTTCAAATGGAAAGATGAACCATTTCATATCCTTTTCAATTTACAAGCATATCATGGTTTCGATTTACCCTAAATCACGTTATGTTTCAAGTTCAACTCACCAATCCTTTTACGCCTTCATTGATCTATTTAATATCATTCACACCTCAAGTTTTAAATCATAACAGCTTTTCTACAAAGTCTCAATTCAATGCTCATATATACAAATGACGATTGTAACGGTAGTAGTGGTCCGTACGATTCAATGATTTTGATTTAATTTCAAGATAAACTTTAGTATTTTGGTTTTTTAACATCAGTTTGACTAATTTATTTTTTTGTTTATTAAAGCATAAAAGTTTGATTTAGTTTTAATTGATGTAAGCATGAAATTGATTTATGTTTTTGGTAAACAAAAAAAGAAAATTGCATAAATGGTACCTATGGTTTAATCAAATTATATGTTTGGTCCCCAAACTTTTAAAATCACAAAGATAGTCCAAATTTTTGTGTAATCATTGCATGTTTGGTCACTGGTACCGAATCAAGCTCTATGTTGCATTATCTCAAGTTAGAAGTTGACATGAATTAAAATTATTAGTATTAGACAATGATGATAAAATTACAAACAGAACATCAAATTTTGTATACAAAGAAGTTTTCGGATGTTTATAGATGTTCTCATATTCAAGATAATTTGTTTATTAATTAAAGTTCTTATTTATAAGTTCATTTCATTTCATATTATATATTATTTAGACTTATAAGCATTGATAAAGAAAAACTACTAATATCAGATATAGATAATTTTAAAAAATTAAACATAAAAATCGATATAGAAAGTATTAAAAATAATATTATGACTTACGAACCTTTTTAAACAAAAGCAATTTTTAATGATTGAACATGTGTATTACACGGATCTTTAGCCTTGTAATTATACGAATTATAGGAGATAAACATTTTTTTTTTCTGATAATGTTTATCATGCAAATACTACTTATGAATATCTTAATCTGAATAGTAATGATAATATAAACAATAACTATGAATATGTTAATACCGTAAGTAATATGGTAATAGTAGCTTATTACATATAAATAATCAATATAAAAATCAAAATTCACTTATTTTGACAATAAAATTTTATATTCCAATTTAAGATACGCTGTTCAATACCTCTATTTGATATAAACATCGTGTAATTTAGCATTGATGTAACATGACTATTGTCACCATAAATCTAACAAAATAGTTAAAAGTTAATATTGTATAAGATTATTTATTTGAACAAACTAATATCACAAGAGCAAATATTATTTTGTAACCAATAATGAATTCATGAATTTCTATTAGAGGCAGAAACATGACAGACAGAGAATTAACAAATAATTAAATCACCTGCTATAATAGACTTAGAATTAAAACACTTAACATTATCAGTGTCACCCTAAATCTTTCCATTCAAGCTATTGCTAAACTTCCCTTCAAGAATCTTTAGTGAACTCATCGATTAACATCTTTATTTATAATTAAACTTAATACCAGTTTATCATTTGTTTTAAACAACACATATTGCACATTTGGTAACCACGTTAATCAATATACTTAGATCGTCTCAGATTTCTTGAAATACACATTTATACGCGAGGTGAAATAACCATTCAAAGTATCAAGTCACCATAACCTTTGTGATGACCAACGTGGAAGTGGGAAGGGAGGGCAAGTCACGATGAGAATTGAGAAGAAGACATGGTGAGTGAAATCCGATTGATAAGGTACGTAAGGGTGAGATTTGTGAGAGGCGAAGTGGAGCGCCCCATCCTTCGTCAACACCAACACCATGGATAATCTTATGAACAAACAATTTGGTTTAGGCGTTCATTCTTTATTGAATAATTATATATTACTAATTATCAACTTTTTTGTGTATTATGATTTGTACCTTAGGTTTAGTGGGTTGTATCCATTTTTGGCATTTTTTAATCTTTGATTTTTTTTTACTTTTAACCCTAATAATTTTACATCTTTTACAATTTAACCCCCTATAATTTTTACTTTCAACCTTGTCCCCTATACTTTTCATATTTTACAAAATTTTCATTTTACGTTTCGGTTTAAATTTTACGAGTTAACACCCTGCAACGTGCTCGTGTGGTTTATTGTTTACGCTTATTTTCCCCTATAACTTCCCGTCACAACGCGCGGGTCTTAGATCAACTTAATTTTTGTTTTTAATATTTACGTTTTCGTGTGTGGTTCCATGTTTTACGTATATATTCCTTTCGGTTTTATATTTTTGTTTTTATTTCTTTTTTAATACGGGCTTTTCCAGTGTTGGTGGTCGCTAAAAATGGTGTGATATTGTTGCTATTTGATATGGTTTTACGTTTCTGCCACAACGGGAGGCTTAATACTAGTTTTATCTTAGTTTTTAGTTTTGATTCAGCTTATGAGTTACTTCTAATATTTAGTTGGAGTTTAGGGGTGCCAAGATTTGTAATGAAAGTTTAATATGGTGAATAGTTGCACCACCACACAATCAGTTTTATATCGTTTTAATATTTATAATTATTTGTAAACATATTTTATTTTTCTCTAATAACTTTTGAAACATAATTCATTAAGTTGCAAATACACGGTCGCGACGTACTTATTTTATCTACACATAAATATAAACTTTATTAAAAGCCGAGTCATGTCAATTGTAATATATTTAGTTAAATTTAATTTAGTTTATACAACTTATTTTGTAATTCACAAACAGTTTGTGCTTGCACAATTTTTAAATTTAATTTCTGGTTTCTTACTTTCTTTTACTTTTAAATTCGATTCCGCAACACCGCACGAAGAAATTACGCTACTTTTTTTCTTTTTCAATAAATCAACTATTGTTTCTTTAAATACAACATTGAAACATCTAGATAATTATTTAAAAACAAAAAAATATATAAAAATATCTGTGTTGAAGTGACTTATTCTTCAATCATGGTTCAAGTGAACCATTTTGATCATAAGAATGCCTATAGTAAAACGATTTCACTCTCTCAAGTGCTTCTTCAAGAGAAGATGGTTCTGCAGCAAAAGTTATCCTCACCCAGTTCTTTAATCCCACTGTAAGTCCTGCAAAAGCAAATAATCGTCATTATGTTTGGTGCCCATTAGACCCTATTACCCGTAAACTCATGTGACCTTTCTATACACAAGATCAGACAAATCACAGCTTGCGCTGGACACGCGGCCCAAGCTATGACAGGAAACCAGTGGAAGCAGGATTCGGACCTGAGCACTCTGCTAAAGGAGCATAGGTGATTGTGCCAGTTTCAACCCCATTTACTTATAAATGACTCGGTTTGTGCCATATTTTATATCAAACATATAAACTTTGAAAACTTAGCTAAACGGTTAAATGTAGGGAAAAATGTTTCGAAGTGTTTAAAATCCCCTAAAGCGTTTCATTATAAAATAATCTCGTTTAACCATATACTTTCTATAGTAGTCACCTGCATTGTCCGGACCAACCAAAGTTGGACTAACAACAAAAATTACCCATTTTGACCCATCACTCAATCCACCTGACTCACAACTCACTAATGCATATCTGAATACGAATGAAAGCTGAAATTTTTATTGATTTATCACCTGGAAGAAGGATCACAGATTCTTCTTTCGCTAGCTTGAAACAGAAATCGATGTCATCTTTGATATCTTTTAGTAGTGAAATGTTTAGCTTCACCATCATGGCCATGGATCCTTGTGGTCTTGTTGGGCATGTTAAGCAAGGGATGTCTTTTATTTTCTTGACACAAAGATCTGAGGTGTGTTTCAGTATGCTCAAAGTTCTTGTGAAGAAAGTTTCACTTGTTTCCTTTATAATTTGAGGTACTGCAGCCTGAAACAAGAGAGTTTTAGATTGTTTAGCAAGTGATTATGCTTTTGATTTTCTGATTCAAAGTATTGCGTTAGTTCGTGTAGATACATGAAATACAAAAACTATGGAAGTATACCTGTATAAATGTTGCTGGACCACCACAAATATCGAAATACTTCTTAAGGCGCTCAACAGTCTGAAAAGACGGATGGAAACACATTATGAAACTGCAATCAATTCAGATATAACAGAAAGCATGCTGATAATTCGACTTTAAACATTCCCTTGTACATAAACATACATTTAAACAAATGTAACTCAAGCTTTCCGTATAGCTTTTCGAGAACGAGCATTTGTATGCTAAAAGTTAACTTTGCGGTTCATGTACCTTTGCATTTTTGAAAATGGCATTCGGGTCAGTCATGACAAGCCACCCGAGTCGCCAACCTGGCACTATCCATCTTTTCGACAAAGATCCAAGTGTAAGAACAGGCACCATGGACCCGAAAACACCCATTGGCACGAAAGGGTTTGCTCCAAAGGCTAAATGTCCATAAACTTCATCTGCTATAACAACAATCTTATGCTTCTTGGCTGTTTCAGCAATCTACTTACATTTGAACAATGAAATTCAAATTAATACCTCAAATCATTGGCCAATCGCGTAAAGAACTCAAACAAGAATCATGTATGTAGTATGCAAATACCTTCTTTAAATGGTTATAACTATAAACATTTCCACATGGATTCCCGGGGTTTATAACTACAATAGCAACGGTATTTTGATCAGCCAATGCATCAACAGCATCAAGGTCAACCTCCCAACCTTTCTCGGGAAGAAGGTCAAAATGACGGATTTCAACATTTCTAAAAGCTGCACAAAGTTCATAGATTGGGAATCCTGGTCTTGGAACCAATATGTTTGCATTCGGTGTGGCTAGAATCGATATAGCAACTTCTATAGCTTGTGTGCACCCTGCTGTTATGTACACATCATCCGGGGACAACTTGTATGGGAGATTGTTGGACAAATATTCACAGATTGCGCTGTTTTGACCAGATGGCATATAAGTTATAAGATTCAGGGACAAAATCATGAACTAATAACCAAGTTTTTATATTGTTATTTTTTCCAATAATGTCACTTCTAACTTTTTAACTATAAAACCACACAAGTTTCAGTTTGTGAAATTTTTTTATAGATGTTAATTTTTTATAATTAAGAGCTTAAAGAGAATATACATGAAACTTGATTGCTAGATTCTTTTTTTCAAATTGATTTAAACAGAATAATTATGAAACTTAGTTATTATTTAGTGATCTTTTTTATAATTACCTCCTACTTCAGGTTTAACTTAAAAAAGACATAATCACCATACAAGAACCAATTTTTGTCACTAAGAGGACATCTTGTGATTAACTTGTGTGTCCCACAACCAAAAGGTTGGGATCCAAATCCTATAGGGTGTAGCCGTGTAGGTTGTCTATCTATTCTAGAAAAATCTAGGAATTTCAAAAAAATATTTATATAATAATCAAGTTTCATATATGTTCTATTTAGGCAATTTAATTTAAAAAAGTTTTAACGTTTATAAAAAAGTGTTAAATGAAAAATATTAAAACTGGAGTGGTTTTTATTGTTAAAAGGTACGAATGACTTTTGTATTGACGGAATTGCTTATTATTCAATGGAATATTCCCTATGTTCATAATCAGTATCATTCTTAAGAATTTTTCTTTTATTATGTTTGGATTCTGGGTCCAAATTCCTTTAATTTGAGCTTCAATTACAAGTTTCATTTACTTTTGTAGATTTTATTTCTCATTCATAAGTAAAAGATTTTCCAATATTTTAGGCACAATAACAACTTACTTTTTGGCACAATAACAACTTACTTTTTGGACCACCTACCAAAATTAGATTTCTGGTACAAAATTTATGATTTTGTACTGTCTTTAACTAATCTTACCTATAATGTTTTCCGCTAAAATCATGTTTTTCTTCTTTTTTCCGGTGCTAGAACGTGATTACCAAATTTTTGTTCCAAAACAACACGGGGCGGCTTAATATATTTGAGAGCTAAAGCAAACTATGAAATCAAGCTTTTTTTCTAAAAAAATCCGTTCCTTTTTGTTTAACGAAAAATCATATAATATCCATCTCAAACACGAATCAATATGTGTTATCATATTATCTTCTCCACCAATACATTCTTGTTCTTTAACAACACCCTTTCTAAATAAAAGAATATTACAAAAATCACATTAATAAACCTTCAATCATTTTATCCATTTCATGCACTTTTCTTATCTTTCCAAAAACACAAAAACATGGTGGAGTATCAAATTTATAATATAGATAAAAGTTGTTCTTTTTCTCAGCTTTGGCCCCTAAAAGTTTAAAGCTCCGTTTTAGTTGTTTGTACAGTAGAGACGCTCGTTTTATAATCCTCCACATGTTACAACTCATTAATTCTTTAAACAAGCTCAACACTTTCGTTTATCTCGTTTTGACATTTCTACAAACACTTGGTGTTCATCACTCAATTCACACTAAAGACAATAATCAAGAGAACCCAAATCGAATCTAACCACATAAACGAATTCAAGAACATACCTTCTCGTTTGCGGAAGCCCAACAGTAGGCGAATACCCATTAAACTTACGCGAAGTAACAGCATCAACAACAGCATCTTCAGCAACAGCAGTAGTCATGAAGCAAGAAAACGCAGTGGGATCCCCCATCCCAAGCGAAATCACCCTCTTATCATCCCCAACACTCGCCATCAGCATCGCAAGAATCCCTTTAATCGTCACATTTGTTGGGGTTTCAATCTCCATCTTCACAACCCCATTCGCCATTTGTTTACAGATTGAATGAAGGATTCAATTCAGGTGTGTGCGATTGTGCATGTGTTTGGAGGTTGAGATGAACAAGTGGTGAAAAACTGGAAAACACCCAAGTGTTGGTGTTGGGTGTTGGTGTTGTGGTGATGGAAATTCTGCATTTTTATTTGGGGATTGAGATGGTGACTGAAGATCAATGGGTACAAAATTTGGTTATGTAAGAAGTCGTATTTCACGACTCTCTTTTGTGGTGTGAACTCTTCCACGCGCTACATGAGATACGTGTTGGGAACTAATAGTAATAATATTATTGTCCGGAAGCTAAACTTATTAGGGGTGCAAACAAGTTGAGCTGTTCATGAGCTACTCGAGATCGAATCGATAAAAAGCTCGAAACGAGCCGAACTTTATCGAGGCCGAGCCGAGCTCGAGCTTGAATAAAAACTCATTTAATTATCGAGCCCGAGCCCGATCTTCACGTATCGAGTTCAAGCCGGCTCGCGAGCATAATCGAGTTTTTTATTTATATATTTTTATTTAATTTATTAAATACATTATATAAATAATATTTATTATATATAAAGTTATGATAAAAAACAATTAAATCATATGTATAATGTTATATATAAGATATATATTTATATAATACTAATTATCAACTTAGTTATGCATCATGGATTGTATCATGTGTATAATAGATTGTACCCACCTCTTTTTTAATCTTTAAATTTTTTATTTTAATTCAATACTTTTATATCTTATATAATTTAGCCTCAATATTTATTTTACTTTCAACTTCGGCCCCCTGCATTTCATATTTTAAACATGCTGAAATGTGCATGTATTGTTTAACGTTTTTACGATCCATTTAATTGCTCGTCGCACGTGCTGGTTCTAAATCAACTTACCTATTGTTCTAGATCTTTTATGTTCACCTGCGTGGTTCAACGTTTTTACGTCTACTTTTTGTTCAGTTTTAATTTTTTTTCGTTTTTTCTTTATTTTTTTAATACGAGCTTTGTCAGTATTGGTGGTCACTGACGGTAATGTGTTATTGATGCTGCTTGACATGGTTTTACGCCGCCCCCTGTAACGCGAGGGGCTTAATACTAGTTTATAAATATATACCAAAATTAAGTATAAAAATATTATGAATAATATTTAAATAAATAAACGAGCCGAGCTCGAGCTTGAGCTCTCCTGAGTAATCAAGAGCTGAGCTCTAGTTTATACGAACACGGGCTCGGCTCGACTCGTTTGCACCCCTAGTTATTAGTTGATAGTTCATGGGAAATTCGGATTTACGTATCCAAGTTTTTAATATTGTATGGTTGGTTTATGTGGAAATCCGGCAAAAGAGATTTTGAATAGTATTTCTTGTTATTATTTTACGCAACACTAATCCTCTGTCTTAATGGTTTTGTATTTGTTTAATTCTAACTTTTACTTTACTTTATGTTTTTTGTTTTCATTATTATATTTTATAAAGAGTAACTCTTGTGTTGATGTCTCTTTGCTAAATTATTCAAAATGGATTTTTGTAACACCCCAATCAGATTAAGACTACGTGTTGTTATCATAGTAATCAAAATATCAGACGTAGTTCATATTTGAAACTTTAAGAGTACATGATCAAAACAACGTTAAAGAGTCGTAAGGTTATAATATTCATTACATATTATTTAATTAGCAAAATCTATATAACTAGCATATGCTATAAAAATGGTTAGTTTTCTCTATCCAAAAGTCATAGAGCTTAATTTCTCTCTCTTCACACCCCGCCCCGAAGTAACTTGTGAACGTGTTGTGAAACAAATATTTACGGAATGAACCGAATGTTCGGTATGGATAAAGGCACAAGTAACAATAATAATGACAGCAATAACATCCAAAGATAAAGTAACATAAAACGATACGACGCAAAGTAAGCAAATCAATAAAATAAATCGTATCATATGGATGTACCCATTGAGCCGAATATCTTACATCAGAACAAACATGCACATAGAGTTGCAGACTTTATGTACCGAACGTGAAATGAAGTGTGAGCATACACAACCATCCACCATAATCATATGCTCATTTTCAACGGTTATGTATTTTTCTTATGTTATTATTTTACGCAACACTACGTAGGTTAAATATCATTGAGTTAAAAACAAAAACAACATAGCTACCAAAATTGTTTTGGTCATAAAAACAGTTTAAAGTCACAAAATATTGAATAAAATTTAAAGTAATTGTAAAAACAGTTAGAAATAAAGCTGTGAAGTATAAAACCCAATACAAGTGAACTTCCGAAGGTTAAGTCTTCTTCTTCCGAAGCTTAACATATTCTTCCGAAGCTAAGATGATATCTTCCGAAGGTTATGTTTGCTTCGGAAGGGTATTGTTGTGTACTTTGGATTTCTTCCGAAGTATACATATGTTAGTAGGAAATCTTCCGAAGGGTTACTTCCGTTCGGAAGATATAGTGTAGGGTCCTTTATGTAAATTCTCAATTTAAGTTGAGAGTTAGTTAGAGTTAGTTAGATACTATAAATAAGGACCAATTGTAATCGGTGAGAGGATCCGAAATCATTCATTCACTAATAATCATTTGAAGTTTCTTGTTCACGTTTATTCTTTCTAAGATCATCTTTGTATTGATCGTTATTCCGCGTTCATATTCTCAATCGATTTTACAACAATTGGTATCAGAGCCTGGTTAGTGGCTCAATTGAGAATCAAGATTCAATTAAAGATCGATCGGCGGCAACGATGGTGTCAACAAAGTTCGAAGTTGAGAAATTCGACGGGAAGAACGACTTTGGGCTATGGCGGTTGAAGATGAGGGCGTTGCTCGTTCACCAACGAGTGGTAGATGCCTTGGCCGGAGAATCCAAGTTGCCAGACACGTTGTCGGACAAGGAGAAGAAGGAGATGCTAGAACAGGCACACAGTTCAATCATCTTGAACTTGGGGGATCGAGTACTCAGAGAGGTCTTAAAGGAGAAGTCTGCTGCAGGGGTCTGGTCAAAATTGGAAAGTCTGTACATGACTAAGTCTCTTGCGAACAGATTGTATCTCAAGAAACGGTTGTACACGTTCCAAATGGCTCCTGGGAAGTCAATTGAAGATCATACTGATGAATTCAACAAATTGGTGTTAGATCTTGAGAACAATGAAGTTGTGTTGGAGGATGAAGACCGAGCAATCATATTCTTGACATCTCTGCCATCATCTTATGATCACTTTGTGGATACTTTGATGTATGGTAGGGATACACTTACCATGGAAGAAGTGCTGGCAGCTCTCAATTCAAAGAAGTTGAAGAAGAGAACTGATTACAAAGAAGATGGTGGAGAGGGCTTGGTAGTCAGGGGAAGATCTGATCAAAGAAACTTCAAGCAGAGAAGTGTCTCGAAGTCCAGGTCCAAGTACAAGAGGAGGTGTTATGTGTGTGGATCAGAAAAGCATTTCAAGAAAGATTGTCCTGACTTGAAAAGAAAGAAGGGTGAATCAATTAGATCAAAGACTCATTCCGGACACAATGCACATGATGATTCTTCTGATGGATATGAAAGTGCAGATGTGTTGGCTGTTACAAGCAGTGGTAAGGAGGGTGAGTGGATTATGGATTCAGGGTGCTCATACCATATGACACCTGTGAAGGAGTTCTTTAAAGAACTGAAGATTGAAGATCTTGGATCAGTGAAGCTAGGGGATGATAGACCTTGCAAGATTGTGGGTCATGGAACTGTGACTCTGAAATTGAAGAGTGGTATGGAAGTGGATCTTCATGATGTAAGGTATATCCCTAGTCTTAAAAGAAGTTTGTTGTCTTTAGGGTTATTGGAGAGTTCTGGTTACCATGTTAGTCTTAGAGATGGTAAGGCTAAGGTGATGAAAGGATCAATGGTAGTATTGTCTAGGAGTAGAAGGGAGAATAATATCTACTTGTTAGATAGTACCGGTGTAGTAGAATCTCAGGTAGCATTCGCTTCAGGTGATAGTAGTTCTAAGGCTATGTTGTGGCATAGAAGGCTTGGTCACATCAGTCATTAGGGACTGGTGGAGTTGCATAAGCAGCAACTAATGACTGAGTTGAGTAGTTGTGATTTTGGTTTTTGTGAAACTTGTATTCTTGGTAAACACAAGAGAGTAAAGTTTTCACAAGCCAGGCATATCACAAGTGGGATATTAGACTACATTCATTCTGATTTATGCGGTCCTGCTAAGGTTGATTCTTTGGGTGGTGATAGATACTTTATGACCTTGATTGATGATTTCTCTAGGAGGGTTTGGGTTGTTATACTGAAGAATAAGAGTGATGCTTTCAGTAAATTCAAGGAATGGAAAGTCCTTGTGGAAACTCAAACTGAGAGGAAGGTCAAGAAGTTAAGAACTGATAATGGGTTGGAGTTCTGCAGTCATGAGTTTAATCAGTTTTGTAAAACTCATGGTATTGCTAGACATAGAACTGTACCAGGGACTCCTCAGCAGAATGGGCTGGCTGAGAGGATGAATAGAACTTTACTTGAAAAGGTAAGGTGTATGTTGGCTAGTTCTGGTTTACCCAAGATGTTCTGGGCTGAAGTTGTTTCCAGTGCAGCATATTTGGTCAATAGGTCTCCATCAGCAGCATTAGACATGAAGACACCTATGGAGACATGGTCAGGAAGAAAGGGTGACTATGGGGGACTTAAGGTGTTTGGATCTTTGGCTTATGCTTATGTTAGCCAAGGGAAGTTGGAACCTAGAGCTTGTAAATGTGTCTTTCTAGGATACCCTGAGGGTGTTAAAGGGTATAGATTATGGAGGCTAGAAGGGGACAGGCCTAAGGTGATAGTGAGCAGGGATGTTGTTTTTCAAGAGAATGTTATGTACAAAGACATTCTAGAAAGAGGGAAGTCAAAGGTTGAAGATCAGAGTGGGGTTCAGATTGAGGTGGAGCAGCAGGGTGTGAGTGATCAAGGTATGGATCAAGGTACCTCTGGTAGCCAAGGGGATGGTTTGAGTGATTACCAGTTGGATAGGGATAGACAGAGGAGACAAGTGGTGCCTCCACCCAGGTTTAGAGAGGGGATGGATTTGTCTGCATTAGCCTTTGTTGCTGCTGAAGAAGAAAGCATCTATGAACCATTGTCATACTCTGAGGCAATTTCTGTGAAAGAAAGTGATAAATGGTGTAAGGCCATGGAGGAAGAGATGGAATCTCTGTATAAAAATGACACATGGGAGCTGGTTGATAAACCTGAGGGTCACAAGCCTGTTTCATGTAAATGGCTATTCAAACTGAAAGATGGGATTTCTGAGCATGAACCTCCTAAGTACAAGGCTAGACTAGTAGCTAAGGGGTTTACACAGAAGCCAGGTGTGGATTATAATGAAATATTCTCACCTGTGGTGAAACATTCATCTATCAGGGTTATGCTGTCATTGACTGCTTCTATGAATATGGAGCTACATCAGCTGGATGTAAAGACTGCATTTTTGCATGGGAAGCTGGATGAGACTATCTATATGAAGCAGCCAGAGGGGTTTGAGGTAAAGGGGCAGGAAGAGAAGGTATGTCTCTTGAAGAAGTCTTTGTATGGGCTGAAGCAATCTCCTAGACGGTGGTATAAAAGATTTGATGAACACATGGTGACTAATGGGTTTAATAGGAGCAGCTATGATAGTTGTGTGTATTTTAAAGAATACAGTGAGAATAAATTTGTGTATTTGTTGCTGTATGTTGATGACATGTTGGTGGCTTGTTCAGACTTGGAGGAAGTTGAAGCTACTAAGAGAATGTTGATGTCAGAGTTTGAGATGAAAGATCTAGGTGAAGCAAAGAAGATATTGGGCATGGAAATTACAAGGGACAGAGAGAACAGGGTGTTGAGACTGTCTCAAAAGTCTTACTTGGAGAAGGTGCTAAGTAACTATAGGATGGGTGATGTGAAGCCAGTGACTGTTCCTATAGGTGCTCATATTAAGCTGTCAAGTTCTGATTGTCCTAAGTCAGATGAAGAAGTTGATTATATGGAGAAAGTACCTTATGCCAATGTTGTTGGGAGCTTGATGTACTTGATGGTTTGTACAAGGCCGGATATTGGGTATGCTGTGAGTTTAGTCAGCAGGTATTTGTCAAATCCAGGGAAAGCTCATTGGGTTGCTGTTAAATGGATCTTGAGATATCTCAGGGGTACCAAGCACTATGGTTTAGTGTTTGGACATCATGAACATGAGAAGGTTGACAGGATTGTTGGTTATGTGGATTCAGATTTTGCCAAGGACCTGGATAGAGGTAGATCTATTACAGGGTATGCATTTCAAGTGCTGGGTAACTTGGTGAGTTGGAAAGCTCAGTTGCAGCATGTGGTGGCATTATCTACAACAGAGGCTGAGTATATAGCTTTGACTGAGGGAGTCAAGGAAGCTATGTGGCTGCATGGTTTTGTTTCTGAGTTGGGAATCAAAGTGGCAGGCTCAGTGGTATTATGTGATAACCAGGGTGTAGTTCAGTTGTCAAAGAACAGCATGTTTCATGAGAGAACAAAGCACCTTAAATGTGAAGTTACACTTCATCAAGGATGTGGTGAATGCTGGGCAGGTTAAAGTGGAAGGTGTGTCTACTTTGGAGAATCCAGCGGATGTGTTTACAAAGTCTCTACCTTGTGGAAAGTTCAAGTTTTGCTTGGATGCATTGGGAGTTGGTTAAAATCTTGTATTGGATTTTAAGGTGGAGATTGTGAAGTATAAAACCCAATACAAGTGAACTTCCGAAGGTTAAGTCTTCTTCTTCCGAAGCTTAACATATTCTTCCGAAGCTAAGATGATATCTTCCGAAGGTTATGTTTGCTTCGGAAGGGTATTGTTGTGTACTTTGGATTTCTTCCGAAGTATACATATGTTAGTAGGAAATCTTCTGAAGGGTTACTTCCGTTCGGAAGATATAGTGTAGGGTCCTTTATGTAAATTCTCAATTTAAGTTGAGAGTTAGTTAGAGTTAGTTAGATACTATAAATAAGGACCAATTGTAATCGGTGAGAGGATCCGAAATCATTCATTCACTAATAATCATTTGAAGTTTCTTGTTCACGTTTATTCTTTCTAAGATCATCTTTGTATTGATCGTTATTCCGCGTTCATATTCTCAATCGATTTTACAACAAAAGCTAATAAAATTGTATTGATAGCTAATACTATAGCCAATTTTTAAACGCAATAACATAAAAATTAAATCGGTCGCAAGAAGGTCATAAATATAGTAACAAAAAATAGTCGTCGCAAACCTACCTAGTGAAAATGAGCTGGTCGCAAATACAGTCACAAACATATAGCTACCGAAAATAATTCGGTCACAAAACCGTTTGCAAATTATATGCAAACTAAATTAGTTATATATGAAATAACTTACGGTTATAAAATATCGCAAAATTGGTTGCACTTTTATATTTTTGTAACAAGGTTACAATTGTAATGTGTTATACTTAGTTAGCCTATGCGTATTAGGGTCAAATATTATTAATTAGTGTCAAATATAGGCAATTAGAGACGATTAATGTCAATTAGTTATATTGGTCCACAATCATGAATTAAAAACATGTAGGGCAATGAGAGTCAATATGAGTCAATCTTGATCAACTATAAGCAATTAGAACCAATATTGGTCAATTATCTACAATTAGAGACAATTAGTTTCAATATTAGTCAATGATGGTTAATACCAATCATTTAGAGGTAACTAAAGTTAAAAATGGATAAATAGGAGCTATTAGCATCAACATTCATAAATGATTTTCGGTTATAATCAATTAGATGTAATTAGTGTTAATATCAGGTGTAAATAATCAATGACGCTCAATATAACTCAATTTGGGGCTATTAGGGTCACTTAGTTTTAAGTGGGAGGAATTAGCATTAGTTAATGTCAGTATTGATAAATTAGTTTAACATTGATCAATTAGGACGTATGGGGTTAATCATTATTAGCTAGTATATGTTAGGGTTCATATTAGTCAATTAGGGTTGATTATGTTTAAGATTATTAGGTTTAATGATAATTAATTGAAGATATTGAATGACACTTTGCAACATGTAATTCAAGAGTTTTGATTGTTAAAAAAATTACAATTTTTATGCTTTCTAAATAAAATTATTTTCATTTCTTAACTTGTATGTAAAAGTGTTTATGCATATTTATGTGCTTAACTATATTCATAACTAAGTCTTTGATAGCCTTGATGTATTTAAGGTAAATATAATTATGTGGATACAGATAGTAAACTAAAAAAAAGTTGTTTGTACATGATCAACTAAAATGATGCATTAATATTGTATTTTCTTCATATGTATATACAAGGTTTGTACTTACAAAACTAATATCAAATAACGTTTGAGCGTTTTAAGGTTTGTACTTACAAAACTAATATCAAATACTGTCTGTAACTTAATATACTATTTTGTAGTAAAGAGTAATTTTTTGTAGGGAAACTATTAATGGGAAAGTGAGTGCGATAATCAAGTTCGATCATGCTAGGAGAAAATTGTAAAGAGGAAATTTAAGGATTTATTGAATAGGACTCGAGAAAATGCTAAGGCTGTTGCATGTAATGCAAGGGTAGAAATTGGAGATGACTTTTCTATGATTATTCCATATAAGCCACGATGGATGAGGACTAAGATATGGGAACCCCTTGTTCAAAGGTGGGATACACCCAAGTGGGAAACGAAGTCTTCAACAAATTCCATTAATAGAGGGAAACCAACAAACAAATATACTCTTGGCGCACAAACCTATGTTACGCAAAAAATAAAGGGAAAATTACGAAATTAACCATTTGACCGAACTAACTTAACAAAATAACCATTGACTTCTGGAATTACGAAATTATACATTTGACTTTGACCCTCGCCTATGGCGAGGAAAAGTCATGATCCCTCGCCCACGTGGCAAGACTTCTCCTCGCCCACGTGTAAAGTAAATTTTATTAAAAGGAAAAAATAAATAAATAAAATAAGGTTGGTGAGGGACACAAACCCCTAGGCGAGGGATGTGACAAGCACCTCGCCGAGTCAGCGAGGGGTACGTTCCCCGAGGGCGAGGAGAGAGCCTAGTCAGCGAGGGTTCCTTTCTCCTAGGCGAGGGGGATGTCTTGTCAGGCGAGGGGCAAGTCCAGTCAGGCGAGGGACAAGTCTTGTCAGGCGAGGGGCACGTGAAACGAGGCGAGGGATTTGACCATTATCTCGTCTAGTCAGCGAGGGTTCCTTACAATTTTTTTTAATAATTTAAAAATAAAAATAAGAATCAATACATCTTTTCTAGATAAACTAAGAAAATATCTAACACATTTACTTTTTAATGATAGATATTCTTTAAAGAATTTTAAGAAAAAAAGTTGAGAAGAATATAAGATTTGTTAAGGGTAAACATAGTATTATATAGGGCAAAATAAAATAAAATTAAACTTTTAAGTATTTAAAAAACAATAAATAATTAAAAATCTCGGATTTTTTTGATTAAAAAAAATAATTTTGGGCTAGGGGGTATTTTCGTAATTATAGGCGAGGGATTCTCATAATCCCTCGCTGACTCAGCGAGGGATCAAAGACACGTCAGCGAGGGTTCCACGTGGGCGAGGGATTATGCCATATCCTCGTCGGGCACACTTTTTTGGGCAATGATTCCCATAATCCCTCATCACGTCAGCGAGGGATGACACGTGGCGGGCTCCGATTGGTTGTTTTTTTTAAACTTCAAATTCGACCGGTTATTTTGGTAATTCGATTTGGTCAATTGGTCATTTTGGTAATTTCCCCAAAAATAAAAGCGGTAAGAGATGTTAATATATCCTTTATTTCATTAACATACATGTGAATATCAATCTTTAAGTACGACTTTTGTAGGATAAGATACTTGGACGTCCGACCACAGTGGATGAAATTCGGATGGAGTCACATGGAAGAAAGGGACACGACCTTTAGATAGAGTGTTGGGTTGTGGAGGAAGTGAGGGTTCAAAAGAGGTTGACGGTTCGAAAGAGAGCAATCTACAAAACAATATGGAATGGGTTGACTCAAGGGTAGATGAATCTTTTGTAAGTTTCTTTACTTTTAATATTTATGTTATTACTAGTTAGTTATTAAATGTTATAAGCATAATGATTTAATTTTCTCTTATATATCATAGTGATCATATAAGAAGTATGTCAAACAGAAGTATGGTGATGAGGCTAGTAAACGACCACTATTTGATCTGAATGCATGGGTACAAGGGGGCAAAAAAAGGGCAAATTGTTTGCTATCAGCAATCCACATGTCTTGATGACCGGTACACCGTCAATGTTTTAGTTTATGATATAACGGGTTAAAAGGCTATAGAGATTCATGTTTAATTGTAGACCCTGTTTTATCAACGAGTTAAGAAAAATATTCCAAAAGCTCATTTATGATACAATGTATCAATTTGTGTGTGTCTTTTATTTTATGGTTTAAACCTAAATACGTGAATGGTTAGCATTAAGAAACATATGCCAACCAAAGAACAAAAATATAACTGAAACCCATTTTATGGTTTATAATTCTATGGTTCCACCTACCTGTTTCTAGTGCTAACGATATATTTCCCGGTTATGCTAATAGGGTTCTTCGGTTCCGGTCCAAATCGGGTCGGTGACCCGTTACTCATACGTAATCCGAACGACAAATATAGAATCCTTTTATAATTCTATGGTTCCACCTGACCTGCACATCAGTTCATGGAAAGAACCATCTTGTTTCTCTGAAAAGAACTATATATACTAGTGAACTGAAGGCAAGTAGTTTAGATGTTTATTTGTATAGTCATAACTCAATAACTATGTTTGTAAAAAAACATGTTATATGATTTGGTTTTAATGGATCATAGTATGTTGTGTGGTTTTAATGTAGTAATAGTGTGTTTTATTAATCTAAGGTGAAACAACTGAACGAGGAAATAACACATTTGCGACAAAAGAAAGAAACTGAAAGACTAGAGAAAGAAAAAGAAAGAGCAGAGAAACTAGCAATGATGGAGTAGAACGCGGAAAGTCGAATTGTAAACAAGATGAAACAACAAATTGAATTCCTATTGAATAACATATCAAAATCATCAACTAGTTAAGCATGTAATTTTTTAGATATTGGTGTTTGTTTTCATGTTTAGGTTTGAATGTTTCCCATAATACGTTTCTTAGCTTTAGATACTTCCATCATATTTGTTGTAAAAATGTTTGATTAGTTGTATAAAGCGTTTATTTTTGTGTATTTAATTATTTGAATTTGGGTATTGAAATCTATAAATAGTGGAAAACCGAAACCATTTCTTAGGTGCTGTTTGTTTTTTTCTGCAGGAAAATGTTTGCAGTCTGCGTACCACATCTGCAGACATCTGCAGCAGAAGAGGTGGACAAAATGTCTGCAGTCTGCAAGAAAAAGATTGTTTGTTTTTTTAACATCTGCAGACTACTAAAACAATTTCACAACCAACTCAAAATTCAGACTGCAAAACAATTTCACAACCAACTCAAAATAATGTCACAACCAACTCAAAATTCAGATCAAATCAATGATTATTCCCGTAGGTTTGGGTTGATGTGGCCAATTATCCCAAATAAAAAGAAATTATTTAGGATCAAATTGTGCTCAAGATGATACCCGAGAACAAACCGGCTCCAAGAATGGCCTAAAAGGCGAAAGAGTTGGCTCCGGTTAAAGTCGAAAACCGGCTCCAAGAATGGCCCAATAGCAGGCGGAGGGGAGGGCGGGGCGGAGGGGAGGGCGCGGCGGAGGGGAGGGCGGCGACGGTGGTTGGGGGAGGTGGATGCGGTGGTGACCGGTGAGAGGAGAGGAGGATAGAGAGTTGTTTTCAAAAGTGAAGATGAAACCTTGTGAGAGGAGAGAAAGATAATAAGAAGTGAGAAGAGGTTAGAAGATCTCAGAAGACATAGGTCCACATTTTCTCCATGCAGACCTCAGGAAGACGTTTTTTAATGAATCGTCTTCCAAAAAACAAACAATCTGCGCATCAAAACCTCTTCCCGCGTCTGCGTGCACGTAGATGAAGAGGTGGGGAAGAGGTTTTGGTAAAAAAAACAAACACCACCTTAGTATACATATTTTTTGCAACCAAAATTTTAGTCGCAGATCAAGTCGCAAGTTTAAATAAGACTTAGATGTTAGATTGTTCGTAGAAATGAGTTTTTAAGTTGGTCACTAATTATTATGATTGTACAACCGTCGCAAATATGTTATATGTCCGATCGTAACTTTGGTCACTAACAGTTCATTCGCAAACTTGGTCGCAAAAAGCTTTGTTCGCAAATAGTTCTGGTCGCTAATATTTTAGTCACAAAATCTGTCGCCATAGAGTTCGGTTGCATTTTTTTGTCACATCATGGTCGCTAAAATTTCAGTCGCAAAGTCGATTGCAAGTAAGATTTGGTCACAAAATCTATTGCTAAATATGCGATGGATGGTCCAGTCGCAAAAATGGTTTCAACAAGATTTTGGTCGCAAAAGTTTGTCGCAAAGGATTTATCGACCCGACTTTCACCAACAAACAAAATTGGTCCCAAAATGGTTGCCCTCTTCCAACCATTTTGATGGTCGCAAATGATATTTTTGTAGTAGTGGTGTTGATGGTGGTGGTTGGTGGTGGAGGTGATAGGTGGTGGTAGTGGGGGTGTTGATGGTAGTGACGAGGGTTGGCAGTGTTGATGGTAGTTCTTGAGGTGGTGGGTCCGGTCATGGGTGGGAACATGTGTCGGGTCATTGGTATTAAGGGTGTGCAAAAATATCCGATAACGAATCCAAAATATCCAAAATTTTGGTTTTGGGTAGTGTTTTTAAAAAAAATTCGGATATTATCCAAAATACTTTTATAAAAAATATCAAATAGAAATTTCGGATATTTTAATTATCTTTTATAAGAAATTCACATATCTAAAAGTTTTTTTAATAAAACTTAGTTAATAATACATATTTTTTAAGAATTCGAATATCCAATCAGTTATCCAAATCCGAAAATTCAGATATTCAAATTTCGGATACGTATTTGGATATGAAAATCCACCATCTAAAATTTTTAGATATCCAATGTACATGGTTCTGGTCATGACTTATTTAAAAACATCAATGAAAAAAAACATCTACCTCTCAAGGAATGAAAATCATTAAAAGGGAAGGAATTATATTTATTATGTAATAACTCATTCCATTAGTAGTAATTAACAAACACATTTTTCTTTTCATTCCAGCATAATTAATGACTCATTCCATTCCATTTTACATTCGTATATGCCAAACACTACCTTAGATCATATTCAATGAATCGCAACCGTTGTCTCTGTGCTAAAAATTATTAATTAATTTCTGGTTATTTAGTGATTATTAAATCTCCTTAGCGCATTTATACATGTTTAAACATATTTTTTTATATATATTTGAAATATGAATATACAATCCAAACAAACCTCAAATCAGTATCGCTAAAGATGCATACTTCCAACCACATATTGCAATAGATACTCGTCCTTTATCGTCTATAACATAGTCGAAATAACATGTTAGGTTTGAACTACAATGACTTTCATAACAATACTCAATTGTCTAAGTGAAACAAAATATCACAAAACTAATTTTAAACCTTAACATCATTTGATCAAATTTGAATGTCATACTTGTTGGGTTCTAAATTCCAAACAAGAGGACAACTCAAAATCCTAACATAGCCATTGTCATCCTTTTTGGGCCTCACAAATTTATGTCATATTATGTAAATATATCATAACATTGATCAATTTGATACTTTTTTAATTTAATCCAAATTATAAAGAATGATGATAGTTGATGAAATATCAATTTCATATAATTGTTTTAACCAGTTAAGATTAAATAATATAAAAATATTATTTTGTTTATATATATATATATATATATATATATACATATATATATATAATTAACAAAATAATTTTTTTTAATAAACACGTTGGCTTGCGAGCCAGCTCGAACTCGGCTCGTATATAAACGAGCCAAGCCCAAACTTACATTTAGGGCTTGTTAATATAAACAAGCTGACTCGGCTCAGCTTGATTGTTAAACGAGCCGAGCTCGAGCCCATCCTGACTCGGCTTGGCTTGTTTACGGCCCTAGGCCTAAATGTTGTATTGTCAAGGGTTATGTGCCATGCTTTTTTGACCAAATTATCTACCATTAATCCTATTCTTGTTACTTTAAATCTATAAGCGTAGCTGTTTTTCTAAATTCCTAATATACAGTTGTGACAACTTTATTTTTATGAACCTTCTGGTATGGGTTTTATTAAAAAACAACCCCGGTTCAAATACAATATTTTTTAAACTTTAATTTAACAACAATATAACATTTTTTAAATTCCGCATATACCATTACGATGTCATCGTTTTTACGAATCAATATAATTTTATTCAATATCAACCAAAATGAATAGGTTAAATATATATTTAATATTTTTTCACGACAAGACTGTCTATACTGAAGTATATTGGTTGCTATAGTGTTATACTTTTTGGAGACAACATTATATTGAAGCTGCTGATCTCTAATGTATCGATCGCCTGTCTACGATATACATATGTTTTCCTAAACCAAAAAATAGATGTAAAGTGATTTATTCTTTTTTGTTATTTTTTTAGTATAAATATATCTCTTTGTACTCAGAAAATGTTAATCAAGTATGTATAAATATCAACTACAAAAGTCTTGTTAGTAAATAACCCGATAACAGAAAGTATATATAATTATCAACTGATAAGAATGTATCACACCTTTGAGGTTTATTTCTTCCTATTTATTTAAAATACTAATCATATTCGGACGTGGGTGGAGGCAATTCATTCTTGTTGGTTGATACAATTTATCTTTAAAAATTGTAGGATCAGAAAAATAAAGTGTCCGAGTTTGCTTACAACCTTGGTTATTGGCATGAGGTTTCATTCTACACTCGCACTAGGGCTTTGCCGAGCCATGGTTTCTTAGTTATGTGTCATAATAAGTCAAAACATTGATGGTTGAATTACTTAAAGAAATGAGATTTTGGTGATAGAAGAAATAAGCAAAACATAGCAATGGGTCCTCATAAGTGATTAGTGCTTCTTGTTTGTTCCTTTTCTTTGTTTCTTTTATTTTCTTCCTTTTCTGGATGAATACATTTTTAGAATGGGTCCTCTTCTATTGCCTTCCTAAGAAACAAGTTATGGGCTTTTATTGGCCTCTTATCACTTTAGAGTTTCGAATGAGCTCTCTTTATAGGCCTACTGCAGTTAAACATTAGTGCAGACAATAGGCCTATAAAGAAAGGGGATTTCCGTAATCCGTATCACTAAATATACAATATATCATTTAGGATTTAGGACCATTTGATAACTCACAAATATTTTTAGGGGGCGTTTGGTTTGCGGAATTTGTTGGAGTTGGAATTTGAATTGAAATTCGAAGAAATGATATTTGGAATTCAATATTTTCCATACGATTTGGATTCAAAGGAATTGGAATCTTTAAATGGAATTTAAATTTCAAATGCATTTCTAGTGACAGAACACTTATAAAGGAATTGGAATTTATCACCCGTTACAAACCGCCACCACCTCAATGACCTACGATCATTGCCGCTACATACCACCGACCGCCGCCGCCGTCAATCGACCGCGACCACCAACCGCGCCCGTTGCCGAAAACCGACCGTACCCCACTGCCGCCACCAACCGATAACGCCCGTCATCGAGACACGGTTCGACAACGGAGGTCCGCGAAAGTCGACGGTTAGGGGTGGAGTCGGTCGACGGTCGGGGCAAACAGTGGGCGGCGGTGGTCGGCGTTAGGGTTATGCAGCGTCGGTGGCGGTCACTGGGCGGCGGTCAGGGGCGGCGGTCTATCGGCGGTCGGGGGCGGGGGTCGGCAGACGACAGCGGCGGTCGGGGCCGTCGGCGATTGGGGCCGGCGGTTAGGGGCGTCGGCGGTCGGTTGGCGGTGGGCGGGATGGTAGGAGGCAGTCGGGGTCAGCAAGGGACGTCGGTGGTCGGCGGTCGACGGTCGGGGTCGTCGGTAGTGTTGGTTGGCGGTGGGTGGGGTGGTAGGTGGCGGTTGGTGGTGGAGGCGGGGGTCGGTGGAATTTGAAATCCTTCAATATTTGGAAGGATTTTGAAATCCTTTATTTGAAGGAATTTGAGGGAATTAATTTCAATTCCAATTCCTTTCTCAACCAAACACATTCAGAATGAATTCAAATTCCAATTTCAACGAATTCCTACCAATCAAACACAATGACCAATGGAATTCAGATTTTAATTTCATTAAATTCCTTCATACCAAACGCCCCATTAGAGTTCTGAGATCCTACCAACACAATACTTTTTCTTTTATATTTTATATGAAAAATGATTGAAATATAATGTTTAATCACCTCCCTTAAAGTTTAAAAAGAAATAAACGAATTTGTAATCTACACATATGTAAGTCAATAGGTTATATTATCTATACATGTGTAGTTAAACATTTAAAATTTTAAAAACATATATAAACATAGTTTGATGAGTTTTTATGTTATTTTGATGGTTTTTAGTTTATATAACATGCACAATTGTGTGAAAAATATAAAAGTTTAAAATTTGGACTATTTATATCAGTTTTTTTAGTTTTTAAGATATTTGTTACTTCTCAAATCCATATCATTTATGTCATAAGTTAACACACACAAGATTGAATAGGTAAGTCAATGAAAGAAATAAGTGATAACAAACCAATAATCCTTAGTCTAAGTGATTGAGATAAGGTATACAAGACAATTATAATGGTGATGTCTTGGTTTTAAATTTCATACTGAGCAAAAATATTTAGGGTTAAGCCAAGTGGGTTTTTCTACCTACGGATTTCCTTTTGAGCGGGTTGGGGTGTGATCACAACTAGAAAAAGAATAGGTAGACACGATTAAGATAACACATGTTCTCCGAAATAGTATAAAAACAAACTTTTACAACTTTGGAAAAGTAAGTTTACATAAATGTTTGTCGCCGTTTTTTTATGTTATTATACTTGTAATGTCTTTTTGTAGATATTTCTGAAGTTGAAACAATCACTAATTCCAAGGTTGATTAGCCGGTGATTGCAGGTGAATATGAAAAATATAAAGATATTATTTGATTCTTTTTATTTCATTCTTTAGTAAGGTTCAATTATTTTTAATCATCTTCGTTCTTTCATATGGGTGAGTTATAATTAGGTCGGCTCAATGGATTTTAAGACCTTAATCGATATAAAAATATAAAGTTCTTTTCAATTTTTTTATTAAAACCCTTATCGTTTATCGGGTTTGGAATCGACGATAATAAACTAATACGTTTATAGTTGGAGGATATATTTTTTTAATTATATATTGCGTATGTATAGAATTTGAATTAAATTTATTTTTTTATCTTTATACAATGTAAATTCATTGGATTGCAATCCCACTTAAATTAATAGTGTATATTTTCATAGGAGGATATATTTTATTAGATTGAAGGCTCAACTAAATTAAAAAATTGTCTAACCCAGCCGAATTTTTTGATATATAAATCCATTTTACAAAAATTTAAAGTCTCTTTAGAATTGAAGGCCCAAAGCACTAGCTATACTAGCTTTGGGTTTGGCCCGACGCTGATTACAATTTCATGTTCTACTACTATGAATATAATTTTTTTTATTTGGTTAAGATGCAGATTTAATAAACCACCACTATTTATTAGCTGATTCAACTATTCTTTTGGTCTCAATTTAGCATTACACCGAACCAAATGATTACACCTCAATGGTTTAATTTGGTTTTGGCTCAAATTTATAGATCATTCTCAAACCTTTAATGATCAAAGCCCAATTAAAGGTGCAACAAGTTCTTTTATATAATTATTATTACTTGTGTAATCAAGGTATGAACAACCATACAGAATGTGTA
Source organism: Flaveria ramosissima (assembly GCA_025215565.1). Lineage (NCBI taxonomy): Eukaryota > Viridiplantae > Streptophyta > Magnoliopsida > Asterales > Asteraceae > Flaveria > Flaveria ramosissima. Next base: position 60,889,889 of record CM046030.1, read on the forward strand.
CTTTATATAATTACTACTTTAGATCAATTTATAATGTGAAGTTTGATAAGTTAATTCATGGAGTTGAGTATAGTTGACTTCTTTAGAAAGTCAAGCTGTTTTCTTGATGATGAATGGTAAATTTTAAAATTTTGACATTAGGCTGGACATGATTACGTTAAGTTATATTTTAGAAGAACATCAAACATTGGTGCTAACAATGTAGTAGAGCATTAATGTTCATGTAATCATAGGATGTGGGCAGTTTTAATTGATTAATTTAGGACACATATAGACTACCCATGGATTTGGTATTTGATTTTCAAGTAAATACAAAGGTGAACAATGCGACTCGGAGTTTTGTTTCTCAAACCGTAAAAGCTACAAAAATTGAGAAGAAAAGTGGGGAAACTTGTCCCACATAGGCGGGCTGATAAAACTTTAAGTGTTGTATAAGTAGGAGTTTTTTAAATAAACATTTTACGTAGTAGAAACATAGTGAGGATTTATAGGGTGCAACGACAGTCATGTATGTTGTGTGGGCGATGGGTATAATGTGCCGTTTTTTGAAGGTTGGTTTTAAGTCACTACCGATGATGTAAATAGTAGGTTAAACTTGTTACTAACCTTGACAACTCTTGAGTTACTACCGAAGTTTGACTTGCTATCGTTGACACCATCAAGTTACTATTGATTAGCTGAAACACAAACATTACAATTTCAATTAAAACTTAATAAAATGGAATATATTTTATCGTTTAAGTGCAATTTCTTTTCTCGTTTAACTCTTGATTAATAGTTTTAATTTTTAACATTGTTTCACCATAAACATTAAGGTGAATCATATTTGTAGAACACACAAAAATTCACATGTAATTCTCACAAACACACACAAAACAAATTCCAGCAATTCGTCGACCTTCTACTCTTCTTCTTGACATATTAGACGTAGAACTCTCAGAATAAGCCATCTTTAATCAATATAACAGAAAAAATATAAAAAAAACGTTAAAATCAAGATAAACACGCATAAATAAGGAAGAACAAATCATGAGAAACACCTTTAGTAATCATGATGAATGATTGAAAACAAGTTTCTTGTCGTAGCAATTAACGATTACAAATGAGAAATATGAAATCAATATACGAAATATAATGAAAGATTGGGCTGAGAGAAAACTTTACGTTGGGTTATTTTTTGGCCCATAAGGGAAGCCCAATATTTATTGTGGTCCATTATCTTTGTGTTATGTCAAATAGAGGAAAGAAAGCATGTGTGTATAGTAGATGAGATCATTTTTCAGCAGAGAGAATAGTAGAAAGAATTCCAGTCACTTATAAAACCAGCAGCAAAGATCGATCATTTCCCCGAGATTGAACCGTTGGATCGTTGGGATTATTGGACAACATCTTCACAACACCTAGGCGTTCTTATCCAACAGTCCGAAAATCAGGTTTTACAAAGTCTGTTTCTTTGTTTGATTTCATATGTTGGATGATAGTTGATTTCAAGTATAAGATGTTTGTTATTAATACATAGAGAAGACTTTGTATTGCTCTAATTTGGTGATAGTGGGTTTAAAACGGCTCTAGTAGTACCGTGGTTTATACTCCCGTTTTTTAGAGGTTTTCTACGTTAAAATTTGGTGTCTTCTTGTTGTTGCGTTTGCATACCCAATTTGTTTGCATTCTCATAGGTTCATTTGGGTTGAGGGAAGTTTTGACCAAATGAGCATTTATTCTGTTGCGTGTTGTTTACCGTTTGTGGTCGGTTGTTTGATTTTTCCCTATCATTTTTCACTTTAAACATAAGAAAGAATAAATTATAGATCGTGTTAAATTTAATTGAGATGGTAAAATGACAATAAATAGATAAGTTTTCTAGTTTTCTTTTTAAGAGCAAGTTTTTTCTAAATTTTCTCCCTATGTATGTGTGGGCATAGGCGAATGATTAAAAGAAAGCTCTTTCTTAGTGAGATTAAAAATTCTTTCCCCTAGTTTCTTAACAAGAAAAATGCTTTCACCTAACTATATTAAAAAGATTACATTATAAAAGTTAAATATATTTTTATATTTAATTTGAGTATAATACAGTTATATTAAAAATAATATGCTAAAAGATTATTCGATACAACATACATGTATTCTAAATAAAGTGCAAATATGCAATATAATATTACTACATATGTTATATATGATACTACATATACGTTATATCTTCATCTTATATATATAAAATATCATATTACATATACGCACTATAATTTTACATATATGTTATTTTTTTCGTGTTTTATTTTTGCTCTGCAAGTATAGTTGTAACATTAACAATCAAAATCAAAAATCAAATCAAATCAAATCCTAGCTAAATGTTAATGGCTAATTCACCGATCCATGTTGTTTACTTCACACGAATCGATCATCTAGCTTCAAGAGGGCTACCACCGATGAAGGTATAGCTACATCGTGTTCTTCAAAATAGGGTTTAACAAAGAAGAGTATTTCAGCTTCAATGCTTTGAGCTTTGAATCAAGATCATGTATGTATTTAATCGGTTACAATTACATACATAATACGAGCATGAAACAAAATGCTAACTTCTAATAAGTTAATTTGTTTCTCGTATTTTATGGATGAGAAATATGGATTTGAACTGAGGAAAGGATTTGATTCAGACATATGGTTAAGATGTTATCATAATAAACAACTGTGACTTTGCAATACGACACATGAAGTTCAAGTAATATATTGCGAAGCCAAATTGCTTTGGCCACAACATTAGCAACCCTTTGGTACTCAGCTTCGACAATAGATTGAGATATCGTCAGTTGGCATATAGATTATCAAGACATCAGATTATCACCAAGAAACACACAATAGTCAGAACCTTGTCATGTAGACAATGAGGTTTGAATGGAATGAAAGGGCGATGACAAGGATTTGATTCAGGTTTAATGCTCTAATACTATAAAAGTGTTTATGGTATATGACTTTTATATATCACTGATGGGAAATACAATCCTATTATATAGGGAGTAGGATACAATATGAGATCCGATACCTATCATATACAACATATGTTCAAGTAATAACCACTAATAAACTAAGAACTAATGCTGACAGTGGTGGACCGAGAAAATTAATTCATGCGTGTCGAAAATTTTTTGGTTTCCGTATGTCTATAGAAAGGATTTATTATCAAGTCAGGCCGTTGATATTTTTTTGTCGGGTTGAATCGGGTCACTGAAATTTTAGTTGAGTTGAATCGGACATCGAATTATTCTAAGCTTTTTAGGATTACTATAAGGTGGTTAATTAAAGATTTTTTTTGTTCCTTTAATAAATAAATGTTGGTCACAATAACATAATGTTAGCTACTTTGCTCTTGTATATATAATCAAGTAACATAAAATAATGATCCACTAGAGCTTAAGTTAGACAGATTAATGAAACATACAATTAATAAAAAAAATCGACTACTAAATTACCATAATAAATGACATTCAATAATTATTAAATACTGGCATGGTGTTGTATACCAACATATAATTAATTTGTTTAAATATAAAATAAAATATTTAAATTATTTAGTTTTCAAGAAATATTATTTAATAAATATTTGTTTTCGAAAAGTACTATTCAATGCAAAAAGCACCATTGTTAATTTACTGAATGTAGTTTAGTCTCAAGAAAGATCATTTAATTAATTTTGCTTTTCAAGAAAAACATCATTAATATAAGACCTACACACTAGGGGTGTGCACGGTGCGGTTCGGTGCGAATACAATTTTCGAAGCCGAAACCGCGAGTTCGGTTAATACCAAATTTTTAACCGTAACCGCAACCGAAACTTCGGTTAATCACACTTCGTTAACCATCGGTTATGGTTAATTTGCGGTTAATTTCGGTTAATTGACCAATATATTAAAGATATGCTTTTAAACCAAAATATAACTAATAAATTATTGTTAGGCTAGGCTTGGACCAATTTTATAAGTGTGTGCACGATATGGTTCGTTTTTAAGGTATTTGCCAAAACCAAAACCGAAGTGGGGTGTGCGTAAAACAATATGTGAGCACATTGTGCATTGTTTCTGTTTTTTATGATATTTTTTCAATACATAACAGAATCCACTATGTAATGTATTTTATAAATGAGAAGTAAAAGTATGAATATATGAAATTATAGTAAAATCATGAGAAATATTGTAAATTTATTATACAATAATGACATTCGGTTCGGTGCGGTTAATGTGGTTAATTTACACATCAAAACCGAAACCGAACCGCAATGTGCGGTTAATCGTTATGACTTAACCGAACCGTCGGTTAATTGTTCGGTTCGGTTAATATGGTTAATTCGGTTATGATTCGGTTAAATCGGTTATCTGCTCACCCCTACTACACGCATCCTCCTTTCCAATCAATATTCTTTCTATGTTGTTAACTATTCTCTACTCACAAAAAGATAAACTCAATGAAGACTACCCAACCAAAACTAGCAAGATGAGTATAATTTAAAGTTCATTTTTTTGTCATTGATCACAAATTTTTTTTTTCAATGTGGGTGTCGGTATGAAAAACTCTTGTGGATCGCTTAGGTTTGGAATACGTATATTGTACGTATTTTTTTTATAGGGGTCTGTTGACACCCATCCTAAGGCTTTAGGTCCGCCCTGAACGCTGACAAATCAATATTAGAATATGTGAATTATTAACCCATTGGTTGAATATGAAATCGTAGCCATGGATTTTAGTACAAACACCTATCAGAATCTCTGATTCCTACAAGACCATTGATCTCAAATTCTGGCTCAAACAAAGTTTTGAATGTGTAAAAGATGGGCTAATTGTTTAAATTTTTGTCTAAAATATGAATGAGTAGACTGAATATGAGGATTTGAAATTGAAAAAAGCAATTGAGGAACATGGATATTATTCCTCCACGCACTAATACTCGCTATAAGAGGCACTAATTCAATTGCTACGTTTATCTAGTCGAAGAATAGAAAAAAAAAGTGCTAGGAGTTTTTTTTTTAGTTTTCTCAATAAAGTGGCTTTTAAAGTATGGAGTAAATTATAAAGATGTTCTCAGTGGTTTCAGACAAATTTTAGATTTAATCTTTAAATTTTAGTTTTTCGGATATAGTCCTTAACTACTATCTTAGCTTACACTCATGATTCAAAAAGTTAATCGAAGTTAACTTTTGTGTTAAATCCATATAAATTTAATTTTTTACCCTTGTTTTTAAATTTAAAACTAAAAATAAATACCCTCTCTATTAAATCATTGAGAGCATTCACAACTCGTTTTCTTAAATTATTTGAGTGTATTGCCTATATTATATGATATGGTTATAAGTGGTTGTGAGTGAAGTATATGGTAAATTTACTATTCAATCTGAATTTTGGGGAAACACTGTTCAAAACCATATAATGTTTTTAATATATTTTAAATGCTTATGAGTGAATAATGATAAAGTTGAAAATAAGAGAGAAAAAGTAGTGATTTTTAGTGTAATTATACGGATAAAGATGGGGAATGAATTGTGAATGCTCTGAGGACTTTAAAAAATAAAATAATCAGAAAACCTATGTCATATTACAAGAGGCAAATCAATGATCTTAGCTCGTATTTGCAAACACAAACCGCTCAACGATTTAGAACGCCTTATATAAGACCGGTTATGAAAGATATCATATATCAATGTTGATTAATGAGAAAAACTAACTACAAATGAGAGAGAAAAGTCGGTTTTGGTCTATAGAAATTACGGTTGTGAGCAATGGATGATGATCGCTGTAAAAATTTCTTTAGATCCCAATTCAACTCAGTTCATTCTTTTCGTCTCTCGACTTTGTTCCGTCACCGACTTTTTATTCATAATAAATCAACCCCGTATGCTAACAATTTTATGGCAACGACCACCATCCATCATTGAAAAGCACCCAAACCATAGGAGCATCAAAAAGTTAACAAAAATAGTGGATTGGACCACAAATGAACTAACAAGATCACAACAGGAAGAACAAAGACTACAATCATTTGATAGTGATTTTGTAATAGTGGCTAAAGAGAAGACCCAGAAAATTGTGGTGATGGAATTACATGTGCCAACCGCAAGATTAAATAAATAAAAAGAAAAAAAAGGCTAAATGAAGACCCAAAAAAGGGTGGCGAGAGAGAAATTGAATAAATTCCGGGTCAAAGAGCTTGTTATCACTAGGGGCTGTTTGATTACACTGACTCAGTAAGATCTGACTGAGTCAGAAGCTGACCCAGTTAAAAGTTCTGATAGGGTATGCATCTGACTGAAACTTGACTGTTTGATTCAGTATCTGACTAGAACCAAATCGATAGTATTTAAGTAACAAAACCCACCGGAGTCACACCACCGGTCTGAACCACCACACCACCACCACAACCACCACTATCACCGTACACAATCCGACCACCACTGCAATCCACCGTACACAAAGGCGGTGCCGAAGGCAGTGCCTACCGATCGCGAGGCCGAAGTCAAAGCTGAAGGCGACGGCGGTGAAGGCGGGGGCGAGGGTGGGCGGGTCGCGAGGGGGGGGGGGGGGCGGGTGCGGGTCGCGAGGGGGCGCGAGTCAGCCGGTCAGCAATTTTTTTTTCAAGGTTTGGGTCAGCAATGGAGACCTGGTCAGCCGGGCCTGAACCTTATTCATTATATACTATAAAAGAGCCAGAACCTTATTCAGCTGGACTCGAGTCTACGCCATGAAATCTCATCCGACTATTCACCCTAACTCGACCTCAACTTAAACACCTCCACCCAACCCGAGCTCGACTAAGCTACGGTACGACCCACCCATGCAAAATTACAAAACTACCCCTCTTAAACCCCTAATCTCAATCACATACAATTAAGTCCCTTTCAAGCTAATAAAAATATAAAATACCCACAAAGTTCACATGTATTAATCGCGTATAAACAGCGTGATCATCTTCTCTTTTAATACTAAACATAAACACATTACACATAACACACCTCCATCTTCACTCACAAATCCTCTAATCAACCATGGCGTTTCATACCTCTATCTGGTTTTCAATCGCGATCGTCATCGCTATCGCTTCGATATCGCCTTCACACGCTTACCTCTTCGAAGTCGGGGGCCGAGATGGCTGGACCTTACACCCAACAGAAAGCTACAGCCATTGGGCCGGCCGATTGCGGTTTCAGATCAACGATACCCTGCGTAAGATCGTCTCTTTCGCGTCGATTTCATCTTCAAGATGTTAACTTTGAATTGGGTCTTTGAATCTTTGAATCTTTGATTGTTTTTGTTTGCAGATTTTAGGTACAATGGTGGGTCTGACTCTGTTTTGGTGGTGAACAGAGTTGATTATGATGGGTGCAATTCAAATTCTCCGATCTTGAAGCTCGAAGGCGGTGATTCGACGTTTAAATTCGATCGATCGGGGCCGTTTTACTTTATTACTGGTAATAAATCGAATTGTGATCAGGGTCAGAAGCTGATTGTGGTGGTTTTAGCTCTTAGAAGCCCACCGCCGCCGCCGGCCGTCGTTGCTCCGCCGTCTCCGGCGGTGTCCCCTGTTGTCCCACCGTCTCCTTCCGCCGTGTCCCCTGTTTCACCGCCGTCTCCGGCGGTTTCCCCTGTTCTTCCGCCGTCGCCTTCCGCCGTATCCCCTGTTTCGCCACCGCAATCCGTCGCTACTCCGCCGTCTCCGGCGGTGTCCCCTGTTATCCCACCGTCGCCTTCCGCCGTGACCCCTGTTTCGCCACCGTCTTCCGTCGTTACTCCGCCGTCTCCGGCGGTATCCCCTGTTTCGCCACCCTCGGAGACACCTGTTTTGACGCCGCCACCGTCTTCCCCTGGCGGAGGAGGGCCACCTTCGCCACCGTCACCGGCGGCAGATACCACTCCGCCACCGTCACCGGCGGCGGACACGACGTCTCCACCGTCGCCGTCGGCGGCTGCGCCACCGTGTTCTGGTGGTGTAATTGCGTCAGCTGTAACGGTTATTATTGCTTTGTGGGGGATTTATTATTGATTTGAAACAGAAAATTGAAGAATTGATTATGTGTTTTGGGGTTTTTTGATCGATTTTTGTGTGTTTTTGTTTAATTATTTTTGGATTGATATAAGTTTAGTTGAGTGTTTATAAATGAGTGTTCATCAGGAGTAATGTAATAAACAAAAACCCGTATGTATCATGTATGAAATAAATGTTGGGTGATTAAAACTTTTAATTTTTCATTTTCTCTGTAAACTTGTCTCATTTATAATATTTTTAATGTATATGTTCGTAGTTCATTTTTTTTTTACGAAATAGTGGTTGTCATTTAACATGTTTGTTACATGAAGGTGTAAATAAGGGTCTCTTGCGACACAATTCATAACATTACCACTAAACTATCTTGTGATGGTTATATGTTTGATAGTAATATCGATATTGAATAACGATTAAGATTGGTTTGATCAAGTTACAAATTCTTTTAATCTTAGTTGATGACCGATTGGGTTGTTATGAATAGAGTTGTGTTGTCGAAAATTCACCATCATGATGTTGGAATCATTTGATTTCAAGATTAATCGAGTTTGAACATAAAGCTCTAGCTTATAACTTTTCAAGTAGAGGTGTTCTTAAAATTAGGTTTCACATTATTCAAATCTGGTTATTTATGTTTGACGATGAATTCAAACCAATTAATAGTTCAAAACTAATTTGAATTCTAGTTGATTCAAATTCACCCAAATTAAAATAAATAAATATATATGTATCTTAAAATGGGGAAGAAATTATATGATTTGACTTCAAATAAACTAGCTGGTTAGGCTCAAAATTCATATATTCAAATTCGATTCAAATCCCTAATTTAAATTTGTTATTGTTTGAATTTTGATTTTTCAAGTCCGATTCAAATAATGAACACCTTTAGTCTTAAGATGGGTTATTTTAAAAATAATTGAGATTCAATCCTCAACACTACCAAGGATAGTCCTAATTTGTAGAAAATTTTAAAACTGGACCAAACAACAAATCGGCTTCTTGGCGGTCACTTGTCGAATCGGTTGGACCGGTTGAATCAGATCGAAGAAACATATGACGCCATACATAAAAATGATGAAAATATTAAAACTATTATATATATTTGAGTTATAACAAAATATGAAAAATACTATGTGATTTATAATATTAATAAATATGAAGACTTAGTTAAATATAATATAGATTCTGCATGCCTAAATTAATAAAAAAATGATATTTCTTAACAATAAAATAAAGAATGGTTAAAAAAATTTTGAATTTCATCCGGCCGTCCAGTCCTATTCATCGGTTCGACTGATCTATCGGTTCAAATAAGCATGACCACTGATTCTATGTTCTGAAAACATTAGGAAGAGGAAATTACATATATCCCCTTGTAAAGTTACAATATTACATATTTTCACAAATCATAAGTTTTTAATGTTTAAGCTACAATGGTCTTAAAACATGATTTGAAAAAATATGTAATTTTATAATTTAGAGGATGATATATAAAATTACCCCAAAAAAATATCATACACTCTCACACATGGGCGGTACTACCTTATGAGGTAGGGGGCAGCCGCCTAGCCTACAAAAAAATTCGAGTGTTATATACATATGAAAATCCTAACCACCCCTTATAAAATTTTACAATCGTCCCCCTTAAACTTTTGAAGCTGAAGAAAGAGCAAGGTTGTCGCAAACACATTGTTGGGGGTGGAACTTCAATTGGATCATAGTCCAGCAAATCACTTTTTCTCACTAACTGGGGTTTGTATCCGAGTAGATTTTTTAGTACTTTCACTCTCAAATAATCAATTAGTTATTAGGAAGAAGAAAAGAAAACTTTATATCGAGATAAATGTTTTTGATTATTAAACAAGCTAAATTTATATTGGTTTCAAAATATGAGAGGTTAAATGTTATATTTACTGGCCGATAGTGTTTTCAAATATGTTGAACATCATCAGCATCAAAAGGTATGGGAACAAGTTTAACGATTAGTATAATTGATTTAAACATATTACATATCATCTCTTTTATGAGTATAATTATTTTAAACATCACATATAACCACTTTTATGGGTATAATTGCTTTAATATGGTTTTTGATATATATGCAAAGACAAGACTTTGGGGACTTTTTTAAAAATGCTTTTTGGCAATGAACCGGATCCGACCCGATCTCATCCGAACCGGACCAAAAATATATTATATTATTATAGCCAAACAACCCTTAAAAATTTCCGCCCCCCATAAAAAAATTATGGATCCGACACTGCTCACATCAATTTAATTAGACAACCCTGTGAGCGGACAACTCTTTTACGTTCATTTACCTCTCATGTGATAACGTTACGACTAGGTTGTAAAAACATAGAGTTCAACCATCTTTTCTAGTTTGCACATACATACGAAAAATGGTAAAAACATAGATACATTCATGGACTTCCTTTAAATAAATAAACCAACTTATAGATAATATCATAGAGTATATATATTATAAGTATAAGTATAGATGATATAATGGAATTAGTTTGTATATTTGACAAATAGGCATACCAACCATCGATAATATTTAAAAATATCAAGATGATGTAACAAGTCAACAAAATTATAAAAGAATGGTGCGATCGATTCCTAATGTGGCCACATGTTCAACATAGATTACATCTTAACATGTCAACAAAAATGGCACCTCTCATAAAGTTTAAAGTAGAATACATACAAATTAATGCCTCAAGGAATACTACTTTTCCATTCATTTTAATAAACTAATAGACACGAATAATATGATTGATAATTAAAGTGTTAGTTAACTCTAAATTGATTAGGTTATAAAATACGATGCTTGTTTAAAAAAATTTAAATTTTAATAATCCAAACTATTGTTTATTGGTTAGTATTAATCATAACTAACAATTTGACCAATATTAATCCAAACTTTTGATTTTGTTACCTATAACAGTTTCAGTCTAATTATTCGTTAACTCTGTTAATTTTTATGACGTGACACGTGACATGACATATGACATGACGTATTACATAATTAAAGTAGAAAATATAAATATATCCTTTAATTTTTGGGTTTTTTTGTCTCCAAGCTACTCAATCAGAGACACAAGAGTTACGTTGAATAACTTTAGAAATGATTTTTATAAAAAATAATTAAGTAATATATTTATATTTTTAATTAAAAATATGTTATATGTCATGTTACAAGCCATGTTATGTGATACGTCATAAAAAACTAACGGAGTTAACGAACATTTATACTGAGATTGTTATTAGTAATAAAATCAAAAGTTAATTAATATTGGTTAAATTATTTGTTAGGATTAATATTGGTCAATAGTATACAGTTTAGATTATTAAAATTCAATTTCTTGTTTAAGCATATGACGAAGCAAAAAAAACATACAATTTTATGATGTTTAGGCTGTAAAAATTCATAATTTATCAATTTCATAGACGCAAGTATGGGTGATAATCCTATCGTGTTCTCTTGTTGTATCAGGCTAGTGAGTTGATATCGGTGAACTGAAGTCGAATAAAATCGTATATTTCTTCTTCTTAATGAGATTGGAGTTAAAAGTAAACACAGAATGAAAAATCATAAAATATATATTTTTTCCTTGAGTTACCAATCAAATACATTAAGGATGAAGCCTTATGCCCCATAAGCGATAACAATTGTTAGTATGCATAACCACATTCACTTATTAGTCTAATGATTATGATGTCCCTTATAATATTGTGAAAAACATCAAATGACAATTAGGTTGTTCTCTTGTCATATTTAAAAGTCATTCGAGTTGTAATATCCAACCTCTCATATCATAAATATTATCCAATCTGCTCACATAGAGCTTAAGTATTTGTTTTTGTTTGTTTGGATGAGAAATTCATAAGGAGGTTATTTATTTTTGGATTACTACCATCCATACACACTTAATTGTGAAGTTTTATCATTCACGGTGAAAGAGCCCACAAACACATTGTTACAATCACACTCCTTATAAACCCCTCTTTCTCAATGACGTTTGCACCCACCATCCAATAAAAGATGTGTTATTTACTTATGGTGTCTGCTGGGTATCCACATGGACTCAACGATCACCCTCATAGTCATAACCACTGGCGAAGCTTCTTTGGGGCCAGGGGGCCCCCATCTCCTTCTTTTTTTCGTCAGTAGTGTTAATTTTCAGCTCGGTAGTGTAAAATTGTGGTCCGTTGGTGTAAATTTTTTAATAAATATAGAGTCCGCTCCCCTTAAAATACTTTACTTTCGCCCTCGGCCCCTATAAAGTTTGGTTCAAGCTTCCCCACTGCTCATAACCATGTGAGTGTGCAACACTTTTACATTCATTTACCTCTCATGTAAAAAACTGAGATGCATGGTGTTACGCTTGAGTTGTCGGGAGTCGACCTTCTCTTCTAGTATGCCATAAATACCAAATTGTAAAAAGATCAATACATCCAAAGACGTTCTTTAATTAAATAAACCTAAAACGTTATAAGAAATATCTTAGAGTAAAATTTACTTATTTTGTTATTATAAATGATGGTTCAAAAATCAGAATAGATAATATGAAAGACTTGGTTGGTATATTTGACAAATAGACACACCAATCACTAATAACGTTTGAAAATACCATGATAATCTGATAAGTCAATATAAGGATGACACGATCAACCTCTAATGTGGCCACATGTTCAACATAGGTCACATCTTAATGTGTAAACTAAAATGCCACCTCTCATAAGTACAAATTGATGTGTGAGCGAATACTATTTTTAATTTATTTAAAAAAACCAGTAGATACGAATTATAGATTGATTAAGCATTTAAATAATGCAGGAATTTATATAATAGTTATTATCAATGTTGGCATGTTTAGTAGATAGTATTATATGTTTAGTGGATTGTATCCACCTTTGTTTTTTCTTAAACTCTAACTTTTTTTAATTATTTTAAGCTACTACTTTTACATCTTTTACAATTTAAACCTAATATTTTTTATTTTCATCTTTGGATCCCCCATACTTTTCATGTTATACAATTTTTTTTGTTTTGCGTTTCCGTCTAAATTTTGCGAGTAACACACCGCAACACGTGTGTGATTCAACAATTTTACCTTTATTTTTTCCTAGTTAACGACCATGTCGCAACGCACTGGTTCTAGATTGACTTACATATTGTATTATATGTTTTGGCTTACGTGGTTTAACGTTTTTACGCTTACTTTTCGTTTGATTTTATTCTATTTGTTTTGTATTTCCTTTTTAATACAAGTGTATGTTGGTGGCCACTTGCGGTTGTGTGCCATTTGTGACACTTGATATGGTTTTACGCCCCCCTGCAACGCAGAGGGTTTAATTCTAGTTTTATATATAAACAAATATATATATATAAACAAAAATCAAGGGATTAGTTATTATAGTATTAATTAAGTCCAAGTTGATTACGGCTAAAAAATACGCTGGTCCCCGGGATGGTTTTTTTGAGGAGAAGTGAAAATTTATACGTATTTCGTCCAAATATACTATACGTATTGAATCCAGCTCCCCCTGATATAGCGATAAGAAAAAAATTATAGGTCTCGCGACTTTTAGCACCCTTTATATATTTGTTCAAGATCCATCACTATATATAGGTGTTTAAAATTCATAATTAAAACATTGGATAGATGCAAGTCTAAGTGATAACCGTATCGTGACTTTTTGTTGGGTATATGTTGGTGTGGTTGAAATCGATGAAAATGAACAAGATGCGTATATTTCTTCTTCTTAAAGAGATCAACTTAAATCTAACATACTTTAAACCATGTAACCTTATAGAATAGTAGAAACCCAATAAGGTTTGTTGTATTATTACAATGGAAATAAATACACAGGGTTGTAGCTGAAGATTTTAGTACCCTGGACGAGCTGGGAAAAAAAACCCCTGGACCTAACTAATTGAATTATATAAACTATTTTTAAACAAAACAAACGTTTTAGCAATAAATGTAGCAATATAGTTCTCGTGAATAGGGCACAAGTCATAGTTCTCAGGAACAATGGTTGGAACGGGCGTGTCTCACAGAACCACGATCGTGTTGATCAATCGCCTACCCAAAACAGGCTATGCCCTAGCTCGTGCTGGTCTTTTAATTTTCTAGGGAACACAGGCAGGCACGGGCGTGCCTTTTGGGGGCCTGACCGTGCTTGCCTACCTTCTGTTTGACAAACTTCAGTGCAATGCTCATTTAGTTGGTTTGACCGTTTATCTTCTGAAAGATGTATAAACCTACAAATTAACATAGTGAATGATTTTAATTAGTATCAAATTGATAGACTTTATACAAAACCGCTTATAAAGCAGGCTAATACGTGTAAAAATATGTATGTAACATATCAATACATTTTCCTTTCATGATCTTATAAATGGCGAAGAAGAAATTCGATGAGGCTAACAATTTGAAACACTAGAAGCTCTAAAGATCAATGATCTACTTAATGTTTGAGACACAAAAGGCCCTAAAGACCAAACTAGTATAGATGGCGATGGTTTAAGACACATCATTTTGGGTTTCTTGTAAGCATGTTCAATGATGATAGGGGATGGTTTCTTGTAGACAGATAACATTTAACTTATACATACATATAAAGCAAAACAATTTTGTTTTGCGTTACCAATCGAATACCTTAAAAAGGAACCCTTGTGTATCATAAGTGACATAACAATAGTTGTTATTAGTATGCATTAATCACATTCACTTATTACTCCAACGATTATGATGTCCCTTAATATTGTGAAAAGCCCATTTCGACCTCTAAAAGATGACAAGTAGGTTGTTGTCTTGTCGTATTTAAAAGTCATTGGAGTACTGATGTTTCTAGACCTCTAGTCGGTCATATGCATATACCAAATTTCTTTTTAACTTTTAGTGAGATGTATGAGTAGAAAAAAAAATATTTGAATACTTTTATTGCATAAAATAAATGAGTTTATGTTTTATTAATCAATCTAAAACATATAAAGTAGGTTTTGCTTTGGCATATACAAGATGTATATTAATATATGTCAAATATTCTCAAATGATAAAGTTATTTATAAAGACACCTCTCACCTTAATATTTATAAGGTTGGTTCCCTACATTAGATTACGCGCAAAATATTAATATATTATAAAGATATGTTTAGGTTATATCAGGAGATTATATGGGTGTTTGTCAAAACAAAAAAAAAAAGTAACATTTTAACTTTTTGGAGGAGTAAAAAGATCAAAATACTCCTCCAAAAAAGTTAAAAAGTCAAAATTTTTAACTTTTTAATTTTTTTGGAAGGGTACTTTAGTTTTTTTACCCCTCCAAAAGTCAAAAAGTTACTTTTTTATTTGCCAAACATGGCCTATGTTTTTTAGAAAGTACTTTCACGGTATAATTTTAACTATATTTTTTGATGAGATAAATAAGTTAATTAATGATATTGTACTCTATATATTTGCCTCTCCTTTGTTCTCTTATGTGTGTTATTTTCATAACATTATCAAAATAACTTTGATTATATCATTAATCATTTGACCGAGCTATGTTTCCCCGTCAAATTTTAACAAACAAAACTTCTTCATAAAGTCTTTGGAATTATAACATATTCTATATACTTAATTATTTGGTTGGCCCTAATTGGTTGTGTGTCAAAATCATACACATTTAAATGTAACACGATACCATTTTAGAACTTTCATGCATTTTCCCAGACAATTACAAATCGGAAACTTCCATATTTTAACATCAAATTATTGAAAAGGCAGTTTTTAAAAATTAGTTTCATATAAAAAATTATTTATCTTTAATTTAAAAATATGAAACTTGAAAGAATAAACAATTGTGGGTTTTTCCGGAATCACCCTCTAGCCCTTTAACTTGCTTAGTTGGATCTTATTCTCCTTTAACCAATAGTTCTCAATTCTTCTTACACTTTTTTCTTAATGTGAACATTGTATTTGATCGTTTATGTATATATGATGTAACATGAGTAGTTTTGTTAAAAGAACAAAAATTAAATTCATGGACTAATTAGCTATAGAATTAGTATATACATGTGGAGATTAGATATTATATAAATTCACATATATGCGTACTATGGATCTACATAAACTAAAGATACAAAGTGACATGATAATTCCTTTTAGAAGTAACACAATATATTTTTAGACGATAACACGATAAACCAAAATAAAAAAAGTAAGCAAACTAAAAGTTAGAGGCTGTTTGATTGCGCTGACTGAGTAAGATCTGACTGAGTCAGAAGCTGATCCAGTAAGAAGTTCTGACTGAGTCTGCATCTGACTGAAACTTGGCTGTTTGATTTAGTATCTGACTGACTCTGTTGAAATGTTCTGACTGAGTCTACATCAACATACACATCTACATACACATACACATACACACACATATACATACACATCTACATACACAATATACACATATACATACACATCTACATACCCATATACATACACATCTACATACCCATATACATACACATCTACATACACATACATCTACATACACATATACATACACATCTACATACACATACATCTACATACACATCTACATACACATACATCTACATACACATATACATCTACATACACATCTACATACACATATACATACACATCTATATGCATATACATCTACATACACATCTACATACACATATACATACACATCTATATGCATATACATCTATATTCATAAAGAAATGATGATTACCATAGGGAGATGCTCGGGAGGCGCTCGGGAGGTGCTCGGTTAGGGCTCGCGCAGGTCGGAGGTGCTTGGTTAGGGCTCGCGCAGGTCGGAGGGGCTCGGTTAGGGCTCGCGCAAGTTGGGGTCGGGCAGGGGAAGTCGCGCAGGGGGAGGGGAGGTGGCCGATCGAGAGCGCAGGGGGAGGGGAGGTAGCCGATCGAGAGCGCAAGAGGAGGGGGAGGTGGCCGATCGAGCGAATGAGGGGCAGGCTTCGGATTTGGGTGTTGGCGGTGGTGTGCAATAGAGAGAAGGAGGTGGAGATTTTGGGTCAGCAACTCATTTTTTCAGGTTTGGGTCAGAAAAAATGACCCGGTCAGCTGCCACCACGCGAGTATCAAACGGGCTAACCCGCTGACCGAGTCAGCCGGGTCATCCCGGTGACCGATTCAGCCGGGTCAGCCCGGTCAGACATAAACAAACAGCTCCTTAGATTTTTTGCGTGAGTTGAATCGAGACATTAAATATATAAATATCATTGTTTTTATATCTTAGTTTAAAGTATACATTATTATTAAAATTCACAATCCTATGGATAAAAAATTTTGTAAGTAGTTACTCTTATAGAAAACTTTATACCTTTGCTAGAAGCAGGATGAAGGATAATTTTGAATCGAGACATTAAATATAATTCTTATTTTGATCAATCTTAAAGTTATACTATTTAAGTTTCAATTTTGTATGAAATTGTGTAGATTTTAGATCTTATGTGTGTGTTTGTATACGTATACATATATGGGTATATGTATATGTATCTTTGCTTATGTTTATGGATATATGTATGTGTAGGTGCATGTATATGTATCTGTATAATTATATGTATTTATGCATGTATATGTGTAGGTGTAAGTGTATGTATATGTATATGTATATGTATGTATATTGTGTATGTGTATGTGTATGTGTATGTGTATGTGTATGTGTATGTGTATGTGTATGTGTATGTGTATGTGTATACGTATAGGTGTACGTGCACGTGTACGTAAAATATATAATAAAATTGATATGATTGAAATATATGATTGTTTTTTCTTCAATTAGAATATGTAACTGACTATTTTTGTTTTTACATGTCTATATGTATGTTTTATGTAAATATTCAATTAGTATAAACATTTAGAATATATCCGTCCGAAATTTATCTAATAGAGATAAAATTTGAATTGTTCTCAATTTCAAGGCGTTTGAATATTCTATTTCATTTAGGATACATATATATATTAACGAGTTGATTATTTAAGAAAAAATCAGCATCATTTCCAATTACTCCTTTGAGTTTGTGTTTTATCCGCATGCTTAGAGATTTAAAGAGGAATGTTGTTGATTTTTTTAAATAGCCACCAGTTTAAATATATACATATGAGATGAAATATTCAAAAAATGGATTAGGATCTATCACCGTAGAACAATAATGTACCTCATCTTTAGCCATCAATATCATTTATTGCATGTATATGTCCATGTTTGTGTATATATCCCAATGTAATTATTACTAAATGAAACAGTTATGAACTGCTAAGAGTTGAATTTTTACGAAATTAGAAATCTCCAGATTTTTTAATGAACTACAAACTTTATGAAGATTACCAACCACCATTTTAACAATGAAGGCCAAATATGTTGCCCGTGTAAATGTTGTGCCAATTCGAAACTATCACTTTAGAATTTATTTATAGTTTATGCACACATCAAATGAAAAAGAGGATGAAAAAGATAATACAAGTGATTAAGTTGTTTGTTTGTGTTTGATCAAATGATATGATAAACAATATGTTAAATGTTTTGACATGTTTGAACAACTCTTATGTATTTTGACATGTATGTATTTGACTTTTATATTAGATTTTGCGGAACCTGAATAGAACAACTGGACTAGATTAAATATATTTTATAAACCTGAAAAAAAAATTAAAAGTTAAATGTAAAAAAACAAACAGACCTTATAGCGACAACATGTCATCTCTATATTTATATATTTCTTTTTATTTTACTAATTTTTTTTCTAAATTTCGTCTTCTAAGATTTTAACGACTACATTATAGGGGTGATATGTCGTCGCTACATGTGTATACTATACCGAAGATTTGTGTTCTGACAACACTTGTGTGCTTTAGCGACGAGTATGTAGCGACAACCTTTTAGCGACTAGGTGTGGTCACTATATCCTTTAGCGACGACTGTTCTAGGCTATAGCGACGTTTATTGTCGCCTCTATAGCTTTTGTTTCTTGTAGTGTTAATGGGTCAAAAGTCAAAAACTCTAATTTGTTTGTTATAAAACATTATGTTTTTCACAATCTTAGCTATCCAAATAAAAAAACTAGCAAAATTTGTGGATCATAAATCTAAACCACAAAACACTCTAGTTATTTCTCCTCAAGATCTTCACTCATAACGCCAATCAAAGAAGAACCAATACTGAAACAATAAACAACATAGACCTTGAAGAAGAGATCTTGATGGAGTCTGAAAGTGCTCGACGAATCCTGGCAGGAAGGCGCTATATCAGCTATGGTGCAATGCAAAAGAAGAATGTTTCATGCAATCAGCGCGATCAATCTTATTACAATTGTAATAGGAGAGGTCAAGCTAACCCATATAGCCAGGGTTGCAATGTTATCACCAGGTGTGGTGGCAGGTGACACTAAAGTCATTAGGTTATATAAATCATTGGTTTCAATAATATTAACTATTTACGAATTCTTACATTTTTATATGATTTTCTAGCATGATAATCAATACCATGAATTGTATTAATCTTGCTAGCTAACCATTGTTTTTTTATCGACACTCGTCAACGACCCTCACACAACCGACCAACGCCACCATTCAACACTAGTCGCGATGCATCACCTTCCATTTGATTACAACCTTTTGAAAATTATGTGTTTACATTGTTTGTGGACCTGTAACGTTTTTGGTATTTGACACTAACTAATGTCAAAAAACCTAAAATTTTATTATTAAATTATCAATATGTAATGAAATAAATAAAAAAAAATATGAAACAAAATCCACTTCATCCCCAAATCATTAGTGACTACCGGTCCACCAGAGGTCTACTCGTCTCTAAAACTACCAACATAACATCATTTAGCACGAAAAAATCAAACTCTAAGCGGACATCCTGTTGGTAAGGTATCTTCCTATTATTTCAGAGATAAAAGGTTCAAATCTTGTAAATGTATTGGCGGTTTATAGGAGTAGTTTAGAGTAGATTATGAACTGTTCTAAAAAACAAAACAAACAAATCGAGAAGGAATCGTTTATCAAAAGGGGCTGCGTGAAGGAGTCTTAAGAAGACCGTTCCCTGCACGTGCAGGATCCCGCGAGACCAAACCCTGGTTATGATACGAAACATGTAATTACCCGTTAAAAATATATAGTCTACAGATGGCAAAGGAACATTAAGTTTCATGGTGGGTGGAAGATACACAAGCTCTGATCTACTCACAGCAATGGCATCTGCAATAGCCACTGATGTTGTTTTCTCTCCACTGAAGACTACTTTTGTAACGTGGTTGATTGTTTTAAGGTTAAACTATGGTCATCATGTTATCAAAATTATCTAAAGATCAATAATAAAAGAGCAACGCGCTCCATATTATACTTATTAATGTATCTTCTTAGTATGTAGTTTTTCACTTGGTACATGACCTTCACTAATGGGGAGGGTTGGGTTCTGGCGGTAAGTGGTGTGTCCCATAACTAAAAAGATGTGAATTCTAGTCTTACAACTTATATGAATGAAGAATTTATACTAGAAAATCTAAGTGTTGCTGTTGAAAAGAGAAACATCATTTGTGCCTTAAAGCATGCAAGATTCATATAACTGCAAATTAGTTTATTTGGTTTATATCCCCTAACCAAGTAACCCATATGCTTAATACATCTCATTGGAGGTGCACTAGAGCTGTGGTTGCCCTCAGGGCAAAGCACACAAGGCAATCCGAAAAGCACCTCAGTATGTTACGCATGTTTTTAAAGCCAAATCGCCTCATATACATTTGGGTCAAACATGGTAAAAAGATTAAGTCTGTGGAAGGCTACTATGTAAAAATGATAAGAAGGAAAAGGAGATGATAAATGGTTTATTAATAAAAGGCCAACATATAAAAGAGATGTTATAAAACTTTTGGCCTGCATAAAAGTTATTTAGTTGTACATAGAACAACATTAGCATACGCGAAGCACTAAAGCTCACTCCTCACGCCTAGTGTCTTGACTTTCAAGACCTAAACGCCTAGAAGCGCCTTGTGATTTTAAGACCAAAGATAGAGCTTGTTCTCGGATCAAATGTCTCTCATCGTGTCCTATGTACTTTAAGCTAGTCCAATCAATGATTCTAGTATGAATTTGGTAAATTTCGAACATATCAAACTGTATTCAAACAAATACAACCTTTTAACTCACCTTACTAAAAGAAAATAGATTGCTAAAAGAAAATATAACAAATGTTTTTGGTAATCACATGTAACAGATTGTATATTGTGAATAAAATAAAGATGTTCAGTGAAGTGTCATTCAGACTTATAAACTTATGCAAGACATATCACATAACAAGGTTCTGTAACTTAGCCAAAGCCAAATGTCAAAACTTACACTAGTACTCTTCTCCGGTACATGTTTCAAACTAGCTTTTTCTAGTTTATATCAAGTTCTCAAGGCTGCAAATACAAAAGAACAAAAAAATAGAAAACAAAATGAACCCAAAACAAAAACCACAGTTACTTCCCAAGTCCCAACCACGAGTATCTGTTATCTCGATTCAATTGCCTATGCGTACATGTTGTATCCAACTGCTAAAGCCACAACGACGATTGCAGCAGCAGCAGCCGCATAGTAGTACATGTAGTTGTTTGACTTCTTACGTTTCAATATCACCTTTGACAATGAGTCGGGCCCTTTCCCCCTGTTGCTTAAGCTTCTGCCTCTCACTCTAATAGTCTCTTTGGTCTTTGGTGGCGTTTTCACAACTTCCTTTACTTCCACCGGCTCCTCCACAGCCTCCTCCACCGTTGCTTCCTCTGCAGCCTCGGGGGTGGGCATAGAAGCCTGCATTTTCTTTTTCTCTTTCTTCTCGCGGTCCTGTAAAAGAGTTACACAGAAGTCAAATATGTTTCAAAGTTGACAAAAACTCGAAAAAGTTTGTTTTTTTGTAAAAATAAGACCTTGAGCTTCTTCTCAGCTTCCTTCTCGGCTTTCTTTTTGGCTTTGATTGCAGCTTTTTCCGCCAACTTCTTCTTTCTTTCCAAAGCCTGTTTTGCTTTTGCAATCTCCTCCTCCCTCTTCATCTCCTTAAGCTTCAATTCATCCACGACTTCAGTTTTCACCGGTTTTTTCTCCAACCCGTAAACTTCCTCCTCTTCTTCTTCTACCACTACCTTCTCGTTTTTACTCTTTTTTCCTTCTTTCGGTTTTTTACTTTCTTTTTCTTTCTCAATTGAGGCAACTGGAGGTGGAGGTGGAGCAGGATCTTCTTTTGGTTGTTTTACCTTCGATTTTGCTACAACCTCAGTTTCAACAGGAACAGGGGCCGGTGATTCTTGTGAGACCAAAGGCTTCTCTTCAGGATTCCTCATACGCCCATCCTTGCTGAGCTGGCGGATGTCGAGTGATAGCAATATTCTTTTTTCATAGTCTTCTCTGAATGCTTTACTACTATTCCACTCCGACATGAATTTGTCAACCTAATATCAATAAGTGAAGATAAGTGATTGTGTTCAACAGCCAGAAGAAAATGGTATTCCTGTTTGTAAAATTTATAAATTTAGCGAATTGGTGAGTTGCATATTATGATGAATGTATGTGACATGCTCAAGAATTAATGTACAAAATAACCAAACAGGGAATTTTTTTTGTAAAAAGAGACAAATTATGAAATGGGGGATAAAAGAGCTAAAAAGAAAAAAAAATTCACCCACTGATAATCAGATAATCAGAAAACAGATTGATTATCAGATAATCAGTTCCAAAATAATGTCTGGAGGCGAGTAACAAACCTCTGAGGTTGAAAGCTCTATAAGAGCATTCACGTCCTTACTTGCAGCCAGTCTTCTTGCATCATTCAAGAGGGAGCGGTTTTGGTAAAAGCAAGTATTCTGGAAACACGGAAAAGACAACAAATGATCAAAAAACCCTTTTGTAAAGTCTGAAACACATAATATAGCAATAACTGGAAGTACTAACATACCCCTTCTTCACGTTTATTCCTCAACTCACGAATTTTATCGTAGACCTTATCCCTTTTCTCAATCACAACACGCAATTCTTCCTCTAAAGAAGCAATCACACTGTTTATGGCCTCTTTTTCCGCCTCGAGCGTCTTAAGTTTGGCCTTAACAGCCTGTTGATCTTTGCGTACCCCATCAAGATCAACGCCAATAGACTACAAACAACATGGTAACATAATAAAGATTAAAAAAATAACTTTTAGACTAGTAGATACAGGTTGCACTGTTGCAGACTTCCGGTTGCAACCTATTTGCTTATGGATGCACAGATTTCGATTATCTTTTATCTCAAACTGGTCAGATCAGAAAACAAAAACGAGACAAACAGATAGAGTCCAAAGTCCCCCATTATGTATTTGTACGACATGTGGCATCTTAAATAGCCAACTAAAAAACTAACTTATTATAATTATATAAAATTTGAAAATCTTATATAGTAGTGCGTTATTTATATATACAATGGTAAAGTGGACAAAAATTGTTCGTGTGTCAACCCGACCCATACCCCACTACCCAACCCGCCCATGCGCCCATGTTGTCACTACTACCCTTAGCATACTGATTTCAGAAGAGGTGTTCTTACTTTGACCGGCTGTTTCCTGGGCATCTTTTTCACAACCGACTTTTTGATGTCAGCCCTCCATGGCAGCCTTGCATTTGCGATAACCCTATCCCTAGTCCCTTCAAGTTGTTTAATTTCCTCAATGAGTTGTTTCTCCTCATTTAGAGTAATACTTTCATGTTGAATGCGATATTGCATGCTCTTAATCTGCAGCAAAAGTAAAAATCAAATATCAGAAACAAACAAAACAAGAAGGCACTGAGCGTTTCATTGCTACAATAATTGGACTTCATGATGTACTAAAACCGTGCTTACAACATCATTGAGCTCTTCCTCAGATGAACATATGTAACCTCTATTGTCTCTATTTGCATTGTTAGGGCCCCGCAGTTTGCCTAAAGCTTGCTGCAGTGGCTCGATTTCTTTCCTCTTGCCATCCATGATTGTCCTAAAGTGGTTTTTTTCTTCAACTAAAGCCTTCAGTTGGCTTATTACCTGTGCACGTTCATTCTACAGAAACAAAACCAATTTACAGTAAGTATTATAAGTTCAAGAAAAATGTATGTTAAAGCTCAAGAGTATACTGTATATGTATAACTATACCCTTTTCGCCCTCAGCTTTTCAGTGATGGGATCGCGTGCCAAATTAAGCTTTTTAAGGTCCCTATCTGCCTGATCAAGTTTAGCTTTCAAGTTCTGGTCTTCAACTGTCCGGTATTTAACAAAATAAACTGAGTGAAACTTTTTGGCTTCGGGCCACTCATCAACAGCATCCTTTGGAAAGCTGGTGTCAGGTGTTTTTTCATTCACATGAGGACCAGATTCAGTTCCACCAACATGCCCGTTAAGACTGCTCTCGATCTTCACGTTTTCGGAAACAACACCATCAATAGCCATGATGCTTTCAAGATAAAGTAACTTCAATAATCTTCAAAGTTTCAAAAACGCGGAAGCTGAGAGAACGGAGCAATCTGCCAAATTCAGGAAAGATAACATCTATTCGATTAAAAGAATGAAACAAAGCTTCACATTCCCCACAAACACCAATTTACAAATAACAACAATAAAAATAAAATAAAGAGTTAATTACATAAATAGTCCCTGTGGTTTATCCAAAATAACAGGTTTGGGTACTAAGAGTTTTTTGTAACAGGTTAGGGTATTGTGTTTTAAATTTTGTAACGAGTTAAGGTATTAAGACTAACAGACGTTAGTTTTTCTGTTAAATTTAAATAAAAAGACTAAAATACCCTTTTATGGACTAGTTTTGTAATTTTAGATCTTTCTTTTTTTCAGGGACCATTAGTGTAATTAAATATAACTTAAAAACAAACCCAACCCTCCTTTCCCCATTACCATCATCAGAACCTTCAACCCATCATCACCACCACCTAGCCACCATCACCCCCATCTATCCTCACCGGCACCATTGCCACCATCTAGCCACCATCACCATCGTTCATCATCATCGTTTATTACCCTTGCTTTTCCCTCTGTTCGGAATAAACCACCCCTGATAACCCTAAAATCGTCAAAAGGGTAAACCTCCACCATATAGGCATCATCATCGGCAACTGCGGGTCACCACCTGAAATTGACGTGTGGATGATGGCAGGGGTGAACCTAAATGTTGTTGGAGCTTTGATTTGGGGCATTCGGACATTCCAATTAGTAATTAACAGTGGATATGGAAGGGGAAGTGAACAGAAGAAGTTGATAATGGTGGTGTTGACGGCTGGTGGTGGGTGGTCGGTTGGAAGATAAAAGGGGAAAAGGGGGACGGTGGTGGTGTTAGCAGTTGGTGGTGGTTTCTCGGTTGGAATTTAAAAGGGGAAAAATGAAGGGGTATTTGGTGATGTGGTCGATGGTGATGGTGATGATGATGAAGGCACTAGAGACAGAGATGGATGACAATGGCGGTGGTCGGCGGTGATGTCCAACGGCGGCGGTGAAAGGGCTGGGTAGGTGGTGGGGGCTTGGTGGCCGGCGGCGGTGAAAGGGCTGGGTAGGTGGTGGGGGCTTGGTGGTCGGCGGCGTGGGTAGGAGCCGACGGTGAGGGCTGGGGTTGGTGGCCGACGGTGAGGGCTTGGTGGGTGGTGGCCGGCGGTAGGGGCTTGGTGGGTGGTGGCCGGTCGTGGGGGCTGGGGTGGTGGTGGCCGCTGGTGGAAGCCGGTGGTGGGTTCTGATTACCAACTTGATGCCCTTATATATATATCCATACACCTCTTAAGCTCAATTAGAGAACAACAATAACCATAAGTTTCCTTCATATTCATATATGAATCGCAATTTACATCATCCCAAGTTCCCAACACAACAAGATCCAATACCCGATTCACATTTCATCCATAGAATCAATCACAACACACAACAGTTCATCGCATGCATTACACACACCAAAATCAAACACAATTCAACACAACATACCCACATCACAAATCCCAAATCCCAAATCAGATACACAACCCAAATCGTATGTTCACAAGATTTCAATTTCACACATCAACCAACAAAAATTCCCAAAACCCAGATCCGATTCAACACGAAACCAACCCAAATCACCTAAAAGATCAAGATCGATGCAGATAATCGATGATTCAATCAAAAAGGGGGGATTTTGAACACCTTAAAACTGTAAAATTGGGTAAACGATGAGATCTAAAAACAACAAAGGAGTTACCGGATATTGAAAGATAAAATTGCTGATTGAAGATTACAGCATCACTGATCGAGATCTCTGTGCCGTCGGGGATGTGTAGAGAGAGAAAGAGAGTAGGTTAGAGAGAGAAGTGTGTCCGGCGAACTACCGAATGTGTTGTGTATATATATAGACGTGTAATAGATAGATATAGATATAGTTCCTTTTGTTTGACTTTTGTTAATCTTTATCATATGTTTTAACTTTTAAATCTAAACACAAAATCAATTTTTTCGGTGTTTGATTTAGCTTTCGTTTATTGCAGGGGTCGGGAAGTAGATGGATTGTTTTCTGATTTGATATAATAGTGTGTGTGAACCCGTATGTTGCGACGATTATGTTGAAATTTGTAAGGTTTGATTTCGACGACTTGTACATTAATATTTATCTTATGGTTTTTTAAAAGTTGGTATAGTTTTTAATTTTTCTAGATTATAGATTTGAAGAAAGATAATTTAGTAAATAACTAAATAAGTTAAGAAAGATGGTCAAAAAAGATATTGAAAAAATATATTGATATTTAAGATTAACGAATATATTTATTAATATGTATGAGTCATAAAAATATGTTTTCTAATGTTTGGAATATTTTTATAATGTTTTTACATTTAAAACATGATATTGTTAAAAAAATTTAATACTAATTTATATAAATTTAAATAATAATTTATATAAATAATCTTATATAACAATTTATAAATCATTGTTGTCAATATTATTGAAATCAATTAAAGTCTATAATATTCATGAAATTGATTAAGCTCATCAAGAAAGCATTAATATGCTTAGACTACTTGTACATCATGCTTAGAATTTCTTGTTAGCATAAGTTATAGTTGGAATTTAATAGTGAATATTATACACGCATGCAAATCTGAGGCCCCTACGTAATAGGATTGGCAAGATTTAGGATGTGATGTAGTAAATTACTTTCCATGACATGTTGTGAGTGGTTAGAACTTTATGTGTGATTAGGTTTCAAGATAGTAATATAGATAGTTACCGCTTGTGATATCTGAAGTGATTGGGTAATGTTTGGTTGACTTGTACATGCTGGTTATTTGTAGGAATTCGTATGTGTTGTATGATAGATTTTGCTAGTATAAAAATTTTGTTAGAGTTTAGAACTCACTATGTGCAATATGATATGCTTAAAATTATACATGTTAATAATGCACATTGTCCCCCGTTTTGAATGTTTTTTTGTTACAAATTCATTTGAAACGACATTTAATCGTGTTTGATATGAATTTTGTAGGTTTGGATGGTGACTTAATGATTTTGATGAAAAACTCAAGAAATAAGTAAAATTGTTGAAATTTGGCTACTGCCATGGCTATGTCACATTCTGACATGGCCATATCAGGATCAATTCAAGCTTACATGTCTGATGCGTGACATGGCCATGTCACTTTATGACATGGCCATGTTCGGCGCAGATCTCACTTTTAAAACCTAAATTGAGCCTCATTTTAAAGATACAACTTTGGGGGTTAAAAACCCTAGTTCTCTCCAGCCCCCAAAACTATTTTGAGCATCTATTGAAAGAAAAGAAGTCAAGATTGAAGATCAAGCACTTCAAAGAAGAATCTAACAACATACAACCCATCTACCTTGATTTGGTTTGATAATCTCTTCATCTAACCATGTATCTTTTTGATGATTCAAGTTTCTTGGGTGTTTTTGTAGTTAGCATGAGCTAAAACTTTTGATTCACTTAGATTAGATGAATCCTAGCTAACTTTGATGATGTATATGTGATTTTTGATGATTATGTTGATGACTTTAACATGGTCTTGAATCTTCTTCAATGGTTATGTGTGTTTGTTTGACTTGATTATATGTTAAATCTCGTGGGTATCTTGACCATATCATGTTGGAAAACCGTATGTGTTAGGGTATTTATTCATGAATATGTATATGTATGTATGTGTATTCATGACATTTGACTAGGAATGGTTGATGGGGATTGAAACATGTATGATTGTTATTCAAATATGCATCCTTGTGTATATGCTTGGAAAGGCCATTACATTTGTTGTGAATTCTTCATATCATTGTGTATGTGTGATTATGGTTTACTAGCGTAAATTTGTGGTTCATATATTCGTGGTATGATATTCACAAGTTGGAGGACTTCATGATTTTGTTTACATTACGTGATTCGAGGTGCTTGGTATGTGTTTATCGTATTAACTTTCCAAAGAATTATGGGACTAAATAACCTTGACAGGAGTTTAGTCCATATTTATATTCAACATAATTGTATCATTGGTTCTTCAAGGAATGACTTTAGGTGGTTACTATGTTAACATCGTTTTAACTTTCCAAAGAGTCATATGATTAGGTAGCCTTGACGGGGGTCTAGTCTATTTTCATGTTACATGTGTATAGAATGATCTCATCATGAATTTATGTATGTTATCATTGTTTGGCTAGGTGGATTCAAAGTCTAAGTGAATATTCCCTTTGCTTGATTATCTTTCTTGATTTTTATCCATATTTATCTATTTGTTTATTTTAGTTTAAAATATAAAAATACAAAATCATCTATCTTTTCCGGCTAAATAATAACAAAGGTTTAGTATTAGTAGTTATCGTGTCCTTGGATCGATACTTGGTTCTTGCCTAAACTATGCTACACATACGATAGGTACACTTGCCTATTTGTTGTGTGGTTTAATTTTAAGGTAAAAATCATTTCTATAAATTTAAAACCAAGTGTTGTGAAAATCATTAAAAATATATATATATACCCACACACATCATAATACGTGGATGATTTGGATTAAACTCATGAATACTTGGTTTGTTATGTATAAACGAATTTGTTTTCACATAGTGCACCAACGGGTCAACTGGGTCAAATTGATCAATATTCTGAGAACGTCTAAATCAGTAGGATTGATTAAACACTTAATGTTTGTTAAACTGTCGTGTACTTACGTACTCATGTATTATAGGTAACCTTTGATGTGTTATCTTTCCATCTTAGCTTTCGATTTTCATTATTCTTGGCAAATGCTAAAGGAGAGTTCATTCCCCCCCCCCCTCTAAATACTCCTTTAGGGGAGAAAGATTAGCAGAAAATATTGGGCAGTACTATTGGGCCTAACAAGTCCCACCCGCATGACCGAAGGTCAAGCAGGTGCAACATTGTCCTAAGCGACTAACACATTGTCACGACTCGGTAAGTCATGACGGAAGGCATGCA
Organism: Flaveria ramosissima; assembly: GCA_025215565.1. Lineage (NCBI taxonomy): Eukaryota > Viridiplantae > Streptophyta > Magnoliopsida > Asterales > Asteraceae > Flaveria > Flaveria ramosissima. The sequence continues at coordinate 60,919,402 of CM046030.1, forward strand.
AACAAACACAACCAGCTTTGATTGCGAAAAACACTATTGTTATACTTATGTTGTAGATTAGCTATATGTTACATCACACATTACTTATGCTATTACAATGCTATTGTTTTTGCTTACTTACAAACTTTTGAACTCACCAACCTGTGTTGACACTTTGGTATGTATTTCTCATGTCGCTAGCTCATAGGTGCATATAGGAGCACATCACGAGTCATCCATCATGCAAACGTTTTCATGATATTAGTTATGTTTTCACATTTTAACTATGGTTTTTGGGCGTGTGTTTTACGCATTTACTTTCATACAGTATGGTTTTGAATATTTAAATGTACGCTTTTGCAATATTTTAATTTATAAACTTCGAGCTTTGTTTTGAAAACTAATTTAAAGGTCGTTTAGAGTAACTGATACTTAGATCTTGGTTTGCTCACACGTCTCGCGGTAAAACTTCGCATATGGATTTTGAGGACGTGACAGACTGACTATCACACATTAAAACCAAACCATATGATAGTGACAACAGTTAGATAGCAATGGAACTGCAGGACAGTTTAAGGGCTGAACAAATTACAACACAAACAACACAATGAGGAGAACAACTAAACTTTGATCAAAACAGTGAACTGGATTAACCAGGTTGATACAAAGAACACAAGTAAAGTAAAGAGATAGAACAAGAGAGTTGGGTTTCAAGGAGTGTTGGATCTAGAGAGGCTGTTGCAACCAAAACTAAGTCACTTAGAAGATTTTGAGTACAACATACAAAGGACTTCCGAAGCCAAGTGTAGAACTTCCGAAGGAAGAAGGAGCTCTTTCGAAGTCTAAGTGTAAAATACACTTCCGAAGGAAAACTCCAACTTCCGAAGATAAAGAAGCCACTTCGAAGATCAAGACTTAAAGACAAAGATCTGAAGTCAACTTCCGAAGTACAGAAGTCCTTAAAGCCTCGGAAGCATAGAAGCATCTTCCGAAGTATAAGTGGCTTGTTAAACCTTCGGAAGACACTTCTATTATCCAGTAGACATAAGTATGGTCTGTCTGACACTCCGCTGCAAATCTCTGAGATACTGCATGGCGTTTTCTCAAAAGCCATGTAGTTGACCATACTTTAATCTACTGTTTACCTTTTATGTTAAGTACAGTTGCCATCTTTAGTTGGTGACAAAAGGTAAGTCATGGACATGTCATGACTACCATATCTTAGATAATACTTTATCTAAGATACCTTAACTATAGCATTGTAGTATATGCTTTAGTCGTAGGTTTCCAGCTGGTATCAAGTATAACGGCTGTAGGATCTAGTATATATAGTTTCTCATTGTAACTCTTGTTTTCATGCTTGTAAGTGTCTTGTAATCTTGAGTTGAGAAGTAATATATACAAGTACCTTGAAAATACTTCTGCTTGTTCCTTTGATTACTTATTATATTATTATCAACTCTTGTTAAAGGCATTGCTTCTCTATTTGAGTGTTATTATAAGTGAGTTTGAGAGAATCACAAGTGTTTAAGTGACAAAACCCGATCCTGCAATTGGTATCAGAGCTTTTTAGGCTCTTGATTGTGAGATCTTACCATCCTAATCAACCAGTTTTTCACTCCTCCTTATACCTCACTCAAAAATGGCCCTCATCAAATCTGAAGTTGAGATGGGAACGATGACCAAAGCTCCCATCATCGACCCTGAAAACTTCAGGTCTTGGAGCAGAAGAATGGAAGGCTTCATCAGATACCAGGATAGCAAGATGTGGCAATCCATCGTTAATGGCCCGTATAAGCCAAAAGTTGCTGGTGGAAACGGTGCCATGATCGAGAAGGCTGTTGAAGACTATTCCGATGAAGACAGAAAGAAGCTTGACATAGACAGCAATGCTATGACTGTTCTTATGACTGCAATCCCAAACTCCATCATGGTGGGGTTTGAGCATTGTAAGTCTGCCAAAGAACTCTTTGATGCTCTTGCTCAAATGTACTCAAGCTCGAATGATTCAAAGAAGGACTCACTGAAGCAGCAGTTTGAGAACTTCACCTATGTTGCTGGAGAAACCTTTAGCCAGCAATATTTCAGGTATATGGATCTTATCTCTTCCCTTCAATCTGTGGGAATCACTCAAGAACTTAGAGACCTTACTAGAAAGTTTATGAGTGCTCTACCCAATGAGTGGACATTCTACTGTGTCTCCATCAAGAGAACAGAGAATTTGAATACACTCACCATGACCGAACTCTATGGGATCCTTGATGGATACCGTTTGGAAATGGAAAGCAAGAAGGGTCACCAAGCAAGCAGACCCTTGAGCCTTCCTGCTAGCAACGCTTTAATGGTTGCTGAAGGCTCAGGCATCTCCCAGTCTCAGCAGTACCTGACCTACACCCAGCAGCCATCTTGTTCATCTGGGCCTTACATCACATTTCCTGAGACTCCAAGGTCTCATCAAGCTCAGCAAAGCTCCTTTCAGGAGGGCTGTGCATTTGTCTCAGGGAGTGGACACTCCAATGATCATCAATTCTGCTTTGATGATCTTGAGTGCTTTAGTCCGGATGACATAGAGTATGTGGACATAGTCCAACAAATGGCTCTTCTAACCTACAGAGCGAAGAAGTTCTTTAAGAGAACTGGAAGGCAATTCCCTTAAACCCAATCACCAGCAAGTTTGGGTTTGACAAAAGCAAGGCTAAATGTTACAACTGTAACCAGCTTGGCCATTTTGCAAGGGAATGCAAGGCTCCCAAGTCTAACCCGGGAACCTCACAGGCCTCCACACATCCTTCTACACCAAAGCCCAACGGAAAGTCAACTGAAACAGCAGCAATGGCTCAAGAAGTTGACTGGAGCTTTATGGTTCAAGATGTGACTCCTGCTCAAGCACTCATGGCAGGAACAGATGATGAAAATAAGGTATATGAACATCTCTGTACTCCTGCTTGTATTGCTAAGGTTAAATTGTACCAGGACTACAATATGGAAATTAAATCTGATATTGAGTCTTTAAATGTTTAAAATTTGACTTTAAAAGGGCTGAATCTGACTACCAAAAGAAAATGAGGAGTTAGAGAAAACTGTGTCCCTCTTAAAACATGAACACACCAATACAAGACTCAAATCAAGGATTAATATCCAATTGACTGACTGCTTGTATTGCTAAGGTTAAATTGTACAGGACTACAATATGGAATTAAAATGATATTGAGTCTTTAAATATTTTAAAATCTGACTTTAAAAGGGCTGAATCTGACTACCAAAAGAAAATGAGGAGTTAGAAAAACTGTGTCCCTCTTAAAACATGAACACACCGACTACAAGACTCAAATCAAGGATTTAATATCCAAATTGACTGAGGCTCAAGCCCAGCTTGTCACTGCTGAGGCTCAAGCCAGGAAGTATGCTATTTCCGAGCAAAACTTCCAAGCCATACTTGCATCATCCTCTCACTCCAAACTTTGTTATCAAAACAAAAGTGGGTTGGGAACCAATGAAATTGCTCCACCACACTCTTATGAGTCTGTAAGACAACCAAGTGTGGTACTGAAGAGCAAGAGGTTCCATCTGTTGACCCACCTTCTCAAGAGTCAAAGAGTGATGCAACTATGGAGACCATGACCATCACAGGGAAGGAACAGGTAATTGTGCCCTCCCCAGCCAATGATGATCAATCCCTGACCACCAAAGCCAGAAGAAGCAGGGCTAAAGCAGCCAGAAAAACTGCCAAGAAGGTGGCTGAATCCAAACTGAAGATAGACCCAAAGCAAAAGGGTGTATTCATATCAGCAGGATTTCAGGTGGTTGGACCTTCTGATTCAGGAAAAGAGTACAGTACCAGTACTCCTATCCTACCAAAGGATCAGAAGTTAAAGGGAAAGGTTGCTGATGAGGAGAAAAAGAACAAGAAACAGCAACCCTCTCATTCCCAGAAAGTTAACATTGCATGCATAATGTGTGGTCTGCAAAACCACATGGCTAAAGATTGTTACTACAATCCTGCTAGCACACATTATGCAAATAATGTTAAAAGAGAAGGAGTCAGGGAAGGGTTTCACATTTGGACCATATCAAATGGTTCAAGTGATGAAAAAAGGAAAGCTTGTTTCCGAAGCAAGGCTTCTCTCGGAAGAAAACTCTTCTTCCGAAAGGAAAAAGGCTTCGGAAGTTAAAGCTGCAAAGACTCAAAAAAGAGTCCCCTTGAAACCATCCCAAAAGAAGACTGCTTCGGAAGAAAAGGTGGTGAAGGTCTCTTCCGAAAAGAAAGAAGCTTCGGAAGAATGCCAAGCTACAAAAGCTTCAACAAGCTCATCTTCTATGATCAACCAAGGGATGGAATGGAAGATCAAGGAAGATGCTGTAGCCCAAACCTCTTCTTCAAAGACATCAATTGAACCCCCATGCATAAATTTTGGTTCAATCATGTCACTCTCATTGGAAGAACCCAAGACCAACAAGGCTTGGGTTTCCAATCAAAACTAATTATCTCACCTTATGTGCAGGGACATCCATATGACAAGAATAACAACATTTGGATTGTAGATAGTGGATGCTCCAGGCACATGACAGGGAACAGATCTCTCCTTCAACAATTTCAACATTATGATGGAGGTCCTGTCCAGTTTGGAGGTGAGGCCGGAGGATATATTTCTGGCAGAGGGAGTATATCCAATGGAAAGTTAAAGGTTGACAAAGTTAATTTTGTCAAACAGCTTGAACACAACCTGTTAAGTGTTTCTCAATTCTGTGATCAAAAGCATCAAATGCTTTTCACAGAACATGAGTGCATCATCCTCAAACCTGGGATGACAATTCCTCAGGAATTGGTGCTTCTTAGATCTCCCAGGAGAGGGGATATGTACAAGCTTGATATGAACAATGCTTCCCCAATGGGAGAAGTATCATGCTTTCTTTCCAAAGCTGATGGTGATGAGTCAACACTATGGCATAAACGAATGTGTCATGTCAATTTTAAGACAATGAATAAATTGGCTAAAAATAACTTGGTACATGGTTTGCCTAAAAAGGAATTTTTCTTAAAGATAACTGTGTTGCTTGCCTGAAAGGGAAACAACACAGGTCTTCTCATAAATCCAAAGTTGTTAACTCTATCACCACTCCATTACACTTATTGCACATGGATCTATTTGGTCCCACAAGTATAATGAGCATTGGAAGGAAATCATATTGCCTTGTGGTAGTTGATGATTTTACTAGATTTACATGGGTATTCTTTTTAAGAACTAAAGATGAAACTGCTGAAACTTTAAAATCTTTTATTCTTAAAATAGAAAATCAAGTTGATCACAAGGTCAAAAAATTAGAAGTGATCAAGGGACTGAGTTTAAGAACTTTGTTCTTGACTCATTTTGTAACTCAAAAGGGATTGCCAGACAATACAGTGCTCCTAGAACTCCTCAACAAAATGGTGTTGCTGAGAGGAGAAATAGGACACTTATTGAGGCTGCTCGGACTATGTTAGCTGATTCAAAGCTGCCTCTAACATTCTGGGCAGAGGCAGTCAGCACTGCATGCTATGTGCAGAACAGAGTTCTTGTAGTAAAGCCACATGGAAAGACCCCTTATGAGTTATGGAACAAGAGGCCACCGTTCATTGGCTTTCTAAGGTCCTTTGGCAGCAGGTGTACCATACTTAACACAAAAGACAATTTGGCAAAATTTGCTGAAAAGTCAGATGATGCTATCTTTGTTGGATATTCCTCCTATTCTAAAGCATACATGGTTTATAATATTAAAAACCAACAATTTGAGAATCTTCCAACATTGTAGTTAATGAGCACACTCCTTGTGTTAGGGGGAATGGCCCTGATCATATTTTTGATTTAGAATTGTTTCCAAACTATTCTAAACCATCTTGTGAGAATGTTTCAGCTGGAACAGGTGCTCAAAGCAATTCTGATGAAGATCAACTGTTTGAGCTTCCCAGACCTACTCCAAGTTCTCCAAGAGCTACATCAAATCAAGTTCCCACTATTGAAAGATCTGACAGTATAACCATTTCAAGAGATAGTGGAACTTCAACAAGGGATTCACCTGATGATTTTCAAATCTCCTCAGGTGATCCTGCACAACACCAAGCTGATGGAAGCAGCATTTTGAAGGAACAGGCAAACTGTTAATGATGCTTCACAGCAAAGAAATGATGATGTTTCTCTTTCATTCAATCAGTCCTCATTGAATGAGATTGAAACAACAGCTGGACCAAGTATTCAAGCCCCTGAGCAAAATATGTCCAACTTGGACTTATCTTTGCAACTGGAGGTGATTCTAAGACTTAGAATTCACAATACTCATCCAGCTGAAAACATCATAGGGGAAGTCTCTGAGGGTGTGAGAACAAGAGGACAAACTCATAATGGGAATGTCTGCTTGTACTCATGCTTCTTATCCCAAATGGAACCCAAGAAGGTGGAAGATGCCTTGAAAGATAGTAGCTGGGTTGAATCAATGCAAGAGGAGCTGCTTCAATTCAAAAGACAAAAGGTTTGGAACCTATGTCCGCTACCATCTGGTCAAGTACCTATAGGCACCAAATGGGTATTCAGGAACAAAAGAGATGATAGAGGCTTGATTATCAAGAACAAGGCAAGACTGGTGGTTCAAGGATACACTCAAGAGGAAGGAATTGATTATACTGATGTCTTTGCACCTGTTGCAAGACTTGAGGCAGTTAGGATCTTCCTTGCTTATGCTGCATCCAAGAATTTCACTGTCTACCAGCTTGATGTCAAGTGTGCCTTTCTATATGGGGATATAGATAGGAAAGTCTACGTATGCCAGCCTCCAGGATTTGAAGACCCACAGCACCCAAACTATGTGTGCAAGTTGGATAAAGCTCTATATGGGCTGCACCAAGCACCTAGGCTGTGGTATGAGACATTGTCTCAATTTCTCCTGAAGAATGGTTATACTAGAGGTACCATTGATAAGACTCTCTTCATTAGAAAGTCTGGGAAAGACATTTTGCTTGTTCAAGTCTATGTTGATGACATCATATTTGGTTCCTCAAATGACCAAATGTGCAAAGACTTTGAGAGCATTATGAAGAAGAAGTTCGAGATGAGTTCTATGGGAAAAATGGACTTTTTCCTTGGAATTCAGGTAAAGCAATTGAAGGAAGGGTTCTTCATCAATCAATCTAAGTATGTCAATGATATCTTAGAAAGATTTGATATGAAGGATTGTAAAGCAGCAAAGACACCCATACCCAGAAACCATGATTATTTGCCCTGATTCTGAGGGGGATACTGATCAACATCAGTATAGAGCAATCATTGGTTCTCTGATGTATCTCACAGCAAGTAGACCTGATATATGTTTGCAACTTGCATCTGTGCAAGATATCAGGCTGCTCCAAAGGTGTCTCACCTAATTGCTGCCAAGAGAATCCTAAGATACCTCAAAGGAGCACCTAAATTAGGTCTCTGGTATCCAAGAAATAGTGATTTTAATCTCTATGGTTACTCTGACAGCGATTATGGTGGCTGCAACATCAACAAGAAATCAACATCAGGTGGATGTCAATTTCTTGGTGGAAGGATCATCTCATGGCAATGCAAAAAGCAATCCTGTGTCTCTACATCAACTGCTGAAGCTGAATACATTGCTGCTGCAAGTTGCTGTGCTCAGCTGCTGTGGATTCAAAACCAGATGATAGACTATGGATTCAACTTCATGAGCACTCCTATCCACATTGACAACAACAGTGCTATATCCATCACTGAAAATCCAGTGAAGCACTCCAAGACAAAGCACATTGATATCAGGTATCATTTCATTAGAGATTCATGAGAAAAATCTTATCAAACTAATCAAAGTTGATTCAAATGAACAATATGCTGATTTGTTCACCAAAGCATTTGATGAACAGAGATTTAAATATCTCATTACAGCTATTGGGATGATAAACATTGATTAGTTAATCTCAATTGAAAACCTTTTTAATGTGTAAAGTCTTATGTCAAAACAATCTAAGCCCTGTTACAAAAGATCTTTTCTTAAAATTTATCTAAGTATAAGTTCTTCCGAAGAGAAATTAACCTCGGAAGATATCTAGCATAACTTCCGAAGCAAATTTCTCACAGGATAATTTTCTTCTCGGAAGAGTGTTAAGTCTCGGAAGAAGCGATTGAGTTCACCTCAGATCTACTTCCGAAGCACTTAACACACTCCATCTGAAAGCAACATATACTCTCGGAAGTAAGCAATTTACCTTCGGAAGTAAATTTGCCTTCGGAAGAACATTACCTTCGGAAATATTATATTCGGAAGAAAGATTTTACTGTGTAACGGAAATCTTTTGGGCCCCACACTGTAAAAAGTAAAGATTTTGTTAATGATGTCGGATTATTTAAATGGTCTAACCTTACCGCCCTGTCACATCATCCACTGAACCCTCACATCATCTTATCCAAACCACCCTTTAAACCGCCATTTCACCCATTTAAATACTTCCGGTTAATCACTTACACTCTTTTTACCCAATTCACTGCCCTAAAAGCTTTCTTCTTCTCCAATTTACCTTACTCAGAACTATTCTACTGTTATCTTTCTCAAATGGCCTTAAACCCTCAGCACAACCAGGTCGCACTCCTTGACTCTTCAAGGGATGATGACTTCTCTGATATCATTTCTTTCTTAGCCCAATCTTCATACTACACTGCCTTGACCGTAAACCCTACCATCTACTCCAACCAAATGTCCGAATTTTGGGCAAATGGTCGGATTGAAACCCTAAACGGGGTTCGTGCTATTAGGTCAAGCATTTGTGGGCCAAGAGTTGGTCATCACTGAACAGATCATCAGGGAGCATCTCGAGCTCCATGATGAAGGCGCTCCGACGGAATTCCCCAAATCTGAGTTAGATAGTTCTTATCTCCAAATGGGATACGGTGGAGATGTAAGCAGGTCAACGGTCTACAAATTCAACTTCTCCTACAAGTGGAAGTTCCTGCTGCATGTGGTTCTTCACTGTCTATCTAACAAATCCGGGGGATGGGATCAAATCCCTTATGAACTCGGGTGCTTAGTTCACGGGTTGGTACAAAGCCTCCGCTTCAACTATTCAAGGTTTGTGCTGACTAACCTTATGGGAAATCTTCAAAGGGACACATTCTTTATGTATCCCAGTTTTCTCCAGCACATTATCAACTGCGAGCTAGATCAGGGTAAGCTTGTCTGTGCAGCTGCTCTGTCTGCTCCCCAAATGAGGCCGACCATCTTCAAGATCTTGAAGAGAGTGTCTACCAACTACACTGGAAGGGATACCGCACTACTTCCAGGTATGATTGAGCCAATGGCTCCTGGTGACATCCCTGTTCACCCCACAGGTGATGAACCCACACCAGCAACTACCCTCACCATCCCAAATCTACCTTCTCCACCCATCACTGTCACCTACCAGAGACGTACCAAACGAACCCTTGTTCAATCTACTCTGTTGAACAAGCCCCTCCTCTTCAAACCAAAAAGGCTAGAGTGGAACAAAGGGCTCCCACTCAGCCAGAGGTCCACCCATCCTTCACTATTGACCTCAATATGGGTCTTGAGTCTCCTCAGTCTCAGACCCATGAGCCCAAAACCCCAACTGATAGCCCTCAGGGTGAGTCTCTATACTCCCCTGAGCAGCCACAAAGGGACAGCTCAATGCCTTTTGACATTGATCAAAGTCCCGGGTCCTTAGGTCTTCACTCCTTTTCTTTTACTGACCTTTTGACCGGAGCTGGTGAAGAGATTATGTCTCTAAAGGCGATGAAGTTGATCCACTACACCCTCTCAAGGATCAACAGAGCCTAGAGAAACCTCTTATCTCTAGCCCACACCAGCAAAGCCCTACTGAGGTGAGTCCCACTGATGTGGAGGGGACTCATGTAGATTCAGCTGCCACTACTGAAGGAGCCTCAATGGATCCTCAGGACAGTGGTAACGACAGTCAGACTGAATCTACGGCAACCATGCCCTTTGATGCCTCTGAAAGAGACATCATTGTGCAAGGGAAACCAGGGTGCCAAGAAACCACATCTGGTGGTGAGGATGAACATACCAGGTATGTTACCTCATCTCCCCGTGATTCTTCAAAAGAAGATGAGGGAAGTATGCAACTCACCATTCGAGACCTACTTTCTAAAGTCTCAAACCTTGAATCAAAGGTTAAGACTTTAGAGGATAGGTCTGCCACTCAGCAACTTGAGATTGAAAGTCTCAAGGCCAAACTAGCTGAGAAACAGATTGAGAGATCTGTTAGGCATGTACCAGTTCAGGTCTCCTTGACCTCTTCCTCTAGCTCATCTAGCTCTCAAGATGATGCTACCAAAAAGGGGGAGAGTGTGAGAGACAAAGCCAAAGACAGGAAACCCAAGTCAAGCTCTTACTTCTTTGAGCTCAAGATATCCAATGCAACAAGCTGCCATCTTCCCTGAGCCTCCTCCAGTTGTCTTTCAAGTGGATCAAAGGATGCTTCAGGATCTCAATAGGTTCTTCAACAAGTTCCTTTTGGAATCCCTCATAGAACAGCCTAGTCCAGATATGTCTGTGATTTACTTTGGAGCTCAAGAGCTTCAGAGGTTGAATGCACCTCCTACCACTGTTGAGGAAGTTGGTCAACCTAAGGCCCAAGTGGAACCTGAGATTGATTTCGAAGGGGAAACTAGGACTGATGGCCCAGCAACTGAAACAGTTGGGACAGAAGTGTATTTTCACAGACTTCCGAAGCACAATTCAAAGCCTCGGAAGAACAAGCTCAAACTTCCGAAGCTGAGATTGCTGCTGCGGAAGGACTATTTTCTCTTTCCGATGATCTAATAGTCACAGATGCAATTTTGGAACTTGCATCTGAGGTTAATAGGGAGGACTTTCTCAGCCAACCATTGGCTCTAACATCTGCATTGACTCCAGCTCCTACCTCTACCACCCAACCTGGATCTTCTATCCAAGAACCCCCAAAGTCTAGCACTTCCGAAGACATAAAAGGCAAGAGGAAGATGACTTCGGAAGAGCTTCAGGAAGAAGAAAGGTGGAGAGAAGCTCAAAGGAAAGGTAGACTACCAACTGGGAAACTGTTAGCTGCAAGTACCAAAGCAGCTGCAGCCAACCAGGAGGCAGTCAACAATCGAAGAAGGGTAGAGGTAATAGATAGACTTGTCAGTCTAGGAGCTGCTTCGGAAGATGTACTCCTGCTACCATTAGAGGAGCTGATAGAGCTTGAAAAGGCAACCTTGCTGCAAAGACAGCAAAAAGAAGAGGCTGCAAGGTTGGCCTTAGAAGAAGAAAGGCAGAGAAAAGAAAGGGAAGCTGATCTGCAGCTCAAGAGAGAAAGGATCACTTTCCTACTCTCCAGAGGATTCTCTCAAGAGGAGTTGTCTCCACACAACAGTGATACGATCTTATGGCTCTTCAACAAAGAGCAAGATCAAATGGAGAAGGAGAGAAAGAGAGCTGCAAGGGAGAAGCTGGTGGAGAGGAGGAAGAAAGAAGAAGAAGCTGGACTGTCTGCCGCCAAGAAGATAGGTGAGAAAGCTTGGATGAAGAGTTATCTTAAAGCTCATGGCTTCTCTGGCAGGCAGGTGGGTCCCATGTCTGAGAAGACTCTCCAACGACATGTCAGTGACATCAAGGCTGACATTCGTGCGGGGGAGAAGAAAGAGATGTATAGAAGGGGACAGGGGATGACCTTCAAAGCAACCTCTCAACCCAAAATCCAAACCCAACCTCAACCTGAACCTATACCCTTTCCCTTCCCAATCAAAACTGAACCCTCTTCTGAACCTTTCACCCCTGAACCTACACCATCACACCTACCAACCTCTTCACCTCAACCACCTAAACTACCCATCATCCAACCCAAAACCTTAGCCAGAACCCAAACTCCTAAACCTACCCAACAACCAATCAAACCATCCCCTCAGCCTTCCAAACATCTCTCTATGGAGGAATTCAAGGCGATCAAAACTAAGCTCATCAACTGCACAACTCTGAGCGACATCTCCTGTGAGGAGGATTCAGTCAACTTGACTTATGTTGATGGATCCTCAAGTTCCCTCACAAGAGATGAGTTCTTGATCTGCCTAGAGGAACTTTGGACCAAGCTGCAAAACTCCTTGGCCTCAATTCAGATACATTGAATGAGGAAGAAAAGAAGCTGAGGAGAAAGCTGGTGACTCTGCTGGATACAAAGAAAGGAGATAGGGTACCAAGACAACCTCTTGTACCCAGAAAGAAGATAATCCAGTGGAGGTTCGAAGACTCTTCTCACAACTTTGTTGTGAGAGAGAGAATGGTGAGATTAACAGGCTGAATGAATGCATCATCTCTACACTTAAGCAGATTTGATATTGCTGAGTTAGCAGAAAAACCATTCTCCAACCCTTCAAACTCCGATGTAGCTGCCCACATCAGAAATCATCTAGGGAGCCTTCATATGGCCGAGCTTACTGCCAGAAGCAAGGTCGAAGAGGAGTTAAAACTGAGAGAGGAGGAGGAAAGGAAAGGATCAGCAACCAAAGGCAAAGCCTTTCTTCAAATGGTTGAAGGTCCTGAACTTGAGACCATAGTTAGATGGGAGTATGACTATAACTCCCGTCAACTAACTCTCTTCAGGGGGTCACAACAAAGGGTACATGTCATTCAAAGTGATAGACTGGATCTCCTATCCACGAATGACTTGTACAAGCTTCTCAGCACTACTTCCGGGAAAGAACAGAGAGACAGACAAATATCTTTGTCCCTGGTGCTGAAGCTTGAGAAGCCGAATAAGTGAAGTTTTGGTAGCAACCAGCCTAGGGGGAGTTTTTTGTTGGATCTAGAGAGGCTTTGCCACGCAAAACTAAGTCAGTTATAAAGATTTTGGTACAACAATAACAAAGGAACTTCCGAAGCCAAGTGTAGAACTTCCGAATGAAAGAAGGAGCTCTTACGAATCCCAATAAATGGTAAAATACCTTCGAAGGAAACTCCAACTTCCGAAGATAAAAAGACCCTTCCGAAGATCAAGACTAAAGACGAAATATCTGAAGTCAACTTCCGAGTACAAGAGTCCTCAAAGCCCTCGGAAGCATGAATCAATCTTCCTAAGTATAAGTGGCTTCGAAGAACTTGTTCTTCCGAACCTAGTTAACCTTCGGAAGAAACACTTATATTTTATCCATTAACATAATTATGTCTGTCGAACTCCTTGCGCTGCAAATCTCTGAGATACTGCATGGCGTTTCTGTCAAAAGCATGTAGTTGACCATACTTTTAATCTAAACTTTGTTTACTCTTATTCTTATGTTAAGTACAGTTGCCATCTTTAGTTGTGACAAAAGGTAAGTCATGGACATGTCTGACTCCATATCTTAGATAATACTTTATCTAAGATCCTTAACTAATAGCAGTGTTGTATATGCTTTTAGTGTCTAGTTTCTCAGCTGGTATCCAAGTATAACCGGCTAGGATCCTATATATATAGTTTCTCATTGTACTCTTGTTTCATCTTGTAAGTGTCTGTAATCTTGATTGAAAGTAATATATACAGTACCTTGAAATACTTCTGCTTGTTCCTTTGAATTAACTTATTAATTATTATCAACTCTGTTAAAGGCATTGCTTCTCTCATTTGAGTGTTTTATAGTGAGTTTGATAAGAATCACAATTGTTTAAGAGAAGTGACAAACCGATCCAAAAGGGGCAGTATATTGCTTTTCTCAAGTTCTTTTACGTGTTACAAAGCATAAAGAAAGATACAAGAACTTGAAATACTTATACTACAACCTACAGCCGGCTATACTTTGAAAGCCAGCTGGATACAATTGACTAGACACTAACAAAATCATTGTAGGATCAAAAGGCATATCTGCCTTTTGACCTTGTGACTATGACATGCCATAGCTCACATCCTTATACTATTACAAAAAGGATAAAGTACATAAAGTAGAAAGTTACAGACTCAAGACCTCAATGTACAGTTACCAAAAGCATGGACCTTTTCACCAACTCATGTAAGTTTGTGACTTTACAGAGATGCAGCGGGCGAAAGGTGCTTTATGGAACAGTACATCATATAAAGCATGTGTACTAAAGTCTTCGGAAGAAATCTGTCTCATAGATTGAAGCTTCGGAGACTTTGTCTCTGAGGCGTCGGAAGACTTCATGTTTGGCTTCGGAAGATATTGGTCTTGGCTTTGGAAGATTTTACACTTAGAGTATTTTCTAGTGTGTTGTGTAAAACTTCCAAAGCATTCTTTACTTCAGTACTTAGTGCATGTTGCAGAGAGACATTGGATGTTTTGGGTTGCATCAGACTTAAAGAATCCTTACAAACTCCCCCTAGGCTGATGCTACCAAAACACTTAGAAGATCTTCAGATGTTGGTGGTCTTTAGTACAATCATGACCATTCCTTCTTCATTAGATGGTCAGGATCATCAAGACTTTCATAGTATCTTCTCATCTCAAAGAGATCATGCAGAGGTAAGTTGATTATGTCTTGCCAGGAGTAGACATTCTCAAAACCTTGATCTCTGATTACATGCCATCTTTCTGGATTGGTAGAGTAAGTCCAGGACAAGATGGGTGTCTCAGTTGTTTAGAGGAGCCACTTGCATTGGAGTTGATTGGGCTGCCTCATCATGCACTTCCTCAGGTTGATCTGACTCAGCCTGAGGTGTAGAGGTAGATGAACTTAGGCTTCTTCTTCTTTGTCTTTGGTTTAGAAGCCATTCTCTTCTTCCTCTTAGATGACTTTAACTGAGAAGACTGGTCTGCAGCACCTTGTTGATCATCATTGTCTTTCTCAGTTGGGTGTTCCTTCCCCTCACAGGTTCAGAAGGAGAGGGAGTTTGACCCTGCCTTGGATCAGAAGATGAAGCTTGCTGAGGCTCAGCTGGAGGTCCGGGTTGAGGTGTCTCAGGTTGTTCAAACTTAACCTCCACTTCAGGTGGGACTTGACTTGGAAGAGAGTGCAAGTCAATCAGTTCACCACTCTTAATCTTCTGCTTGATCACCCTTATATGCTCATCCATTTAGATAGAGACATAGGGCCAAGTCCTCCTTCCGGAGAATCCATACAGCTTCAAGAAGCTCATCATCCTTTGTCTGTCAGCAGACTTCTTTACACTCTTTTGAATGATGGCTCTTGACTTTGCAGCTTCTTTCCTTAGCTTCCTTTTGGTTGTCTTTCTTTCTTGACTAGCTCAAGTTCAAGTTGCTTTAGGTACTCAAACTCAATGAAGTCATAGGACAAGGGGAAGAAGTGCATCTGCCTGATAGAAGCCTGTGGCACTCAGGTAGTTGATCATCTTGATCCTATCTTCTTCTTTGTCTACCTGAGGTTCTTGTGGAGCCACATCTTCCTGTACAGGACTTTCTTGAACTGGAGAGAGAGTGGGAGCATGCTTGTAGAGTCTTTTCTGTCTCCCCTCTCTCTTTGAATTGGAGAAGTAGCCTTGCATCCTCTTTTTCTTTCATCTCTCTTGACACTTCCATCCATGTCAGCCAGTTCATTCAGTTCTTCTAAGGGGAGGAGATGATTTCATCAATATCATAGTCCTGGTCCTTGTAAATAGTAATCCTGACTGCCCTCAACTCATCATCTTGAGTATTTTGGTCTGGGGCAGCCCTGATTGCAGCTTGCATAAAGCTGAATGACCCAGAGGAACTTTCTCCTCTTAGCTTTCTTTTCCTCTCTCTCTCTCTTCTCCTCAATTTCCTCAGGAGTCATTATCCTTTTCCCTTTGTCACCCACAGACCTTTGTGACTCATGGTGGATAGAGGCTTGGCCTTCATTGCTTGGTGTAGCATCCATGCTCTGGCCAGAGAGGGATGAGAAACACTTCACCAGCAGGTGTCTCAGAAGGAGTTTGATCCTCTGCATCAGTTGTTGATGATGAGACAGGAGTCTCAGGTTCTGCCACTGGGCCTTCAGTCAAGGTTTCCCCTATGAAACTAATCTTAGGGTCCACCTCAACATCCAGTTGACCGATGACATTGCCTGATTGCCTAAGTCTCCTTCTTGGAGTGAACTCTGCAAGGATCCTATCTTGGATTCTTTGAGCCAATCTGTCAGCTTGTCTTGAATTGCTTGGATTGACAAGTGGCATGTTGACTAGATCCAATCTTTCATAGAAGTTCAGGCTTTGAAATCAAAAACTTCTTGTTGCCCTTGAACTCTGTGAAGAATAAGGGCCTCTTCTGTCAGCATCATACCTCCACCTTATGATGTAGTTTGAAGTTTCTTGTGGTGGAGATGAGACAGCCCTTGGTATACCTTCCTCAAAAGACTCCTGATGATAGAGTCTATAGAGTCCACATTAATGTGAACTTGAGGAAGTTGCTGAGAATGCACAACAGCAAGTGAGGATGGTGAGTCCTCTATGTCCATTCTCGGTGAAGAACTCCCAGGTTATTGTGGCTGCAATAACTTTCTCCCCCTTTTTGGTAGCATCACCCACTTGCATAGGTGAGCTGGGATAAGTCATCACTATCCACAGGTTCTTGTGTTCCTGGTTGAGCTCTCCTTAAAGGTCTCCCAGCTAGTTTTCCTTTAGATATGAAATCTGAAGTTGCTGATCATTGACCCTGTTTTGTAAGGTAGTCACCTGAGATTCCAGGTGACTAACCTTAGAGACTAAATAGGAGCATGTTTTTGACAATTTCTTCACCTTTAGTCTCAAATGCCCCTCTTCTTCATCAGAAGAATCATTGGGGGATGAGATGATTGGACCAAAGTCCTCTCTCTCTCCCACCAGCTTGAGGTTCTTGGCTGCTGGTTTTCCTCTGCTCACTGGCAACATCAGTTGAGATGCCAGTGGGCTGAGTTGCCATGGTTGAGGTCTTAATGATGTAATCACTTTCAAAATTGAGAGCCTCTTCCATATGGACATCCTGAACATGTTCAGAAGTGTCCACCTCAGTAAGTAGGTGACTGATGTGGATAGACTAGGAGAGTCAGAGGTACTCATCTCTCTTTGAGTAGGGGATGAGAGAGAGACTCATGGTACTCACTGAATCCTAAGTCTTCATCAGTATAGAAGGATAGGTTGGGAATTGGTTGGTTGAGATCTAAAGGCTGGGGATGGTAACTGTCCCCTGAAGGTTGTTCACTTGAGTGTTGAGACTCAGAGTGAAGGCTTAGGCTGTTGGGCTTGTGAGCTCATCAGGGTGAGCATGAGGAACCTCAGCCCTGATAGGTGAAGAAATGGGAGTGGTTTGCTCCTCAAGGGAATGGGAGCTCTAGTGTCCACTTCCTGCCTGTAAGGTTGAGTATATAGGGACCTGCACAGACTCAATAGCCTGAGCAGGGTTCGTTTGGATTTCTTTTGGTAGGTGAGGGTTTTTGTGGTTTTTTTGTGTAGAGGTAAGGATAAAGAGGTGTGTTCACACTAGCTTGTGTGCTAGGTTGTCACCTTGAGCAATGAGCTCTAACATTTTGGGGACTAGGCTGTTTCTACCCCTGAGAAGCCTACAGTTGGCTTCTTCATTATTTTAAAGATGTCGGGCTTCATCTGTCCCAATTTAAGAATATTACTTGTTTCCCTCAACTGTGAGCCCAGTTCACAGTTGAGAATGTGTTGAACATATCTAGGAAACATGTAATACTCTAAGGAGTCCAAGTTTGCAAGTAATTTAGTATAGACAAATTGAGAGTACCTGAACTTGACCCCCTGAACCATTCCATGAACTATGAAGGAGATCCTCAGGAATCTGGTCCCATCCACCATGCTTGTTTGATAAGCTGTGGATAACCACATGGAGCAGGTATTTCCACTGGGATGAGACCTTCCCTTTCCTGAAGGTCTTTACAGAGAAATCTCCCTCATAGCCCCATCTGCTCAAAGGAATGATTAACAGCTTCCTTTGGAAGGACAACTCACCTTCTTCATCATCCAGCTGCAAATGATGTTGATGATGGCCGGAGTGATGAAGATTGTCCTCTTGCACTGTGGCAGACAGTGCCTTCTCCCCATCCATAATGACCTCTTGGCAGGTCTTCCAGAATTCAAGCAAGTGATCCTCAAGAGTAGGATCAATGGTCAGGGTTGGATAGAAAGAGAAGAATTGGCAAATCTCTGAGAAACTTGCATCTTTCTCAGAGCTTAACAGAGCAAATGATTATGTTGGCTGTGAAGTTGCATGGAGAAATCTGGGTTGTTCTGCGGTTAAGGTTGGCCATTTCCTGAAGCTTTAGGGTGAAGAAAGGTAAAAAGCAAGGCGGTTTAGAGAATTAGGTTTGAGGAATAGTGGAATTGAGGAAGATAGTGAGAAAGAGGGGAACCGTTGGGTATTTATGTGAAAGGGATTTGAACCAAGTTAATGAAAGAGGATAACTTTGAAATCCGAAAGTCGGTCCCACCTCTGAAAAAGTAGTTTACTTTTGCTCAAAAAGTAGTTTTCTTGGAATTCGAAAAGCTTCCGAAGGTAATTTGTCTTCGGAAGTTTTAATGAAAAAGCTTCCGAAGCTAAAATGGCTTCGGAAGATTTTCCTGAGAGTCTTGAAATTTATGCTTCGAAGAGAAATAAACACTTGAATGCTTTGTATAAGATCACAAAGCTTCCGAGAGTTAATTTTGCTTCGGAAGGAAAAAGTCCTTAAAAACAAATAAGTGTCTGAGACAAGATTTAAGCTTCGGAATAGATTTAGACTTCTTCCGAAGGTAAATTTCTTAGACAGTTATTTATTTTGAAGATATGATTTTCTTCCGAAGATAAATTTCATCTTCCGAAGTATCAGAAAATTTTCAAGAATCTAAGGAAAGTCTTCAAAAAGAATTTTACATCCAAGAAAACATGAGCTATGAAAGTGATGAACTAGACAACTTAGGACACACATATTTTAAGAAGAATAATTAGAATTAGTTTTAAGAAAAAGTCTACTCAAAGTTAATCATCCAATAGCTGATATCAGATATTTAAATCTCTGTTCATCAAAAGCTTTTGTACAGATCAGCATATTGTTCATCTGTATGAACTTTGACTAGTTTATTAATCCCTTTTTATAGTTATCTCTTATTAAATGATACCTGATGTTGATGTGTTTGGTCCTTGAGTGCTGCACAGGGTTCTCAGTGATAGAGATAGCACTATTGTTGTCTATGTGGATAGGAGTCTCTCTTGAAGTTAAAATCCATAGTCCAGCATCTGATTTTGAATCCAAAGCACTTGAAGCCACAGCAGCTTGCAGCAGCAATGTATTCAGCCTCAGCAGTTGATGCAGACACACAGGATTGTTTCTTGCATTGCCATGAGACAACCCTTCCACCAAGGAATTGACACCTCCTAGATGTAGACTTTGCAGTCATGTTGCAACCACCATAATCACTATCTGTATAAGCATACAGATGAAGTCAGGATTCTTGGATACCATAACCAAGTGTTGAAGCACCTTTGAGGTTCTTAAATCCTTTTGACAGTGATTAAGTGAGACATCTTAGGGTTGGCTTGATATCTTGCACAAATACATGTAGCAAACATGATATCAGGCCTGCTAGCTGTAAGATACATAAGAGACCCAATCATAGCCCCTGTATAAATGTTCATCTACACACTCCCCCTCAAGATCAGGTCCAAGGGAGTGGTTTCTGGCTATGGGTGTCTTAGCAATCTTACAATCAGTCATGTTAACCTCTTGAGTATGTCCTGAACATACTTTGACTGACTTATGAAGATGCCATCTTCAACTTGCTTCACTTGAATTCCCAGAAAGAATTGAGTTCTCCCATTGCACTCATTTCAAATCATTCTTTTCATCAGCTTCTCAAAGTCTTTGCAGAGCTTTGGATTAGTTGAACCAAAGATGATGTCATCAACATATACTTGAACCAGCAATAAGTCATTTCCCTGTCCTTTGATGAAGAGAGTTCCATCTATAGTACCTCTCCTGTATCCATGTTTACAAAGATACTCAGACAGTGTCTCATACCACTTCCTGGGTGCCTGATACAGACCATAAAGAGCTTTGTCAAGCTTGCAGACATAATCAGGATGATCATGGTCTACAAACCAGGTGGCTGTTTGACATAACCTCTTCATCAATCACTCCATACAGAAAGCACACTTTACATCAAGTTGAAAGACCTTGAAGTTCTTGGATGCAGCATATGCCAGGAATATCCTAACAGCTTCTAATCTTGCTACAGGAGCAAAGACATCAGTGTAGTCAATTCCTTCTTCTTGTGTGTATCCTTGAACAACTAGTCTTGCCTTGTTCTTGATGATAATTCCTCTATCATCCTTCTTATTCCTAAAAACCCATTTGGTTCCAATGGTAGTCTTCCCATGAGGAAGAGGACAAAGGTTCCAAACTTCTGCCTTTTGAATTGAAGCAACTCTTGTTGCATAGCTTCAACCCAACTTCCATCCTTTAGAGCTTCATCAACTTTCTTTGGCTCTATCTGGATAAGAAACAAGAGTGAAGACAAACATTTGCTTCATGGGTTTGTCCTCTTTGTTCTTACCCCTGTGACAACATCTCCAATGATGTTTGTGGTGGGGTGAGACTTGTGGATCCTTAGCTGAGGGATCACAGCAAGTTGCTGAGAAGATCCAAATTTGAGAAATTTAGATCTGGCATAGATGATTCCCTTCCACATTACCACACTTATCAAGATTAACTTGATCCAATGATGTGGTGACATCATTGATGTTGTCATCTATGGTGTGGTTATTAGCATCAAGGAATTCCTGATCACTATCACCATCACCATGTTATCTTCTACAATTGAGGTATGTTGTCATCTATGGTATGGTTTAAGCATCAAGGAATTCCTATCCTATCATCATCACCATTGTTTCTTCTACAATTGAGGTATCTTTATCTGGTTGAGGAGCCTCTGAGCTGGAATTTGAAGGCATACCAGATGTATCAGCTGAATTTGTCATTGTTGTGCTGATAGAAACCTCATTTGCTGAAGTAGTTCCAACTGGAGCTGAAGATGTATGAGTTGAGGGTCTTCCTAGCTCAAATCTTGATCATCAGATCACCTGTATTTAAATTTTCCTGCAGATCCTGAAACATTCTCACAAGATTTGTTAAAACAGTTGGTAACTAAATCAAGATCAAATAGCCAATCAGGACCAGAACCAGCCACACAGGGTGTGTGTTTCATTGAAAGTCACATTGGCTGACTCCTCAACAATTCTAGTTCTGAGATTGTATACTCTATAAGCCTTAGCTTGGAAGAGTATCCAATGAAATGTCCATCATCTGATTTCTCAGCAAACTTGGCAATTTGATCTTGGTATTCAAGATGGTGCAAGGACATCCAATGACCTGAGAAAACCAATGAAAGGTTTCCTCTCTTTTGCCAAAGTTCATAAGGAGTCTTACCATGTGTCTTAACTACTAAAACTCTGTTTTGCACATAGCAAGCAGTATTACTGCCTCTGCCCAGAAGGTGATGGGCAGTTTAGACTCAGACAACATAGTTCTTGCAGCTTCAATAAGTGTCCTGTTTCTCCTCTCAGCAACTCCGTTTTGCTGAGGAGTCCTGGGAGCACTATATTGTCTTGTAATACCTTTTTCATCACAAAATGTATCAAGGATTTGGTTCTTGAATTCAGTTCCTTGATCACATCTTATGGTTTTTACCTTGTGATCACATTGATTCTCAACTTTTAAGATGAAATTCTTCAGAATCTCAGGGTTTCATCCTTAGTTCTAAGAAAGAAAACCCAAGTGAATCTTGTAAAATCATCTTTGATCACTAAACAGTAAGAGGTCCTTCCTAGACTCATTACACTGGTGGGGCCAAGGAGATCCATATGTAACAAGTGTAGGGAGTAGTGATGGAGTTCCTTTCCTTAGGCTTGTGAGATACCTTGTGTTGCTTCCCTTTCAGGCATGCAACACAATGATCATCACTTGTAAACTCTTTCTTTGGCATTCCAGTTACCAGAATCATGTTTAATTAATTTATTCTGTTCTTAAAGTTTACATGGCACATTCTTTTATGCCATAGGAAAGACTCATCACTATTTGCTTTAGATAGAAAGCATGAAACTTCTCCAGAGGGAGATGTTTCTTGCAAATCCATCTTGTACATGTTCCTTTTCCTGGGGGCTCTGAGCAGGATATGCTCATGAGGAATGACCACTCCTGGCTTGAGAACAATGCACTCATGCCTCAGTAAAGAGCATGTTATGACTCTGATCACAAACTGGGATACACTCAGAAGATTGTACCCAAGCTCCTTAACAAAGTTTACCTTCTTAATGCTGAGCTTACCATTTGTGACCTTGCCCCTTCCTGAAATGTAACCACCTTCACCTCCTCCTCCAAAAGCAACTGGTCCTCTATCAATTCTCTCAAAATTATGGATAGAGACCTATTGCCTGTCATGTGCCTGGAACAGCCACTGTCAATTATCCAGTATTCCTGCTTGTCTTGAGCTGTTCCTGCACAAAGAAAATGATTAGTTACATTTGGAAACCCAAGCCTTACTTGTCTTGGGCTCCAAGAGTAATGGAAGGTAATGCAACAGTAATAGATCCTATGGTTGTACTATGGGGATCTTCAGCTGTTGTTGATGGAGAAACTTCAGTCATTTGGTCTTTCTTAGACTTCTTCACACCACCTTTGGAGTCTTGGACTTGACCTTCAAAACCTTAGAAGCTTTTGGGATTCACAAGTTTTGATGACTGAACCTTCGGAAGATTCTACAGTCACTGCAGCAGACATCAGTGCTTCAAAAGAACTCCTTTCTTCCGAGACCAATTTTACTTCCGAAGGTAATTTTCCATTTACCTTCTTCTTTGATTTGGAGCTTCCGAAGGAAACAGACTTTCCTTCCGAAGCTTGAATCTTCTTGAGACTCTTTGAAGTCTTTATATTGGTTATGTGGATAGTACTCTTAGGATTGTATGGGCAATCCTTAGCAATGTGAGAGGTACTTTCACACATGACACATAACATCTTCTTCTTCAAAAGAGTCTCCTTTGAGAGCAAGACTGGCTTTGGTCACATCCCTTCTCCACCTTCATCTTGGTAGATGCTGAGACAGTTCTTTTGGGCTGTGAACTGTTCTTGGAGTTTGATGGTCCAGGCTATGCAGCAGTGGTACACAGCAGCTCAGTCTTCTTATTTGCACTGAGATGATTTGAACAAGAACCAGGACTCTTACTGAGGAGTCTTGGTTTGTCTTCAGTCTCACTACTTTGAAACCTGCAGAGATAAAAACTTGTTTCTGCTTAGCATCAAAAGTAGCCTTGATCTATTGAGCCTTCTTGCTTTCCTCTTGCTCTTCCCGATCAAGTTCTTTCTCTTGGACTTGGTCATCACAGTAGATTTCTTCTCCTCAGAAGGATAGTGGCCCTTGGAAGAATCCTCTTCTTCACTCTCCTCAGAGGAATTCTTCACTATCACTTCTTCATCCTCCTCACTTATAGGAATTATGAGAGGAAGCTCATCTTCACAAGTTCCACCCTAGGAGATCTTACAGACAAGATTGTGTGTGGAGGAGCTATCTCATTTGATCCCAGTCCCTGTCTATTTTGATAGCATACTTTGTTGTGCAGGGATGAGGATATCATGTTCTTGAAGGTCTCTTCTTCAAGAACACTTTTCTCTGCCTTGCTTTGCTGATCACAAGCTCAGCCTGGCACTCAGTCAACTTAGTTATGAGATCCTGGATCTGAGTTCTAAAATCTGTATGTTCATGTTTTAGTACTGAAATGGTTTTCTCCAAGTCCTCTATCTTTAACTTGTAATCATTTTCAGACTTTCTAAAATCAGATTTTAATATGTATAATGACTCAAGATCAGATCTCATCTCTAAGTTGTAGGATCTGTATCTATTTATTTTAGCAATGCATTCAGGAGTACAGAGATGTTCCAATACCTTGGCTTCATCATGGTCTGCCATCAGTATTTGTTTTGGAGAAGCATCTTCCACCTGAAAGCTCTAGTCAAAGCCTCCCTCTTCAACAGCAACAGCAGCATGTTGCTTTGGCTTCTCATTCTGAGGGGCTTTGTCAGTGTAGTTTGGTCTGGTTTGTGTTTGGCCCCCATTTGTTTTAGGTGTCTTACACCCTAGCAAAATGCCCATCAGGTTACAGTTGTAACACTTGACTTTGCTTTTTTCAGCCCAAACTTTCCACTGGTTGCATTGCTTGGAACCTTCTTCCTGTTCTCTTGTAGAACTTCTTGGCTCTGTGAGTGAGGAGAGCCATCTGGTGAACTATCTCCATGTATTCCATGTCATCTGGATGGATACAGTCCAGGTCTTCAAGGTGAAGAGAGAGTTTCCCACAGCTTTCATCAGTAGACACAAAGGCTTGAGAAGAACTTGTCTCTTGGAATGGGCTTCCTTGAGTAAAGTTCTCCCTGGGTGTCTCCGGGAAGGTGATGAAAGGACCCTTTTGTGAGTTGTCAGGGTAGCATATGAGATGATATTGGGGTTCTATGCTATCCCTTTCAACCACATGAAGGTTGAACCCATTTGTTGTTGGAGTTGCCAGATGAACCTTGCATGTTCATCTCCATCTGGTATCCACTGAGAATCCCATATAACTCTGTCAGAGTAAGAGTTTTGAGGTTCTCAGTCCTCTTGATCACCACACAGTAGTGTGTCCATTGTCTAGGAAGTGAGTACATGAACTTCCTTACAATGTCCCTGTTCTCAAGAGGAACTCCTCCATCCACTAGGGTATCCACTATCTCAACATACCTGAAGTATTGTTGAGTCATGGTTTCACCTGCTTTAAAGGTGAAGTTTTCAAACTGCTGCTTCAGGACATCCTTCTTGTTCTCCTTGGCTTCAGAGGAGCCTTCATACATCAGCTTCAGTGCATCCCACAGCTGTTTAGCTGTTTTGCACTTCTTAAGCCTCTGTATATAGAGTTTGGAGAGCAGTCTGAAGAGCAGTCATGACCTTCCTATCAATCTCTACTCTTTTTCTATCTTCATCAGAGTAGTTGGCCACATCTTTTGATCATACCAGCACCAGTAGCAGAAGGAGTGCTGGGTATGAAAGGTCCATTCTCAACAGATTCCCACATTCTTGAATCAAGAGACCTGATGAAACCTTCCATTCTCATACACCAGGTGTCAAAATCATCAAGAGTGATCAGTGGGGATTTGTTCATGGTTCCAGTCTCCATATCAGTCTTTGAGATGGATGTCATTTGAAAGTTTAGTTTTTGTGTGTGTGAGGGATCTTAAGATGGTGAGATCTTATATCAAGAGCCTGGAAAGCTCTGATACCAATTGCAGGACCGTTTAAGGGCTTGAACAAATTACAACACACAACACAATGAGTAGAACAACTAAACTTTGATCAAACAGTGAACTGGATTAACCAAGTTGATACAAAGAACACAAGTAAAGTAAAGAACCGAACAAGAGAGTTGGGTTTCAAGGAGGCAGTATATTGCTTTCTCTCAAGTTCTTTACAAGTGTTACAAAAGCATAGAAAGATACAAGAACTTGAAATACTTATACTACAACCTACAGCAGCTAGCTATACTTTGAAAGCCAGCTGGATACAATTGACTAGACACTAACAAAATCAATTGTAGGATCAAAAGGCATATCTGCCTTTTGACCTTGTGACTATGACATGCCATAGCTCACATCCTTATACATTACAAAAAAGGTTAAAGTACATAAAGTAGAAAGTTACAGACTCAAGACCTCAATGTACAGTTACCAAAGCATGGACCTTTTCACCAACTCATGTAAGTTGGTGACTTTACAGAGATGCAGCGGAAAGGTGCTTTATGGAACAGTACATCAGATAAGCATGTGTACTAAAAGTCTTCGGAAGGAATCTATCTTCATAGATTGAAGCTTCGGAAGACTTTGTCTCTGAGGCTTCGGAAGACTTCATGTTTGGCTTCGGAAGATATTGGTCTTGGCTTCGGAAGATTTTACACTTAGATATTTTCTAGTGTGTTGTGTAAAACTTCCGAAGCATTCTTTACTTCAGTACTTAGTGCATATATTGCAAAGACACATTGGATTTTTTGGGTTGCATCAAACTTAAGGATCCTTACAGGAACAATGATGATATTTAAGTGAAGGCGACGACTCAAGGTTGAATCTTAATCAGCAGCGACAACAAGGTTTCTGCAAGAATGGTGATTCCAAATATCTTAAAATCGTAAGCACAAGTTTGGTGTTGTGTGACAGCACTGATCCATGATCTTTTCCTTGAACCCTGAAAATAGGGGAAAATCAAACAATTCTTGAGCCTTAGCTCGGATACCATTTGTTAGGTATCTTCACAGCGGAAAACTCGATAGTATGCAGACCGTTGAAGGTGGTCACTTACAACACAACACACAAAGAGGAGATTAACAAACTTAATCAAACAGTAACTAGATTAACAACAAGTAGATACTAAGAACACAAGTAATGAGTAAGAGACAGAACAAGAGAAACAAGTGACTGGGTTTTAGGATGCAGTATATTGCTTTCTCAAGTTCTCTTACAAGTGTTACAAAGCATATGGAAAGATACAAGAACATGAATACTTATACTACAACCTAACAGCCGGCTATACTTTGAAAGCCAGCTGGATACAATTGACTAGACACAAACAAAATCAATTGTAAATCAAAAAGGCATATCTGCCTTTTGACTTGGACTATGACATGCCATAGCTCACATCCTAATATATTACAAAAAGGATAAAAGTACATAAAGTAGAAAGCATGGACTCAATACCTCAATGTACAGTTACCAAAAGCATGAACCTTTCACCGACTCATGTAAGTTGGTGACTTTACAGAGTTGCAGCGGAAAGGTGTCCAGCTTTATGGTAAAGTACATCAGATAAAGGCATATCTCTAAAAACTTCGAAGAAATCCGTCTTCACTAATTGGCTTCGGAAGACTTTGTCTTTGAAGCTTCGGAAGACTTCACTTTTGGCTTCGGAAGATATTGGTCTTAACTTCGAAAGATTTTACACTTAGAATGTTTCTAGTGCATGATGTAAAACTTCGAAGCATTTCTACTTCAGTTCTTTAATGCATGCTTGCAGAGAGACTTTGGATGTTTTGGCTGCATCAGATTTATAGGAATCCTACAAACTCCCCCTAGGCTGATGCTACCAACACATTTAGAAGATCTTTAGATATTTGTAGTCTTCAGCACAATGATGACCATGCCCTTCTTCATTAGATGGTCAGGATCATTCAGACTCTCATAGTATCTTCTCATCTCAAATATCATGCAGAGGTAAGTTGATTATGTCTTGCCATGTATAGACATTCTCAACACCTTGATCTCTGATCACATGCCATCTTTCTGGATTAGTAGAGAAGGTCCAGGATAAGATGGGTGTCTCAGCTACAAGAGGAGCCACTTGAATTGGAGTTGATTGGGTTGCCTCTTCATGCACTTCCTCAGGTTGATCTGACTCAGCCTGAGGTGTAGAGGTAGATGATTCAGGCTTTTTCTTCTTAGACTTTGGTTTAGAAGCCATCATCTTCTTCCTCTTAGAAGACTTTAACTGAGAAGACTGGTCTGCAGCACCTTGTTGATCATCCTTGTCTTTCTCTCTTGGGTGTTCCTCCCTTACAGGTTCAAGGAGAGGAGTTTGACCCTGCTGAGGATCAGAAGATAAAGCTTGCTGAGGCTCAGCAGGAGGTCCGGGTTTGTTGTCTCAGGTTGTTCAACCTTAACCTCCACTTCAGGTGGGATTTGACTTGGAGGAGGTATAAGTCAATCAACTCTCCACTCTTGATCTTCTGCTTGATTACCCTGATATGCTCATCCATTTTGGATAGAGACATAGGGCCAAGTCTCCTTCCGGAGAATCCATACAGCTTCAAGAAGCTCATCATCATTTGTCTGTCAGCAGACTTCTTCATACTCTTTTGGATGATGGCTCTTGACTTTGCAGCCTCTTCCCTCATCTTTCTCTTTGTAGCTTTTTGTTCTTTGAGCACTTGAAAGTTCAAGCTGTTTGAGATACTCAAACTCAATATACTCCCAAAGGACCAGGGAAGAAGTGCAGATGCCTGGTAGAGACTTGTGGCACTCAGGTAGTTGATCATGTTTTGTCTGTCTGTTTCTTTGTCTACCTGAGATTCTTGTGTAGGTAACATAGTCTCTTGCACAGGGCTTTCTTGAACTGGGGAGAGAGTAGGAGCATGCTTGTATAGTCTTTTCTGTCTCTTCTTCTCTCTTTGAATTGGAGAAGTAACCTTGCATCCTCTTTTTCTTTCATCTCTCTTGACACTTCCATGTCAGCCAGTTCATTTAGTTGCTCTAAGGGGAGAGATATAATTTCATCTATGTCATAGTTCCTGGTCTGCAGGTAAGTAATCCTGACTGCCCTCAACTCATCATCTTGAGTGTTTGATCTGGGGCAGCCCTGATTGCAGCTTGCATAAAACCTGAAGACCCAGAGGAACTTTCTCCCCTTAGCTTCCTATTCCTCTCTCTCTCTCTCCTCCTCCTCAATTTCCTCAGGAGTCAAAATCCTTTTCCCTTTGTCACCCACAAATCTTTGTGACTCACGTGGATAGAGGTTTGTCCTTCATTGCTTGGTGTAGCATCCATGCTCTGGCCAAGAGAGGTTGTGAGACACCTTCACCAGCAGTGTTTCATTGAGGGAATGAATTTCTGAAGCAGTTGTTGGTGTGACAGGGCTCTCAGGCTCTATCACTGGCCTTCAGCCAAGGTTTTCCCTTTGAAGCTAATCTCAGGGTCTGCCTCAGCATCCAGTAGACCAATGACATTACTTGATTGCATTTGTCTCCTTCTTAGGCTGACCTCTTCAGTATTCTGTCTTGAATTCTGAGTGCTAACCTGTCAGCTTGTCTTGATTTGCTTGGATTGACAAGTGGCATGTTGACCAGATCAAGACCTTCATAGTAGTTCAAGGTTTGAAAATCAAATACTTCTTGTTGCCCTTGAACTCTGTGAAGAATAAGGGCTCTTCTATCAGCATCATACCTCCACCCAATGTAGTTTGAAGTTCCTTGAGGTGAGGATGACATAGCCCTTGGTATACCTTCCTCAAAGAGACTCCTGATGATAGAGTCATAGAGTCCATATTGATGTGAACTTGAGGAAGTTGCTGAGTATGCACAATTGCAAGTGAGTATGGTGAGTCCTCAATGTCCTACTCTCTGAAGAACTCCCAGGTTCTGTGTCTTAATGACTTTCTCCCCCTTTTTGGTAGCATCACCCTCTTGCATAGGTGAGCCAGAGGTTAGGTCAACCACATTCACAGGTTCTTGTGTTCTTGGTTGAACTCTTCTTAAAGGTCTCCCAGCTAGTTTTTCTCTGAGATAAGATATCTCAAGTTGCTGATCATTGACCCTATTGTGAAGGGTAGTCACCTGAGATTCAAGATGACTAACCTTAGAGACTAAATAGGAGCATGTTTTGACAGTTTTTGCACATTTAGTCTCATATTCCCCTCTTCTTCATCAGAAGAATCATTGGGGGATGAGATGATTGGACCAAAGTCCTCTCTTTACCACCAGCTTGAGGTTCTTGGCTGCTGGTTTTCCTCTGCTCATGGCAATCTCAGTTGAGATGTTAGTGGGCTGAGTGCCATGGTTGAGGTCTTAATGATGTAATCACTTGCAGAAGTGAGAGCCTCTTCCATATGGACATCCTGAACAGGTTCAGAAGTGTCCACCTCAGTTATAGGTGACTGATGTGGGCTAACTGAGGAGACTCAGGAGTACTCATCTCTCTTTGAGTAGGGGAAGAGAAGATAGACTCATGGTACTCACTGAAACCTAAGTCTTCATCATATAGAATGAAATTGGGAATGGGTTGATTTAGATCTAAAGGCTGGGATGGTAACTGTCCCCTGAAGGTTGTTCACTTGAGTGTTGAGACTCAGAGTGAAGGCTTAAGGCAGTTGGGCTTGTGAGCTCATCAGGGTGAGCATGAGGAACCTCAGCCCTGATTGTTGAAGAGATGGGAGTGGTTTGCTCCTCAGGGGAAGTGGAGCTCTAGTGTCCACTTCCTCTTGTATTGTGAGTATATGGGGACCTGCACGACTCAATAGCTTGAGCAGGGGTTCGTTTGGATTTTCATTGGTAGGTGAGGTTACTTGTAGCCTTTTTGGAGGTAAAAGGTAGAAGTTGTGGGTTCAACACTAGCTTGTGTTGCTAGGTTGTCACCTTGAGCAATGAGCTCTAACATTTTGGGGACAAGGGCTGTTTCTACCCCCTGAGAAGCCTACAGTTGGCTTTTTCATGATTTTAAAGATGTCAGGCTTCATCTGTCCCAATTTAAGAATATCATCTGTTTCCCTCAACTGTGAGCCCAGTTCACAGTTGAAATGTGTTGAACATATCTTGGAAACATATAATACTCTAAGGAGTCCAAGTTAGCAAGCAAATTTGTATAGACAAATTAAGAGTACCTGAACTTGACCCCTTGAACCATTCCATGCACTATGAAGAAGAGATCCTCAGGAATCTGGTCCCACCCTCCATGCTTGTTTGACAAGCTGTGGATAACCACATGGAGTAGGTATTTCCACTGGGATGAGACCTTGAAGGTCTTTACAGAGAAATCTCCCTCATAGCCTATCTGCTCAAAGGAATGATTGACAGCTTCCTTTGGGAAGGACAACTCACCTTCTTCATCATCCAGCTCAAGTGAGTGTTATGATGGCCGGAGTGATGAAGATTGTCCTCCCTTGCATTGTGGCAGACAGTGCCTTCTCCCCATCCATGATGACCTCTTGGCAGGTCTTCCAAAATTCAAGCAGGTGATCCTCATAAAGAGTAGGATCAATGGTTAGGGAGGTGAAGTAATTTGATAAAGCTAAGAAACGGCAAATCTTTGAGAAACTATCATCTTTCTCAGAGCTTAACATAGCAACCTGGTTGTGTTGCCTGTGAAGTGCATGGAGAAATTTGGGTTGTTTCTGCGGTTAAGGTTGGCCATTTGAGAAGCTTAAGGATGAAGAAAGATGAAAAGCAAAGGCGGTTTGAGAATTAGGTTTGAGGAATAGTAGAATTGAAGAAGATAGTAAGGGAGAGGGGAAACCGTTGGGTATTTATGTGAAAAGGATTTGAACAAAAATTAATGAAAGAGGATAACTTTGAAATCCGAATGTCGGTCCCACCTCTGAAAAAGTAGTTTACTTTTGCTCAAAAAGTAGTTTTCTTGGAATTCGAAAAGCTTCCGAAGGTAAATTATTTTCGGAAGTTTTAATGAAAAAGCTTCCGAAGCTAAAATGAATTTGGAAGAATTTTTTGAGAATTTTGAAAATTTTGCTTCGGAAGAGAAATAAAAACTTGAATGCTTTGTATGTAAACAACAAAGTTTCTGAGGTTAATTTGCTTCGGAAGGAAAAAGTCCTTGAAAACAAATAAGTGTCTGAGACAAGTATTTAAGCTTTGGAAGATAGATTGAAACCTCTTCCGAAGGTAAAATTTCTTAGACACTTATTTATTTTAAAGACATGATTTGCTTCCCTAAGGATCAAAAAATTTTCAAGAATCTAAGAAAACTCTTCAAAAAGGATTTTTTTTTATTCAAAGAAAACATGAGCTTATGAAAGTGATAAACTAGACAACTTAGGACACACATATTTTAAGAAATAAGTAGAATTAGTTTTTAAGAAAAATCTACTCAAAGTTAATCATCCCAATAGCTAATATTAGATATTTAATCTCTGTTCATCAAAAGCTTTTGTAAACAGATCAGCATATTGTTCATCTGTATGAACTTTGACTAGTTTAATTAATCCCTTTTCATAGTTATCTCTTATTAAATGATACCTGATATTGATGTGTTTGGTCCTTGAGTGCTGCACAGGATTCTCAGTGAGAGATAGCACTATTGTTGTCTATGTGAATGGGAGTCTCCTTGAAGTTAAATCCATAGTCCAGACATCTGATTTGAATCCAAAGCACTTGAGCACAGCAACTTGCAGGCAGCAATGTATTCAGCCTCAGCAGTTGATGCAGACACACAGGATTGTTTCTTGCATTGCCATGAGACAACCCTTCCACCAAGGAATTGACATCCCCCAGATGTAGACTTTGCAGTCATGTTGCAACCGCCATAAACCAAGTGTTGAAGCACCTTTGAGGTATCTTAGAATCCTTTTGACAGTGATGAGGTGAGACATCTTAGGGTTGGCTTGATATCTTGCACAAATGCATTAGCAAACATGATATCAGGCCTGCTAGTAGTAAATACATAAGAGACCCAATCATAGCCCTGTATAAGTGTTCATCTACACACTCCCCCTCAAGATCAGGTCCAAGGAGTGGTTCTGGCTATGGGTGTCTTAGCAATCTTACAATCAGTCATGTTGAACCTCTTTAGTATGCCCTGAACATACTTTGACTGACTTATGAAGATACCATCTTCAACTTGCTTCACTTGAATTCCCAGAAAGAAATTGAGTTCTCCCATTGCACTCATTTCAAATCTCCTTTCATTAGCTTCTCAAAGTCTTTGCAGAGCTTTGGATTAGTTGAACCAAAGATGATGTCATCTACATACACTTGAACTAGCAATATGTCATTCCCTGTCCTTTGTGATGAAGAGAGTTCCATCTATAGTACCTCTCATGTATCCATGTTTGCAAAGATACTCAGACAATGTCTCATACCACTTCCTGGGTGCCTGATGCAGCCCATAAAAAGCTTTGTCAAGCTTGCAGAAATAATCAGTATGATCAGGGTCTATAAACCAGGTGGCTGTTTGACATAAACCTCTTCATCAATCACTCCATACAGAAAAGCACACTTCACATCAAGTTTGAAAGACCTTGAAGTTCTTGGATGCAGCAAATGCCAGGAATATTCTAACAGCTTCTAGTCTTGCTACTGGAGCAAAGACATTAGTGTAGTCAATCCCTTCTTCTTGTGTGTATCCTTGAACAACTAGTGTAGCCTTGTTCTTGATGATAATGCCTCTATCATCCTTCTTATTCCTAAACACTATTTGGTTCCAATGGTAGTCTTCCCATGAGGAAGAGGACAAAGGTTCCAAACTTTTTGCCTTTTGAATTGAAGCAACTCTTGTTGCATAGCTTCAACCCAACTTCCTCCTTTACAGCCTCATCAACTTTCTTTGGCTCTATCTGGGATAAAAAACAAATGTGAAGACAAACATTTGCTTCATGGGTTTGTCCTCTTGTTCTTACCCCTGTGACAACATCTCCAATGATGTTTGTGGTGGGGTAGACTGTGGATCCTAAGTTGAGGGATCACAGCAAGTTTGCTGAGAAAGATCTAAATTTGAGAAATTTAGATCTGGCATAGATGATTCACCCTCCACATCACCACACTTATCAAGATTGACTTGATCCAATGAGTGTGTGACATCATTGATCTTGTCATCTATAGTGTGGTTATTAGCATCAAGGAATTCTTGATCACTTTCATCACCATTACCATTGTTGTCTTCCATAATTGAGGTATCTTTATCAGGTTGTAGAGCCTCTGAGCTGAAATTTGAAGGCACCCCAGATGTATCAGCTGAGTTTGTTATTGAAGTGCTGATAGAACCTCATTTGCTTAAGTAGTTCCAACTGGAGCTGAAGATGTATGAGTTGAAGGTCTTCTTAGCTTAAATCTTGGATCAGGATCACCTGTATTTAAATTTTCTGCAGATCCTAGAAACATTCTCACAAGATTTGTTAAAACAGCTGGTAACTAAATCAAGATCAAATAGCCAATCAGGACCAGAACCAGCCACACAGGGTGTGGTTCATTGAAAGTCACATTGGCTGACTCCACAACAATTCTAGTTCTGAGATTGTATACTCTATAAGCTTAGCCTGAGAAGAGTATCCAATGAAGTGTCCATCATCTGATTTCTCAGCAAATTGGCAATTTGATCTTTGGTATTCAAGATGGTGCAAGGACATCCAAATGACCTGAGAAATCTAATGAAAGGTTTTCTCTTGTGCCAAAGTTCATAAGGAGTCTACATGTGTCTTAACTACTAAAACTCTATTTTGCACATAGCAAGCAGTGTTTAGTGCCTCTGCCCAGAAGGTGATAGGCAGTTTAGAGTCAGACAACATAGTTCTTGCAGCTTCAATTAGTGTCATGTTTCTCCTCTCAGCAAAACCATTTGCTGAGGAGTCCTGGGAGCCCTATATTGTCTTGTAATACCATTTTCATCACAAAATGCATCAAGGGTTTGATTCTTGAATTCAGTCCCTTGATCACATCTTATGGTTTTGACCTTGTGATCATTTGATTCTCAATTAAGATGAAATTTTTCAGAATCTCAGGGGTCTCATTCTTAGTTCTAAGAAAGAAAACCAAGTGAATCTTGTAAAATCATTTGTGATCACTAAACAAAAAGAGGTCCTTCCTAGACTCATTACACTGGTGGGGCCAAAGAGATCCATATGTAATAAGTGTAGGGGAGTAGTGATGGAGTTCCTTTCCTTAGGCTTGTGAGATACCTTATGTTGCTTCCCTTTCAGGCATGCAACACAATGATCATCACTTGTAAACTCTTTCTTTGGCATTCCAGTTACCAAATCATGTTTAATTAGTTTATTCATGTTCTTAAAGTTTACATGGCACATTCTTTTATGCCATAGGAAAGACTCATCACTATTGGCTTTAGATAGAAAGCATGAAACTTCTCCAGAGGGAGATGTTTCTTGCAAGTCCATCTTGTACATGTTTCCTTTCCTGGGGGATCTAAGCAGGATATGCTCATGAGGAATTACCACTCCAGGCTTGAGAACAATGCACTCATGCTCAGTAAAAAGTATGTTATGACTCTGATCACAAAATTGGGATACACTCAGAAGATTGTACCCAAGCTCCTTGACAAAGTTTACCTTTTCAATGCTGAGCTTACCATTTATGACCTTGCCCCTTCCAGAAATGTAACCACCTTCATCTCCTCAAAAGCAACTGTCCTCCATCAATCCTCTTAAAGTTATGGAATAGTGACCTATTGCCTGTCATGTGCCTGGAACAGCCACTATCAATGATCCAGACATTCTTGTTTGTCTTGAGTTGTTCCTGCACAAAGAAAATGATTAGTTACATTTGGAAACCCAAGCCTTATTTGTCTTGGGCTCACTAAGTATAATAGAAGGTAATGCAACAGTAATAGATCCTATGGTTGTGCTAGGATGATCTTGAGCTGTTGTTGATGGAGAATTTCCAGTCACTTGGTCTTTCTTAGACTTCCACACCACCTTGGAGTCTTGGACTTGACCTTCAAAACTTCGGAAGCTTTTGAGGCTTCGGAAGTTTTGATGACTAAACCTTCGGAAGATTCTGCAGTCACTGCAGCAGACTTCAGTGCTTCGGAAGAATTCCTTTCTTCCAAGACCATCTTTTCTTCCGAAGGTAATTTCCATTTGCCTTCTTCCTAGATTTGGAGCTTCCGAAGGAAACAGAATTTCCTTCCGAAGCTTGAATCTTCTTGGAACTCTTTGAAGTCTTTGTCTTGGTCATATGGACAGTACTTTTAGGATTGTATGGACAATCCTTAGCAATGTGAGAGGTACTTTCACACATGACACATAACATTTTCTTCTTCACAAGAGTCTTCTTATGAGAACAAGACTGTCTTTGGTCACATCCCTTCTCCATGTTAGGTCTAGGATCAGTAGATCTAGTTCACTGTGTATAGGCTTAGTACTTGAATTAATATCTGTAATGAACGTTAGTAATTTATTATTGTGTATGCATTAAATATATAGGTTAACCCATTTATGTGTGTGTTGATTTATGTATGGTTGCAGGTACAAACATTATACTTAGTCAATTTATGAAATTGACCAAGTGTAAGAAACATCTACGGATGAACATTTTGTTCTTCCGTAGATATATTTCTTACAAGTAACTTTACATCCGAAGATCCTCTGCGGATGAACAACCAGAACTGAAGAACAAGTTTCCTTCGGAAGAACAAGACTCCTTCGGAAGAAAAGACTTCTACGGAAGAACAAATCATCTACGGAAGAACAAATCATCTACGGAAGAACAAATTCCTACTGAAGACACTATTCCTGCGGAGCCCAAACACTTGTATAATACAAGTGTTACAAGTCAACAAGTCAACAAGGCAGTTATGCGAATCCCGAGAAATCCGATGATTCCTTAACTGAAACAAATCAAATCCCAAGAGATCCGGTGTTTCCTATAACTGAAACATCATTGTCTATATATATGGATCCTAGGTTTCGATTCAAGGAGGATTGTTTTGGACGATTGATTGAACGGCAACAGCAATAGCAATACGTCAATCACTTCAAAGTCACTCAATCAAACCCTAGCAGCCGTCACATCATAACATACTTTGATATCATTCATTCATTATATTTGTAATCATTAACATATTCTAATGAAATGCTTATTATTCATTAATTGTGTTTTGTTGAGTGTGTTCTTGAACATTTATTGATATTTAAAGTTATTTCAAACAATTAAACCAAATTAACGTTGATTCCGCAAACGTTAACTTGCCATCAACCGACACTGATAATTCCTGTTTGCGATCCTTGGATTCACACTCCACCTTCATCTTTGCAGATGCTGAGAACAGTTCTTATGGGCTGGGAACTATTCTTGGAGTTTGATGGTCCAGGCTGTGCAGCAGGGTACACAGCAGATTAGTCTTCTTCTTGGTACTGGAGATGATTTGAACAAGAACCAGAACTCTTAGCTGAAGAGTTTTGGTTGATGTCTTCAGTCTTTACTACTTCAAACCCTGCAGAGATAAAAACTTGTTTCTGCTTAGAGTCAAAAGTAGCCTTGATCTCTTGAGCCTTCCTTACTTTTCTTTTGCTCTTTCTGATCAAGTTCTTTCTCATTGACTTGGTCATCGCAGTAATCTTCTTCTCCTCAGAGGGATAGTGGCCCTTCTTAGAATCCTCCTCTTTACTCTTCTCAGAGGAATTCTTCACTATCTCTTCTTCATCCTCTTAACTTATAGGATCTATAAGAGGAAGCTCATCTTCACAAGTTTCACACCTAGGAGATCTTATAGACAAGATTGTGTATGGAGGAGCTATCTCATTGGATCCCAGTCCCTGTCTATTTTGATAACACACCTTGTTGTGCAGGGATGAGGATATCATGTTCTTAAAGGTCTCTTCTTCAAGAACACTCTTTTTCTGCCCTGGCTTTGCTGATCACAAGCTCAGCCTGGAACTCAGTCAGCTTGGTTATGAGATCTTTGATTTGAGTCCTAAAATCTGTATGCTCATGTTTTAGAACTGAAATGGTTTTCTCTAAGTCCTATATCTTTAGTTTATAATCATTTTCAGACTTTCTAAAATCAAATTTTAAAATGTTTAAGAACTCAAGATCAGATCTCATCTCTAAGTTATAGGACCTGTATCTATTAACTTTAGCAATGCATTCAGAAGAACAGAGATGTTCCAATACCTTGGCTTCATCATGATCTGCCATTAGTGCTTGGTTTGGAGAAGCATCTTCCACCTGAAAGCTCCAGTCAAAACCTCCTTCTTCAACAACAACAGCAACTTGTTGCTTTGGCTTCTTATTCTGAGGGCCTTTCTCAGTGTAGTTTGGTCTGGTTTGTGCTTGGTCACTATTTGTTTTAGGTGCCTTACACTCTCTAGCAAAGTGTCCCATCAGGTTACAGTTGTAAGACTTGACTTTGCTTATGTCCAAGCCAAACTTTCCACTGGTTGCATTGCTTGGAAACCTCCTTCCAGTTCTCTTGTAGAACTTCTTGGCTTTATGAGTAAGAAGAGCCATCTGCTGGACTATTTCCATATATTCCAGATCATCTGGATGGATACAATCCAGGTCTTCAAGAGTAAAAAGAGAGTTGTCACAGCTTTCATCAGAAGACACAAAGGCTTGAGAAGAGCTTGTCTCTTGGAATGGGCTTCCTAGAGTAATCTCCCTGGGTATCTCTGGGAAGGTGATGAAAGGACCCTTTGGTGAATTGTCAGGGTAGCATATGAGATGATGTTAGGGTTCTATGCTATCCCTTTCAAACCACATGCAGGGCTGAACCCAATTGATTGTTGGAGTTGCCAAATGAACCTTGCATGTTCATCTCCATCTGGTAACCACTGAGAATCCCATATAACTCTGTCAGAGTAAGAGTTTTGAGATTTTCAGTCCTCTTGATCACCACATAGTGTGTCCATTGCCTAGGAAGTGAGGACATGAACTTCCTTACAATGTCTCTATTTTAAAGAGGAACTCCTCCATCCACAAGGGTATCCACTATCTCAACATACCTGAAGTATTGCTGAGTCATGGTTTCACCTGTTTTGAAGGTGAAGTTTTCAAACTGATGCTTCAGGAGATCCTTCTTTTTCTCCTTGGCTTCAGAGGAGCCTTCATACATCAGTTTTAGTGCATCCCACAGCTGTTTAGCTGTTTTGCACTTCTTGAAACCTTTGTACATAGAGTTTGGAAGGGCAGTTTGAAGGGATGTCATGGCTTTTCTGTCAATATCTACTCTCTTCCTATCTTCATCAGAGTTAGCCACATCTTTGGGAATCATACCAGCACCAGTAGCAGAAGGAGTGCTGGGTATGAAAGGTCCATTTTCAACAGACTCCCACATTCTTGAGTCTAGAGACCTGATGAAACCTTCCATTCTCATACACCAGGTATCAAAGTCATCAAGAGTGATCAGTGGGGACTTGTTCATGGTTCCAGTTTCCATATCAGTCTTGGAAATGGCTGCCATTTGAAAAGTTTAGTATTTGGGTGTGTGAGGATCTTAAGATGGTGAGATCTTATATCAAGAGCCTGAAATGCTCTGATACCAATTGCAGGACGGGTGAAGGGTGGTCACTTACAACACAACAACACAAAGAGGAGATTAACCAAACTTAATCAAACAGTAAACTGGATTAACCATAATTATGATACTAAGAACACAAGTAATGAGTAAAAGACAGAACAAGAGAACACAAGTGACTGGGTTTCAAGGATGCAGTATATTGCTTTCTCAAGTTCTCTTACAAGTGTTACAAAGCATATGGAAAGATACAAGAACATGGAATACTTGTACTACAACCTATAGCCGGCTATACTTTGAAAGCCAGCTGGATACAATTGACTAGACACAAACAAAATCAATTGTAGAATCAAAAAAGCATATCTGCCTTTTGACTTGTGACTATGACATGCCATAGCTCACATCCTAATATATTACAAAAAGGATAAAAGTACATAAAGTAGAAAGCATGGACTCAAGACCTCAATGTACAGTTACCAAAAGCATGGACCTTTCACCAACTCATGTAAGTTGGTGACTTTACAGAGTTGCAGCGGAAAGGTGGTCCAGCTTTATGGTAAAATACATCAGATAAAGCATATCTCTAAAAGTCTTCGGAAGAAATCCGTCTTCACTAATTGGCTTCGGAAGACCTTGTCTTTGAAGCTTCGGAAGACTTCACTTTTGGCTTCGGAAGATATTGGTCTTGGCTTCGGAAGATTTTACACTTAGAATGTTTCTAGTGCATGATGTAAAACTTCCGAAGCATTTCTACTTCAGTTCTTTAATGCATGCTTGCAGAGAGACTTTGGATGTTTTGGCTGCATCAGACTTATAGGAATCCTTACATAGTAACACTCACTCACAATAAAGCAATAAAAAAGAACATGAAAACTTAGTGGTTCGGCCAATGACCTACGTCCATGGGCTGCAACTATGGTTCTCTTTGTTAGCACACGTTAAGATTACAACATATGACATGGTTTATATAGAGATACAATTAGGGTTTGTAGCTTAGGGACCAAGAAAATTAGAATATGCCTGGCCCATGTCTTCTAATGTCAACCCAAAGCTCGTAAGGACTTCATAACTAACAAAACATACTTGTGTAGCTTTAATGCTATAATATTCACTTTTATGTAAATACTCGAGGGTTTGCTTGTAATAAAAAACTTTCAATATCTGAATCCACTCCAAAAATTCATATGAGTCAAGTCGCCCATCATACTCTATCACTATGATGACAGTTGTTTGGTATGTGTTAACCATAAGGATTGTGGCCTCAAACATGCGATTGATCGTAAATATCACCATCTTTATGACAATAAAAGCAGGGAGAATGGTTGTGATGTTGCTATTTTCCATGGCGATGTTGAGATCACGAAGTTGCTCTTATAATTCCCTAATTTGTTGCTCCATTGTTCTCTGTTTGTTAGCCATTTATTGTAGAGACAAGAACAGTATAACTAGATGACTGTTATTGGATATGGAAAACAAAACAAAGTTGAAACAAGCTGTGTTTTTGAATCTGATACCAAATGAATGCACCAAGGTTGTAAATGATCAGACAAGTTTTGAATTCGACTGAAAACGGCTATGGCAACAGACGTTTTAAGATATAGGCACACCACCATGAATGGTTCATTGAGCAACTAAACCCGAGAACATGCTAAACTTTGAGATAGCAGTGACAAAAATGATCTCCTCATAAAAGCAAACTAAGATTAATACGATAGTAATTTCTCTCTAATTGATTTCCTTCCAAACATGCAGTACATAATGATGGAAAAAAAAAAGAAACCACCTATGTATGCTTATAATTAGAGAATTACATAACTAACTTTGAAAATACCTAAAAAAGTATAAACATAAAAGGAAAAGATAATGATGATGTAAGCATATGGACATGGGTTTGGATGTGGAATTGTGATGTCTTCATGGAGTCGCCGGATTAGGTTAACCCACATTTGTTGAAATTGGGTCGGGTCGACTGGTTGTAGGTGTGTCACTTCTAGTGTCGTGATTGGATTCATTCAGATTTGGCAATCATACCACTTCACTTTGTTGCTACCCATTCAACTCTTCCTATACATATTTTATACTGTGATATTTGAGGACCGACCCTTATTGTTTCTCGTCCAATACACTTTTGTTTCATTACATTTATTCATGATTACAATCATTTTACATGGTAGTATCCTCTCTCTCACAACTCATAAGTTGTTTCATCATCATTTCCTCTTGTTGAAAATGTCTTTTCCTACACCATCAAACTTTTACAGAATCATGTTGCACCATGATACATATAGTTGTTTACTTAGAGATAGCTTCTGAAGGTCCCTTGGCTTGATTTTGAGATTCAATTGTAAAACTATGGATTTAACACCTTAGCCCAAACATCTCCATCTCCCAAACACCCTTCTTCTTGTACTTAGCTATGTTTTTTTTAAACTCGCAACGAAAAGTGACACGTCATCCCTCTATTCAACACCTCTTTACGTCCGATTTTGTTTAAGTTTCAATGCTTAACCATTCAGTCCTCATGGTTCCACTATAAATAGATTTCAACCTCAAACTTACTAAAATACCACTAATAACCTCAAACATACATCGAATCTCACAGAACCCTCAATATAAATTTTAAAACCACGTAATGCCGAAAGGAATTCATCTCAGTTAATATTAGTTCTCTTATTTCACAATATAAAGTAGTCGTGTAAAATTTCAAAATAAGGCGCTAAGGTTGATGGTCGGCAGAGGAGGGAGATCGATGGTGACAAGAAAGGAATGGAAAATTTTAGATCAAATTTGATACGCATCACACTTAACTAAAAAGGACAATCGTATTGGGAACTATTCAGTACTGTGTTACCCTCGTTTAATGTAGGTGGCATGCTCATGGGTTTTTATTTAACGACGGGGATCATCCAAAATGTTTACTCAGGGAAGGTATAAGCGCAAGTCTCACATGTTAATTGTGTCATCAACTATTCTTGGTACCATGCTCCAATTCGGTCAAAGAAATCAGATGCGCCCAACCTGAATGCAAAACGATAATATTTGAAAAAACTAAACGGAGGCATCACGTCACGTGATTTTAGAGGTGACATAATGGACGTGATGGATAACAGGTCAAAACATGTATATTTAGCTAGTTGAACTAAAGCAGTTGTTTATAAATCTTTAAACAACACGCTTCAAAAAGGTACCTTATCAAGCCAGCTAGTTTTGACGATGAGATCTTAATACCTGCACTTACCATGGCGTTAATTCTCATATTCGATAGTAAAATACAGACCCGACATACCTGTGTAGGAGATGGAAACATGTGAAACATATCACATAACAAGGTTCTGTAACTTAACCAAAGCAAAATGTCAAAATTACACTAGTCCTCTGGTACATGTTTCAAACTACCTCTTTTCTAAACATATATCAAGTTCTCAAGGCTGCAAATACAAAAGAAAAGAAAAACAAACAAAACAAAAACGAAGTTACTTCCCAAGTACCAACCACAAGTATCCATTTTGAAGACTCGTTTGTCTATGCGTACATGTTGTACCCAACTGCTAAAACCACAACGACGATTGCAGCAGCAGCAGCTGCATAGTAATACATGTAGTTGTTTGACTTCTTACGTTTCAATATGACCTTTGACAATGAATCAGGCCCTTTGCCCCTGTTGCTTAAGCTTCGGCCTCTCACTCTAATAGTCTCTTTGGTCTTTGGTGGCGTTTTCACAACTTCCTTTACTTCCACCGGCTCCTCCACAGCCTCCTCCACCGTTGCTTCCTCTGCAGCCTCGGGGGCGGGCATAGAAGCCTGCATTTTCTTTTTCTCTTTCTTCTCGCGATCCTGTAACAAGGTTGACCAGAAGTCAAAGAAGTTACAAAACCGACCAAAAGTCAAAAAAAGTTTATATTTTTTTGAAAGAACAAACCTTGAGCTTCTTCTCGGCTTCTTTCTCTGCTTTCTTTTTGGCTTTCATTGCAGCTTTTTCTGCAAGCTTCTTCTTTCTTTCCAACGCCTGCTTTGCTTTTGCAATCTCTTCCTCCCTCTTCATCTCCTTGAGCTTCACTTCATCCACAACTTCGGTTTTCACTGGTTTTTTCTCCAATCCGTAAACTTCCTCCTCTTCTTCTTCTACCACTAACTTCTCGTTTTTACTCTTTTTTGCTTCTTTTGGTTTTTTACTGTCTTTTTCTTTCTCAATTGAGGCAACTGGAGGTGGAGTTGGAGAGGCTCTTCCTTTGCTTGTTTACCTTTGGTTTTGCTACAGCCTCGGTTTCAACAGGAACAGCGGCAGGTGATTCCTGTGAGACCAAAGGCTTCTCTCCAGGATTCCTCATACGCCCGTCCTTGCTGAGCTGGCGAATGTCGAGTGATTGCAATATTCTTTTTTCATAATCTTCCCGGAATGCTTTACTGTTATTCCACTCCGACATGAATTTGTCAACCTAATACAAAACAACAAACAGAAATGATTATGTGATCAACGGGCTATAGAAGATGGTGCTTAAAT
The DNA here is from genome assembly GCA_025215565.1 of Flaveria ramosissima. Classification (NCBI taxonomy): domain Eukaryota; kingdom Viridiplantae; phylum Streptophyta; class Magnoliopsida; order Asterales; family Asteraceae; genus Flaveria; species Flaveria ramosissima. Next base: position 60,962,525 of record CM046030.1, read on the forward strand.
GTGCTTCGGTTTGTAAAATTTAGAAATTAGAAAATTCGAGTGTTCGGCAAATTGCTGACACATGTAAGTTATGTGTTCAAGAAATAACAGACTACGATGTATTTGGTTGGCAGAAAACAAATTATTTATCCACTAATCAATTCCAAAACAACCGTTCGAAGGAAATTAACAAACCTCTGAGGTTGAAAGCTCTATAAGGGCATTAACGTCCTTACTCACAGCCAGCCTTCTTGCGTCATTCAAGAGGGAGCGGTTTTGGTAAAAGCAAGTATTCTGAAAAGACAGAGGAGGCAAATGGTTAAAACAGCCTTTGTAAAGTCTGTACACAAAATATAGCCATGATTGAAAGTACTAACATACCCCTTCTTCACGTTTATTCCTCAACTCACTCGAATTTTGTCGTAGACCTTATCCCTTTTCTCAATCACTACACGCAGTTCCTCCTCTAAAGAAGCAATCACACTGTTTATGGCCTCTTTCTCCACCTCAAGCGTCTTAAGTTTGGCCTTAATAGCCTGTTGATCTTTGCGGACACCATCAAGATCAACTCCAATAGACTACAAACAGCATGGAAACACAATAAGCGTTAAAAAAATAACTTAATAGCCTGTTGATCTTTGCAGCTGCAACCCATTTACTTAAGGATGGATCAATTTCAGTTATTCTATCGTCTCTGCTCTGCTCTGATAAAAAACAAAGATGGGTCAAACAGATTGGGTCCAAAGTGGCTGAAAGTGTAAGTTTAGTGCATGCGCCCTGAATCGCTAAATGTATATAATATATTTTGATTGTTACTATTCCACTTCAAAGTGGACCAAAAAATGTTTGTGTCAAACTGACCTATGACCTGTTACCCAACCAGCCCATTTTGCCACCGCAACACTTAGCTATTTAGAATTTCAGAAGAGGCGTTCTTACTTTGACCTGGTCTTGAATGGCATCTTTTTCACCAACAGACTTTTGAACTTCAGCCCTCATAGCAGCATTTGCAATAACCTTATCCCTAGTCCCTTCAAGTTGTTTGATTTCTCTAATGATTTGTTTCTCCTCATTTAGAGTAATACTTTCATGCTGAATGCGGTATTGCATGCTCTTAATCTGCAGCAAAAGTAAAACTCAGAAACAAACAAAAAGAGGCCGCGCTGAGCAGTTTGTTTCTACAAAAATGGATGTCATTATGTACTAAAACCGCACTTACAACATCATTAAGCTCTTCCTCAGATGAACATATGTAACCTCTATTGTCTCTATTTGCATTGTTAGGGCCCCTCAGTTTGCCTAAAGCTTGCTGTAATGGCTCGATTTCTTTTCTCTTGCCATCCATGATGGTCCTGAAATGGTTTTTTTCTTCAACTAGAGCCTTCAATTGGCCTATTACTTGTGCTCGTTCATTCTACAGAACAAAAATTAAAATAAGTCACGAGTTCAAGAAAAATGTGCATAAAAGCTCATAAGGATTGATATAACTAATACCCTTTTTGCCCTCAGCTTTTCAGTGATGGGATCGCGAGCTAAGTTAAGCTTTTTAAGCTCCTTATCAGCCTGGTCAAGTTTAGCTTTCAGGATCTGGTCTTCAACTGTCCGGTATCTAACAAAGTAAACTGAGTGAAACTTTTTTGCTTCCGGCCACTCATCAACAGCATCCTTTGGAAAGCTGGTGTCGGGTGCTTTTTCTACACGAACAGATTCACTCACATGAGAACCAGATTCATTTTCACCAACATGCCCGTTAACACTGCTCTCTACCTTCCCGTTTTCAACAGACCCATGAGCCAATTCAGACACAACACCATCAATAGCCATTATGTTTTCAAGATAAACCAACTTCAACAATCTTCAAAAGTCGAAAACCCTGAAAACACCTATTTGATCAGATGTCAGAAACCAAGCTTTTCGAGCCCTTAAACATGAATTTACATAAAAATAAGATAAATTGAACTTTAGGTAATAATTTATCTTGAATCAAGAAAGCAACCACCTTTATGCAGCCTTAAGCATAACTTGCTTCAAACTAATAAAGCTAATCATATAAAGTAACATTAATCAACATTGAGTGACAGGGATAACCGATTAAGATCAAAATTTTTTGATTGATTACGCTCAATTTAATCGAATATTAAGACAATATAAACACCTCTTAAGATAATACACACATCTAGCTCATCTTATAGTTCATTTAGACAACATTAATCATCATAATTTCTCCTGATCTTCATCGAATGACTCACGGTTACCAATCGAAAAAGAATCAACTGAATAATCAGCAAATTCTATCATCCCCAACACAACAAGATCCTCCAATCATTACGAACAAATCAGTATATACCCAATTCACAAATCATCAAACAGAATCAATCACAACACACAAGAGTTCAATCGCACACATCACACACACACCAAAATCAAACACAATTCATACCACATACCTAATTACCCAAATCAGCAATCAGAAATCAAATAAACAACCCAAATCGTAGGTTTCACAAGATTTCAATTTCACACGTCAACCACCAAAAATTCCCAAAACCCAGATCCAATTCAACACGAATTTAACACAGATCATCGAGAAGATCAAGATCGATACATATAATCGATGATTCAATCAAAAAGGGGGAGATTGCGAACAACTTAAAACAGTAAAATTAGGTAAAACGATGAGATCTATAATCAACGAAGGAGTTACCAGAGATTGAAAGATAAAATCGCTGATGAATTACAAGTGAAGATTACAGCATCAGTGATCGAGATCTCGGTGCCTTCGGGTGAGAGAGAGAGGTCCGGCGACTACCGAATGTGTCTTTGTGTGTGTATGTATGTATGTATATATATCTTATTATTATTATTATTATTAATATTATTATATTATTATATGTGTTATAGATAGATATTTTCTTAGAGTTTAGAAATTTGATAAGTTTTTTACTTGATATAGCCATAAAAGATATCACTTTTGATCGATACTAATTGTGAAGTGTATTAGGCAAACATGACAAAGTCATAGGTATGTTCTTTTTTAACATATTCTTTTCTTTACTTATGATAATTAATGTAAGTTAAGTACATCAAAATGCAATATTACTCTAGAGGTTGAAGCAAAGGAGAACTCTAAGTGGTCATGCTTCACCATTTAAATAAAGTTTTTAGTGATATTAATTGGTAAATGACCTAAAACTCATCACTAATGTTTTCTATTTTAGATTTTTGTAAATAATCATCTTTAGTTGATAAATTTCTGGTTGTTTTGGGTTTTAAGTCATATAACATTTTTTCTACAGTGTTCATCTATGCTAAATCTACGATTTGACCACGTGTCATTATTAGAACAAAAGTTAAGAATTTAACGATGCGTTAAATGCTAATAATTATTTATATATATTTCAAATTATAAAACAATTTTTTTGATAAATTAAAAAATATGTCTCTTTATTAAAAAACATAATGTTTATAAATACAAAAATTTATGAAATATGATTTTTTCCCAACACAAAGAACTTTTAAAAAATAACATTGTTTATATAATTTTAAAAAATTAGAGTGTTCAAAAAATATTTTTTAAAGAAAAGGTTTTTAAAGATAAGTTTGGAATTTTTTATTATTTCATTACCTAAAATAGTTATTTAAATGTAATTTTAATCAAATTTTATCTTAAAAGTTATTTTACAATTTGTAAATATTTACCATTCAAACCATGTAATATATGAGTTTTTAAACTAATAAAATATGTCAATATATGAAGAAAAATGAGTAGTTAAGTAATATACTATTTGATGTCCAAGTTTCTACTCATCACCATCCTAAGATTGCGCCTAAAAACAATCAAAACATAAAACACAACATAACATAAACTTACAATAGTTAAAACAACATCCTTATCAATTTGAAAATACAATAAAGTTATTACAAGTATTCACATGCTTCGGATGAATTAGTCCATCTATAGTTCATATAAAATTCACAAAATCATTATAATATTCAATTCACAAATATATTAATCATGAAATTAAATATGACAAATATGTTGTATGTTTATATAAAAATGGTGGTGAAAAAACAAAAGGGTAACGGTTGATAGAGGGAAATTAAAGAAGTGGAGAAAGTCGAACAACACGTGCATGCAAATGAATCTTGTGTGGAACCCATCGTCTTCGATGATAACGAGACCCAATCTCAAAAGTCACATCTTTACCCTTTACTCCCCTCGTATTTACATATATGCCACAAAGAATTTTTGAAATGGTTCTTCACATTTTAAATATTGTATATATTAAATACGTTTTAACAAAAATAAAAAATAAAAATAAAAATACGCAAGTACATAACTTATTTACAAAACGAAATAAATGTTGCCTAGTCTTTGACAACAATAAGAGCATGTAAGACGGTAGATTTTTCGAAGTGTAATAGTGTATAACTGAATTGATGCGAAGATTTGAATGAATTTACGTTTAACTATGTTAGTAATGATATTGTGTAAAAATTTGTCAATTCAATTGATTTGGATGGTTTCAATAGCATCAAGGAAGGGAAAAAGCAAGTATCAGTTGTTTTCAATTGATTTTATTTAGATTTTTGTATGTTTTCTAGTTTATTTGAAATTAATCAAAATGTATTATGTTCATTAGCCGATAATCGAAGTGCCTATATCTTTCTTCTTAATCATAGCCTATCTAGGTCAAATCTAAAATTAGCTAATGGCCGAGGAAGTTCGGTTTTTTTAACAATATGTTTTCACGCTTAAATCCAATTTAACCTTACACTTGTAACTATTTGAACTCATATCATTTTTGTGAGGGACGATCACTAATGTTACTAAGCTACTATGTTATACATGGTTGAATGAGCTAGATGGTTAAGAATATTGATGTCGTCAGAAAAATACTGATTTTTTAAATCATTTTATAATAAATTGTAGTATATTATTTTTTTAAGAAATATTAGTTTTGACCATTGTGAACTTACTATTCTTAAAAGTTTTCTAAAATAAAAGAAAAAGGGCTATTTTATTCGAAAGTATATTTAATTATTATAATTACATAATATTTATTTTGCAAATGGAGAAATAGTTTACTTGGTTGAGCTTGTGGTTTGACCACATAAGTTTGATGAGTTGTGCATTTTACCCCTCTATAAGTTGTAAAGGGGAAGAAAGGGGAGATGCTCTTCATTATCGTAACCGATTCTTTTATGGAGAGAGAAAGGTCTCTCTGCTTTTCCATACCGTCGCCGTTTTGTCACCTGAGTCGTCGCGGTCTGCGCCGCTACCACCATGGAATATACCGCTGGTCTGTTGGCCGGTGGTCTTGGGTTTGTGTTTGACACCATCCGATGCCGATCCACCTGGGTTTCGACTGGAATAAGCATTGTTGTTAAGACCGGATCGGACCGGCCGGTCCGACCGACCGGATTCGGCGCCTGGTCCGGTCCGGTCTGGGGTGTTCGTTTTCTGAAGGTTGAACCGGCCGGCGGGCGGTCGGGAACCGGACCGGTTCGGACCGGAACCCACTTTTTTTTTATTTTTTTAGTTTTAATGGGTAAAAACGTGGTGTTAAACCATAAATCAAGACCAAAAATGCAAAAAACCGGCTTCACGTGGACCCGGTTTATTTCGAACGGCATTCGTGTCCGCATGTCGTGCGTGGGCGACCCAAATTTTCCAGCCAGAAACCCGTTTTTGCACCCCCCCCTGCGCGCGGGTAGGTCATGGTGTAAAAGGTATCATAAAGACATTCAATACCTTTCACCTTGTTATCACATATAAACACATAATGTTTCATTGGTCACACCAATGTGGGACAAAGATGTTAGATTCTTAGAGAGACTCCCTTTACACCCTTATTTCCAACATATATTTAATTACATATATAAATATAATTAAAATATAGTTAAATCCGGTCCAACCGGTCCGACCACCAAACCAGTAAGGCGTCCGGTTCGACGTCCGATCCGGTTCTGAAAACATTGGGAATAAGTGTTTCAAAAAGGTATGTGGTGTCGCTGCCGCCGGTCGGAGATCTGTTCTCTTGTATGTGGTGTCGCCGCCGCCGAGCGAAGGCAGGTTGCCTCAGCCTCCCCATCGCTATTCGTTGTACCCTTGGTGGTTGTGTAAATGCATGTGACGCCATCGATTCCATGCTCTGTTAAGGGTGCGATGATGGTAGTGTGGGGATATTTTGTCGCCGACACCGTTTAGGGTTTTCTGTTTTAGGTTTTTCAGATCTGGGGTTGTTTACGACGATGACAATTATTGACACAATTTCTGCTCTAACCCGTTTATTGTTACGTGTAGCCGGCCGGCGACCGGCGTCAGGCCGTTCAAGGCGGCTATGGTGGTGGTGCAGCCGCATTTGGGGCTGCATGAACCTTTTTTTGTGCCGATAAAATTTGGGGGTTTCTTTTATTTAGTGATTTGGTTTGCGAAACCTAAAATATGTTCATTTTTGTTTTTGTGTTTCACTTTGGGTTTATCCTTCAGATGATGACGATGGGTGTTTGCTTATCCGAGACTTTGTTATCTAATCTGTTTTGCATATTGTCTCATTATATGAGTCGGTGATGATGAACCAAATGAAGTGTTCATCTGAGACTTTGGGGTGTTTAGTGATTCAAGGGCTTTGATTGTTAGAAAATATGGTGTCGGTTGTCGTGGCTTGGCAACCCTTTTGGGTATGCAACTGCCATCGAACATCTATTCTGAGCTCTATTATAGTTACCTGAGTTCTAATCTATTCTGCATGCTCTTTATGTGGTGGTCATGATTGAATCATTCTTGGTTTTAGTATCTTGCATGTGGCAGGATGGTGAGGCTGCGACGGCAGCGTGCCGTAAGTGGCAGCCGCTTATTTCGGGCATGCCATTTTTGGTGGTTGTGGTTGTTGTTAATGATGTTGTACTTAATCGATCGGTAATAATGATGATGGCTTTGTTGCCATCTGAACCTCAAATTCACTGACAAATAGGCGATGATGACGAAAAAACGCGTTTGATGTTTGTTATTTTGTTGTGTTAAACGAACGTTTGCAGCCACAATGAGCCGTGCGCTTGTCTGAGCCTCCGTTTTAAGACGCGCAACGCGCGTCTGGAATAAACCCTAATTGGATTATATTTTGAAACATGACAATATCACAATTTTAAATACTTGTGCGATTATCTATAAATTTGATAATTTGACACTTTGACATTTTGACAATTAATCATTTACAATTTTTGAATGGAAAATGACGTAAATGGCTCCTTTAAAGTAAAGTTTATTTTAAGTGGTTACATGATATTATCTATAAAGTTTATTTTAATGTAAAGTTTGTTTATAGTAAAAATAATATTTAATCTAAAAATTTAATAATTATATAGGTTTCACACATGTCTTTTTATTGTTTTAAAGATGACAGTATTTTGATCATTATGTCAAATACGGTAGTCCGTTATGTCTTATACGTTCATTTTGTTAAACATCAGTTTATTGTGTCATATATTTACATCATTTGCCATTGTATTTATAATTAGATTTTACGTTTTAGGTTTTTTTTTTGTTATTTTTGTCATTGATCTATATATTATATAAACTGTTTATCTATCATTGTGTTTTACAATTAGAAGTACACAATGATATATTTTCACCAATGTATTTATCAAAACTCATAGCGTTGAAGAAAACGAAATGTGTTATTTTTGTTATTATTTTTTATATATTATATAAACGTGTTATTATTTACCACTGTGTTTACACTTATAAATATACAATAATATTATTTTACCAATATATATTTCAGAATTCATAGTGTTTAACATAACATAATACGATCAAAAAACACAATGATACATTGTTATTTTGTCCTTGTTTTTTATTTATTAGATTAATTAGTTGTTAATTTATAATTGTGTTTTACATATAAAAAATAAAAAACAATATTATTCCACCACTATATCTTTTTAGAATGTATTATTAAACTTAATGGTATTCAGGAAACCGCTAATTAACAAAAAGACACAATAAACTGTATTAAATATACATTGACAAACAGAAATCATATGAGCTTAAAAACAAAACAAAAAAAATTATTATTTTTTTATGTAGCAACACTATACTCATTTTAAAGATAAAAATACTCACTATTGTAGTGTAATTTTTTTTAAAAAGATAATATTGTATATAAAAGTTAGAGAAACTTAAGAAAAATCAACAAAAATGCTATATCTAAATACACCTATAACAAACTTCTTCCCTACGATTTAATTTTAACTATTGATTAAGAAAATTGATTGTTGAAATTACTATATACATTTTTAACCTTTTAGAGCCTTTTTATTTGAACTCCTCCCCCTTAAGCATAAGTTGCTTCAAATTAATAAAGCTAATCATATAAAGTAATATATATCAACATTAAGTGACAGGAATAACATATTATGACTATGACTTTTCTATTGATTACGGTCAAATTAATTGGATTAAGAAAATGTAAACACCTATTTATATAAAACACACATCTAGTCCCAAATTAAGTTCAATTATATAACATTAATCATCATATTTTTCTTGATCTTCATCATATAACTCATAGTTACCCATTGAAGAAGAATCAATCGATAATCAGTAAATTCTATCGTCCCCAACACAACAAGATCCAACAACCATTACGAACAAATCAATGCATACCTAATTCACAAATAATCAAACGGAATCAATCACAACACGCAAGAGTTCAATCGCACACATTACATACATCAAAATTAAACACAATTCAATGCATTAACATACTAGATCAACAATCTATCATATATACAACCCAAAATCGTAGGTTTCACAATATTTCACACGTCAACAAATTAAAATTCATAAACCCAGATTCAATTCAACACGAAACTAACACAGATTATCGAAGAACATCAAGATCGATGATTAAATCAAAAAGGGGGAATTACAAACAACTTGAAACTGTACTTTTTTAATTGGTGCAAGCTCTCATCTTTCTACATGTGTTTGATGTTAATGTTCTTTTTAATTTTCATATATCTACTTGCGGGTCTATAAGATTGAAGAAGATAATATACACGTTAATACAGACGGCTATTTGATGGCTATGAAGATCCAGAAATGAATTAATCTTTAAACAAAAATCTACAAATGTTGATAATAAGTTATAAGGTTGTTTGTTGGTCTTTGAAAAAAGATAATTATTTTTAACCACATGATAGTTTGACATTTTAATAAGTTATATTCTATGAATTAATATCTAATTATAAAAATGCACGCCAAACTAAAAACAATCAGGGTTAAGAGTTGAAACCATGAGAGTTCATCGTTCGCCTTAATTTTCATAAAGAAGCATAGAAAACATCACTTTTATAGATACGTGTCATCACTTGGTTAATTCTGTCTTGATCGTCTAATTTTTACTAGTGTTAGAAAGGCATGATACTTGCTACAAAAATAAATGTCAAAGATATGTACCATCATTTGGTTTTTTCTTGCTGTTTTAATTTCTTTTATTTGTTTCCACCCTTGCCCACATAAATTTCATAAAAAAGTTTCAAAAAATATGATTTTCATTAGGAAAGCCGTTAGAAAACATCATATTATTTTTTTAATGGAAAACTTTATAAAATAGTAATCAAATTTTATAAGTATTTCAATCAGGTCACTCAAATTTTAAATTGTTTCAGTCATGTCATTTAATTTTAGGATAGTGTTTTAATTCTATGTAATTGACCTGATTAGCAGGTAATTATTTATTTTCAAGTTTTATGAGTGTTCCACCATTACCGCCCATCACCACTGTCATCCCACCACCATCGCCGCCCACCACCGCCACCGCCCACCACTACCATCGTCCCACCACCACCTTCGTCCCCCACCATCGCCGCCCACCACCACCACCGTCGTCGCCCCACCATCGCCGCCCACCACCATCGTCGTCGCCCCACCATCGCCCGCCCGCCCACCACGACCGTCGTCCCCCCACCACTGCCGCCCACCACCACCGTCGTCCCCCCACCATTGTCGCCCACCACCACCTCCTCTCACCTTTGACCCTTCCTTTTACCTACTATTCAGGTTAAATACACAAGATTGAAACATCAAAAATAAAGTTTAATGACCAGATTAGAACACAAAATTTTATAAGTGATCTAATTAGGACAATTTTAAAGCTTAATTAATTTTTGACAAAGTTACCCTTTTTTTAAGATGTGTCAAGTTTTGATTGGGATACAATTTAATAAAAAATCACCCCATCAACGATCAAATAGTTAATTTATTTCCAAATTCAAATCATGACCATATCGATAAACTATATAGTAAAACTGATTAATTACTTGATTTTCTTAAGAAAGAAAAATATTTGGTCACATGAAAATTTGACAATTTTGGTTTAGTTATATTTCGTCACCCTAGCTTAGAAACGAAAGTATCATGATTTAGAGTTGCAAAACCGTAAGAGTCGTCCTTGACAGCTTAATTATCATTGAAAATTTCAAAAAAATAAAAATTAAAAAAAATCTTAACTTTATGTACATGTAACATAATTTGGTTGATTTAATTTGGTCACCTAATTTTCACTATAGTGTCAAAAAGGCATGATACGTACTTTAAAAATGAATGTTGCGGACACTTGCAATCATTTGGTTGGTTACACCTTGCCTCCAAAATTTCATGAAGTTCCAAGAAAACATGATATTAGCAAGTCCTAGAAAGTGTGATTTTGATTTTTTAATATATTGAATAAAATTTTTATCAAAATTAATCCATTTCTATGATTTAATATTTCCTTTAAAAATTCACAAGTAACCATACATATTAATTTTGATTATGGCTTATTTGTTCAAATCATTTATTACACAACTTTCATCAAGAGCCCACTCAAGGTTAGATATTGAATCTTTAACATGCATGAAGCAGCTCTTCCTATGTATCAAATTAAACTAGGCTAAAAAGTAAATAGTTAATTTGTTTCAAAATTCAGTCATGACCATTTAATAATTTATATTTAGTAAAAATAATGTTTGAATAATATGACCATTTTTGAGATTTTAAGTGTTTTGTGTGAGTAGTTTAAATGGGGTCAAATATAATAAACTTAAAATAAATTAAAAAATAATTAGCACTGTGATAGTTGTTATAGCAATAAACAAAACAAAATTACAGTATTAAGATAGATTAATTAGTTACATGCATAGTTAAAATAATTTGGATTTGCACTTTTTGTTCTCGACTCTCGTAATGTTTTCAACCTCTGAGCTGATTGCCGCAATTTGAGTTTAAGATTTGATCACAAATTCACTTTTTATTTAAATAAGTTTAATATATTAATGGGGTTAAATGGGTTAATACTTAATGGGCTAGTTTAGATGAACTAAAATATAAAGCTTTAGGGTTATTTGGGCTGGAACTTTAATCAACAATTTAGTTTTTTTATTAGTTTTTGCTTTTAAAATAATTTTATATATACTATATACATTAACTAGCTTTAGTTACCCGTGTATTACATGGAAGGTGGAGAGTTAATTATTAAAATAACACAAAAACATAAATAAAACTAAATGTATTACATAAAACTAAATGTATTACATAACCAAGTAATGTTATAATTTATATTTTGGATTATAAGAAAACATTTCTAATTACACATGTCTTTTATTATTTATCTAGGAGTTGTCTTTAAATATATTGGTAAGTTTCAATCGGAGACATATCTTCACTAATATAACTTTCATAAACAACTTTCATATAACTTATGAATAAAACACCATTAGTAATTGTTTGGAGAAAGAAGAATATCAAAGAAGAAGATGAAATAATCCATTCAAATCAATTGTTCCCTCTCATTAGGTCTAATGACGTTTAAATACACATTACATGTTCACTAATTTTCCACTTGGTTAAGTTCGTTGCTCTTTATTAACAACTAGCTCCTATACTAAACATTTACCAATGTACCGTAACAATACACCCTTCATTAAAGTTTTTGACCCCAAGAAGTGAAAATATTTGACCACAACAATTAAAATTTTTTGACAATACATATTAACGACAACAAGTTAACCTAACCTAAAGAATACCGTTAATAGGAACCAAACCTAAGACTAACGAAGAATTCTTTATTGAAACTCAAGGAAAAAAGTTTATCAATTGATTAAATCCTTCATGCTTCAAGGTAAAATACAAAAGTTTTGTGTGTCAAGATGCATGTTTTTTCTTCAAAACATTAATCACGTCATTTGCAATCAGATCATTTTAACTTGCATATATGTAAGAAGTTGTTGGCATCCTAAGCACAAGTGGAATGGTTTTATATGTTCTGTTTTGTTATTCTGTTAAAACTTTATATCCATATGAAGCCTTTTGTTGTTTCATAATTTAGTTTTGAACGCTTATCCGAAACCTTCTAATTGATTGAAGTATCATAGCATGTGATTTAAACAGATGGACCAAGAGATCATACAACTTTTTTTAATTCGACTAGTAGTTTACCCTGCTGGCATGGTGTTGCTCCGCTGGTATGTCACGCATTTATACCGAAATCAACGCCATGGTGAATGTTTTTTATGTTTCTTTAAAGAGACAACGTAATTTCTAGAATAACTCCAATCCGTTGATCGTAGGTCCCCTCGGGTGGCAAGGACACGGCGGTCGGCCACCGTCTCCACCACCACCGGCACCATCGGTCACACCCTTGTCTGTCCAGAACAACTCCAATTCATTGATTGTATGTTCATTTGGAGGACCGCTGTTAAGGAAAGATGACACACGAGAGGTAAAGATATGGTAGCTGGCCACCAGCACCAGCACCATCGGTTACATTATATTTTTCTATCCAAAAGATCCCCCTTTTATGTATATATATTGAAGATGGGTTTGGAGGATGAAAATAAAAAAAACCCATAAAAATATATGATCAAAATACAAATAACAAATAACAAAAACCCAATTATTCATTTAGATTGTTTTTAAACTATATATATATATAATGGACATCTAAGGATTAACTAATGATTTCTACGTCACAGAAGACCATCCTTTCTATATTCAAGATGACCATTCAGGACGTCAAACTATATCTACAGATCTCATTCAAAAGTTGTTTGTGATATAACAAGAATATAAAAATATTTAATTAAAATAAAAGACAGTAATTTCAAAGACAGATTATAGAAATGTATATGTATTACCCTATAATGTAGATTGAACTGCTTGTTTCTTTTTGAATTGTACAAAATTTGAACTACAGTATGATTGTAGCCCAATCAATTGAGACTGAACTGCTGATGATACATTAAATTGGATAATATTTTTAAGAAATCAAACTGATGAAGTTATCTCACTACTATAAAATCACTACTGTACGAACTGATGAAGGTAGACATGCGTGTAAATCCAGAGACATGCAATAGTATGTGAATGCAAAGTTCAGAGAATTCCATGCTCATCTAATTTGGAGTTCCGATCGAATTTATAAAGGTGCCTGAAGTGGCATGGGAGTAGAGAAGAAGGTAACTGCCAACGACGCGGGGAAGAAAAGAGGAGTCTAGTCCCTCTCTGAACAACAGCTTTAAGTTATGGACTTTAAACGATTGAGATTCAATCTCAGCCGGATCTGACACTTTGTATTGATTACGCCAGCAGTTACCTTTTCCACCGGCAATAGAAATATATAATAGAAGGTGATAAAACCATCATGCTATACTGCTATGCGAATACACTTTCACCCTATAAGTAGACTCGTCATGTTGAGAACTTGAGATGTCGCATGACGTTAACTAGACCTACTTAACCTTAATAGGGTGGAAATAGGATACGCGAGCACACACCAAAAAAAGAGTCATATTTTGGTTGTAAACTAACAAGCCGTATTGTGATATATTCCATGATTTTTGTAGTTCCTCATGTGTTACTTTTAAAACTTGACATCTCCTATGAAATCTTGTAAAACACGTAGGAAGATCTATTCCGTAATTATAAACTCAAAATGCTAATAAATACACTAATTAACTTTGAGAGAACATGTAGACACTCTACATGAATGGATGGATAACGAATGTAAGTGATAAATGAACATGATATAGTTTAGTGTAGGTGGTCCATATAAAAAAACTTGTATAAGGTGCAAAAAGTGTCAATTATGGAATAAACTACACAAAAGCGTGCATTGTACCCTAAAATGTGTACCGGGCACTAATGTGCACTAAACGTGTGCACTGTATACAAAATTGTGCACTATGTATTAAATTACATACCGTGCACTAAAGCGTGAAAGTGTGCACTAAAGTGATATAACACCCGGTTACTTCTAAAAAGAAAAGAAAGAATAATACATGAAGAGTAAATGAAAAAAAAGAAATAAAGTCCAAGTAGGGGGACTAAAAGTGTCCAAAAGGACAAATGTTTGAAAAAGTTGGTGTAAAGGTGGCATGGCCGCCCACCCTTACTTCACATCACCCTTTCTTCGGATTTAGAGAGAGATAGCAGAGAAACTTCGGGTTATGAAGAAGAAGAAGAAGAAGAAGTCGAACTCAAGGTAAGAATTCGTGATTTTTATGTGTTTATGACGGGTTTTATCCCGGTTACATGTTTATGTGCTCATGTGTTTGTGTATGTGCTCGGTTGTGTGTGTGTGATGGTGTTCTAGGTGTTTGAACTCATTTGCATTCGGGTTAGAAGGAAGATACACCCAAAGTTGCACCAGGTGAGTTTCTAGACCCCGGTTTTACTTGTTTTTAAACTCTCTTTGGGGCTGAAAATGTATTAAAACGATTTTCAAAGTTTATGTATGTTTACCCGTATGTATTATGCATGTTAAATGTTGATTCTTGAATGCTTATAGGTTGTTCATGTTTAGAATAGCCATGTTAAGTTTAGAATTTGATGAATTGGGGTTGAAAACATATTAGAAACATGATATGCAGAAGGTTCATACGCCTGAAAATGCCATAGAATGAATCAAGTGTAATCCATGCGCCTAAACAGTAGCCCATGCGCCTAAGATTACCTTAGAAATGTTTTAAGTATAGCCCATGCGCCCAAATAGTACCCATGCGTCCGAATGGCCATGCGACTAAGTGGTCCATGCGCCTGAGTTCCCATGCGCCTAAGTGTCCCATGCGCCCAAGTACCCATACGCCTGAACAGGGCCCATGCGCCCAAATAGTGCCATGCGTCTGAACCCTTAGAATTTAATGCAGAATGTTTGGGAGTCTGTGCTTTTAGGGTTTTGACCGATGGTTGACTAGGGCGTATTAATGATGGATTTCATGCATGAATATGATTGATTATGATTGTCTTATGATTGTTCCTTATTATTAATATTGCTATTATTATTATTACCTATAGAATTTGACTTTACGTGGTATGTATATTATCGTAACGTAAAGTATATTGTAATAATAAAGAGAAAGAGCAATAAAGAAAAGAAGATGAACATTAATAAAATGTTAACAAG
Organism: Flaveria ramosissima; assembly: GCA_025215565.1. Lineage (NCBI taxonomy): Eukaryota > Viridiplantae > Streptophyta > Magnoliopsida > Asterales > Asteraceae > Flaveria > Flaveria ramosissima. Next base: position 60,977,953 of record CM046030.1, read on the forward strand.
TCTTGCAAGCTTATAGGAGGTACACGACCGTGTTGTCGTTAGCACAACTGTGCTGCGGGTTAGCTACCCTTTTATGCACACAGGGCCAGTCTTGGAGATTGGCAGGACCCTTGTAGCGTACCCTGGGTGATTGGGTCGGCCTTGTATACAGTACACAGCACCCTTTCGAGGGATACAGTTCACCCTTTCGAGGGATATAGTTTACCCTTTCAAGGGATATAGATGGCCCATCACCCGTTTTCCATTGCGCATATAGTTGGGGTATTGCTCATTGGTCCATACAGACAGTGAAAGATAAAGAATAAAGAAAACAGAATAAACAAGGCATACAGTAAAGAGATCGAACAGTATTTGTTCATATAGTTGATGCGTGCTCGCATATACAGTAAAGAGTTGTATTTTAAAAGAAAAGAGTATTTTCATATACAACATACAGAAAGTATTTTATTACTTATAAAACTAGAACTCACTCAGCAACGCTGACTTTTATACATTTTCAATTGGCAGGTAAATATTGATGAGGATGGCACGAGGGTGAGGCTACTCGGCAGGAAAAGACTGACATCCATTCATAACTATTATTTCTGTTGTTTTGTAATGCAATTAAACAGTTCTTTTGTATTTGATCAAACAATAGTGTATTGCTTAACAACAGGGTTAATGAAATGCAATGAATGGTTTTTGTTAAAATGATTCTGCTGCTTAAGTTTGTAAATTTATAACGTTTAATGTATTTAATGCTGTGAATGACCAACTGTGAGGTCTCCGGGAATGGGGCCTTACAAGTTGGTATCAAAGCTAAAGTTTAAGAGAATTGGGTTAAATAAATTTTTAAAACCTAAACTTAAACTGAAAATGGGACAAATAGAGGGATGTCAGCCCGAGTAGCTACGTGCCATCAGGTATGTCTTTTCTTAATGTTAACCGGTATTATGTGCGCATGCTATTTGATTTATGTGCTCTTAGTAGATTTAGATACTGATTAAGTCAGGATAAGAAATGCTTGGGGTATGAAGAGTAAAGTAAGTGGCTAATCACAACTGGCCACTGTAATTAGGGACTTACTATACTTAACATAAACTGAGCTATTCCCTTGAATGACCGCGTTAGTGTTTGAATCTTATAGTGTGCTTTAGAGGATGGCTGGCGGTAGATCTTCCAAGGCCTCTTGTGGTGGAGGTAACGGTGCTGCTCCGCGACCTAAGAGAGGGAGACCCAGAGTCGAGAAGGTGGTTCATGAGGGACCAGAGACCCCTCATCCGGAGGGTGGCGACGAGAGCGCCAATCTGAGAGCCTCAGTAAAGGAGGCTGTGGTGGAAGAGGTTCATCAGGTCATGCAGACGATTCTACCGTTTGTGATGACCAAAGTGATCAAGGCATTAAAGGAAGGGGAAAGAAACCGGTCCTCGGGAGGACGGGAACAACCAGAGCCGGAAACGGTTTTCTCTGATGACGAGGAGGAGGAAGAAGAAGAGCCTGCGCCAGAGGCGGCCCGAGGCTGTAACTACGGGGCGTTTATGAGATGCAAGCCCCCTACCTTCGACGGAAATGGCACTGCGGCTGCTGCTCACCGGTGGGTGAGGGAAATGGAGGCTGTTCTCGATATCAGTGAGTGTCGGGAGGATCAGAAGGTGAAATTCGCTACCCACTCCTTTGTAGACTCGGCTTTGTGCTGGTGGGACAACATTGTCCAAGCCGAGGGTAGCAGGGCCATTGGGAGAATGCGATGGCCTGAACTGAAGAAGTTAGTGATTGAGGAATTCTGTCCTCACAGAGAGATGGATAAGGTAGAAAGAGAGTTCCTGTAGCTGGAGCGGAAACGATGACACACCAGCAGTACACCACTAAATTTTAATGAAATGGCGCGACTGGTGCCCGATCAAGTGACGCCGCTGTCACGAAAGATCAAGAGATACATCTAGGGGCTGTCGGCGGATATCCGTAGGCATATGATCGCCGCCCGGCCGAGCACCTTTAGATCGGCGGTTGATTTGGCTGGCAGATTGTATGATGAGCGCGAGGTGGTGGTGGCTGAGGTGAACAAGAAGGGTGGAGGTGACCGTAACTGGAATGGTAAACGGTTTGGACTGGAGGAGAGCTCCAAACAATAAGGTGGCGAAGGTGGGTCGACCGTGGGTCGAGTGGTCACTGGTAGCAGAAGGAAAAGTGTAAGTGTGGTAAGTGGAAGGAGCATACTGGTGAGTGCAGGATGGGGATGAATGTATGCTTCAGGTGTGGCCAGCCTGGCCACATCGCTAGAGACTGCAAGAAGCCGAGGGCGGAGAGCTCGGGAGCGGAATAAGAAGCCGGAGGAAGGAGGGCAGAGAGCAAGTGCTAGAGCTTACACTATGACCCGGGAGGAAGCCAGAGCTGATCCCGATGTCGTGTCAGGTATGCTTCTAGTAAACCAAATTTATGCTTCTGTATTGTTTGATTCCGGTGCTAGCAGGAGTTTTGTTTCCACTACTTTCTGTGCTAAGTTGCCTGTTAGTAATAGAAAGATTAGTGAACCATTCGATGTAGAAACTGCTATTGGTAAGTCCACTAGAATTACTGATGTGATAGAGGACTGTGCCATAGAGTTAGAAGGACATAGGTTCGCTGCTAGGTTGCATGTGATACCCCTAGGTGGATTTGATGTAGTACTAGGGATGGACTGGTTAGCAACCTATGAAGCAAACATCGTGTATCGCAAGAAGATGATTCGGCTAATTGCGCCTGATAAGAGTTTGGTTACGATTCATGGAGATCGCGTTACTATGATTCCGAAGATGATTTCGATGGCGGTGGCAGGGAAGTGCATGAGACGTGGATGTAGTGCCTATTTAGCCTACGTAAAAGATTATGTAAAGTGTAGCGTCGTACACAATTGTCTGGAGGTACCTGTGGTGCGTGACTTCCCGACGTATTCCCAAAAGACTTACCCAGCGTGCCATCGGACCGCGAGATTGAATTCCAAGTTGATTTGATACCCGGTACTCAACCCCGTTGCTAAAGCACCGTATCGGTTAGCTCCGACAGAAATGAAAGAGCTGATGGAGCAGTTGCAAGAGCTGCTCGATAAGGGATTCATTAGACCGAGTATCTCTCCCCTGGGGTGCTCCGGTCCTGTTTGTGAAGAAGAAAGACGGTAGTATGAGGATGTGCATTGACTACCGAGAGCTGAACAAGTTGACGGTGAAGAACCAATACCCCTTACCAAGAATTGATGATCTGTTTGACCAACTCCAAGGTGCCAGTTGGTTCTCGAGAATAGATCTACGATCTGGTTACCATCAGCTGAAGGTGAAGGAGCAGGATATCCCTAAAACACAGCTTTTCGCACGCGCTACGGTCATTACGAGTTCCTTGTTATGTCGTTTGGTTTGACCAATGCGCCAGCTGCTTTTATGGATTTGATGAACCGAATGTGTCGGCCAATGTTGGATAGATCAGTGATTGTGTTTATTGATGATATCCTGATCTACTCGGAGAGCAAAGAAGAGCATGCCGGCCACATTCGGGAGGTGTTAGAGACCTTAAGAAGGGAGAAGTTGTATGCTAAATTTTTCCAAGTGCGCATTTTGGTTGCACGAGGTTCAATTCTTAGGTCATGTGATAAATCCCGAGGGGATTATGGTAGACCCCGCAATGGTGGAGGCAGTGATGCAATGAAAGTCACCAAAGACGCCATCGAGATTCGTAGTTTCTTGGTTTGGCGGTTATTACAGAAGATTCATTCAAGACTTTTCCAAGATCGCTTCTCCATGAACCAAGTTGACCCGTAAGGATGTGAAGTTCGTGTGGGGTCAAGAGCAAGAAAGGGCTTTTGAGGAGTTGAAGGCAAGACTGACCCAAGCCCCTGTCTTGTCATTACCCGAAGGAAGCGAGGATTTGGTGGTTTATTCAGATGCTTCCTACTCAGGGTTGGGTTGCGTGTTGATGCAGCGAGGTAAGGTGATAGCCTACGCATCCCGACAACTGAAGGTGCATGAGGTTAATTACCCTACTCATGACCTGGAGTTAGCAGCAGTGGTCTTCGCACTAAAGATTTGGAGGCACTATCTGTGCGGGACGAAGTGCACCATCTTCACTTACCACAAGAGCTTGAAGTACTTCTTCGAGCAAAAGGATCTGAAGATGAGGCAGAGACGACGGTTGGAGCTTATAAAGGATTATGACTGCGAAATCCATTACCATCCGGGCAAAGCCAACGTGGTGGCTGATGCCCTTAGCCGAAAAGAGAGGCCCGAGCCGATTCGGGAGAAAGCATATCAATTCATCATGACCTTTGATGTGATGAAGCAAGCCAAAGAGTTTCAAGATGAGGCACTGAGAGAAGATCATCTTAACTCTGAAAGAATGAGAGGTCTAGTTGGGGAATGGGTGAAAACACACTTGGTGTTAAAACTTGATTTGGACGAGTGTGGATTCCTCGTTTTGGGGATCTACGTGTGAGGATTATGAATGAAGCTCACAAAACTCGATACTCCATTCATCCTGGCGCCACAAAGATGTATCAAGATATGAAGAAAGATTATTGGTGGCCGAGTATGAAGCGGGACGTGGTGGAGTATGTGAGTTTGTGCCTTACTTGTTTGCAAGTGAAGGCCGAACATCAGAAGCCGTATGGGAAGATTCAACCTTTGGATATACCGGAATGGAAGTGGGAGCACATCACCATGGATTTCATTACGAAGCTGTCGCGTACGCCGAAAGGGTACGATGCCATATGGGTGATTGTAGATCGTTTGACGAAGAGTGCTCACTTCTCTACCACGATCCACGAGATATATTCATCCGAGAGGTTGGCTGACCTGTTCATCAAGGAGATTGTAGCTCGTCATGGTGTGCCGGTGTCCATCGTGTCTGATCGTGACACTCGGTTTACCTCTAAATTTTGGAAGAAATTCCACGACGCCATGGGGACGAGATTACACATTAGCACGACTTATCATCCCCAAACTTATGGTCAGTCAGAAAGGACCATTCAGACACTGGAAGACATGTTGCGGGCATGTGTGATTGATTTTGGGGGAAGTTGGGATGACCACTTACCGTTAGCTGAATTTTCGTACAACACAGCTATCATGCTAGTATTGGCATGCACCACCATACGAGATGCGTACGGTAGACGATGCAGAACGCCCGTATGTTGGGGAGACATTGGGCAGAAAGAATGGGAGGTGTCGAGGTAATCGAGGCTACGACCGAGAGAAGCTAGAAAAGATTAAGGCCTTTATGAAGGCAGCCAAAGATAGACAGAAGTCGTATGCCGATAAACGACGCAGACCGATCGAGTTCCAGGTGGGTGACCGGGTTATGTTGAAGGTCTCACCTTGGAAGGGAATCATCCGATTCAGGAAACGAGGTAAGCTAAGCCCGAGATATATAGGCCCTTTCCGAATCATTGCTCGAGTTGGGGAGGTGGCCTATAGATTGGAGTTACCAGAAGAGTTAAGTGGAATTCACCCGACATTCCATGTATCTCATCTGAGAAAGTGCTTAGCCGATGATGAAGACATGATTGTTCCACTGGAAGATATCGAGGTGGACGAAAGGCTCAATTATGTGGAGCAACCAGTGGCAATCATCGATAGAAAAGAGAAGAAGCTGAGGAATAAAGTGGTTCCTCTTGTGCGTGTATAGTGGAAGCACAGGAAGGGATCCGAATCTACATGGGAGACTGAGGAGGAGATGAGGCAGCATTATCCTCATCTGTTTGAGGAATAACAGGTTTCGGGACGAAAACCTATATAAGGGGGGTGGACTTTTAACACCCGGTTACTTCTAAAAAGAAAAGAAAGAATAATACATGAAGAGTAAATGAAAGAAAAGAAATAAAGTCCAAGTAGGGGGACTAAAAGTGTCCAAAAGGACAAATGTTTGAAAAAGTTGGTGTAAAGGTGGCATGGCCGCCCACCCTTACTTCACATCACCCTTTCTTCGGATTTATTTAGAGAGAGAGAGAGAGCAGAGAAACTTCGGGTTATGAAGAAGAAGAAGAAGAAGAAAAAGTCGAAGTCAAGGTAAGAATTCGTGGTTTTAATGTGTTTATAACGGGTTTTATCCCGGTTACATGTTTTATGTGCTCATGTGTTTGTGTATGTGCTCGGTTGTGTGTGTGTGTGATGGTGTTCTAGGCGTTTGAACTCATTTGCATTCGGGTTAGAAGGAAGATACACACAAAGTTGCATCAGGTGAGTTTCTAGACCCCGGTTTTACTGTTTTTAAACTCTCTTTGGGGCTGAAAATGTATTAAAACGATTTTCAAAGTTTATGTATGTTTACCCGTATGTATTATGCATGTTAAATGTTGATTCTTGAATGCTTATAGTTGTTTATGTTTAGAATAGCCATGTTAAGTTTAGAACAATGGGTTTGATGAATTGGGGTTGAAAACATATTAGGAACATGATATGCAGAAGGTTCATACGCCTGAAAATGCCATAGAATGAATCAAGTGTAATCCATGCGCCTAAACAGTAGCCCATGCGCCTAAGATTACCTTAGAAATGTTTTAAGTATAGCCCATGCGCCCCAAATAGTACCCATGCGTCCGAATGGCCATGCGACTAAGTGGTCCATGCGCCTGAGTTCCCATGCGCCTAAGTGTCCCATGCGCCCAAGTACCCATACGCCTGAACAGGGCCCATGCGCCCAAATAGTGCCATGCGCCTAAACCCTTAGAATTTAATGCAGAATGTTTGGGAGTCTGTGCTTTTAGGGTTTTGACCGAGGGTTGACTAGGGCATATTAATGATGGATTTCATGCATGAATATGATTGATTATGATTGTCTTATGATTGTTCCTTATTATTAATATTGCTATTATTATTATTACCTATAGAATGTGACTTTACGTGGTATGTATATTATCGTAACGTAAAGTATATTGTAATAATAAAGAGAAAGAGCAATAAAGAAAAGAAGAGGAACATTAATAAAATGTTAACAAGTCTTGCAAGCTTATAGGAGGTACACGACCGTGTTGTCGTTAGCTCAACTGTGCTGCGGGTTAGCTACCCTTTTATGCACACAGGGCCAGTCTTGGAGATTGGCAGGACCCTTGTAGCGTATCCTGGGTGATTGGGTCGGCCTTGTATACAGTACACAGCACCCTTTCGAGGGATACAGTTCACCCTTTCGAGGGATATAGTTTACCCTTTCGAGGGATATAGATGGCCCATCACCCGTTTTCCATCGCGCATATAGTTGGGGTATTGCTCATTGGTCCATACAGACAGTGAAAGATAAAGAATAAAGAAAACAGAATAAACAAGGCATACAGTAAAGAGATCGAACAGTATTTGTTCATATAGTTGATGCGTGCTCGCATATACAGTAAAGAGTTGTATTTTAAAAGAAAATAGTATTTTCATATACAACATACAGAAAGTATTTTATTACTTATAAAACTAGAACTCACTCAGCAACGCTGACTTTTATACATTTTTTTCAGTTGGCAGGTAAATATTGATGAGGATGGCACGAGGGTGAGGCTACTCGGCAGGGAAAGACTGACATCCATTTATAACTATTATTTCTGTTGTTTTGTAATGCAATTAAACAGTTCTTTTGTATTCGATCAAACAATAGTGTATTGCTTAACAACAAGGTTTAATGAAATGCAATGAATGGTTTTTGCTAATATGATTCCGCTGCTTAAGTTTGTAAATTTATAACGCTTAATGTATTTAATGCTGTGAATGACCAACTGTGAGGTCTCCGGGAATGAGGCCTTACAAGTGATTTTTCACTAATTTTGGACACAAATAATTATTAGTACTTGTTACTAAAATAGTTGTTATTTTGTGAGTTTGTATTCTATGATGTGAGAAGAACACAAGGAATCAAATGATGTTATAAACAGAGTTAAGATAAATAATTTATTGATGCTCTAAGGTGTGTGTGTTTGAAAGAAAAAATAGATGACGAATCACTATGGATCGTCCACTATTATGCCTAGTAGAGGTTACGATACGAGTCAAGTTGTAAATGACTGGTACGTGATTTCGCTTTGCAGAAGCGAATAACCTATATGTTCAACTTCCGGTATATTACTTCACAATAGAATAGAGTTAATTTGTGTATTAATATGAATAATAATTCACAAATTAAATAGAGTTAATTGTGTATTATTATTCCATTAAGTAATTGACTCTTTGTATTTTTTATTTTGGGTTTAAATACAAAACATATGGTTCTTTTAGTATAGACTTGAAAAATCACACATGTTTAAAAAACCACACACGCACTCTGAAGAATTTCCAGCATTCTCCTCTCAACATGTTCTTGTTCAAGACACGTTCATATCCAGTGCAACGTTGGGTGCGAGAACATCTCCGGCAGTACACATACAGTTACATTGTTATACCCTAGGAGATAGACGTGTTCGTTTGAGAAGACGCGTAGTTAAGGGAAAGGTATTGAATACGTGCCTCAACCATCTCTAAACCTTTTGGTTAGTTCATTGTGCAGTCAAAGGCAAAGCTGTGAAGAATCTCTATGGTTCAAAGATTCAAGCAAACAAGGGTTTCTTCACGTGTCGTTTGAAGAGTAGGGTTTGGATTTGTTTCACTTCGTGTAAATTTAGTAGTTTGTTACATTCGAATTTGTATAGCATATTTGTATTTCTCATCAATAATGTGATTATCGTTATTATTGTTTCATAAATTATTTAATAAAAGTGAACCTATATCCTACAACTAGAACATGACTAACTTGATTATTTAAGTAGACAACAATAATATTAATTATTTAAAGTTTTGGTTGAGGCACACTAAGAAGACAAAGTATTTGCACCTACGATTTGACAAGTGGTCAACGGTTCCCCACATTTGATGATATAACTAGTAAAGAGCAAAGCAATATATGATATTGAATGAACCAGAATAACTCTAATATATAAGGATGCTAGTTTAACCTATACTTTTAGATGATAACAGGGTGTTAGGGGAAGTCTATGACCTTTGTGCACCAAGGTGGAAGAGAGGAGCGAAGCCCAACATAGTTTTTAGGGGTGAAATTACTTCACTACCACATATATATAACTCGAGCGAATGTGAGATTGGATGGGATGACATGAGCGTTCTTAACCATTTACATTACACATGCTCTTAGATAATTTTATATCCATGTTATATACCATAACCTTCGTATCTAAAAAAGACCAAGTTTTTAACTAAAAAGAGTGATTTTATGTTAGTTAACATATGACATGAACTCACATGTTAAAAACATCAAACATATATAGTTAATCTCATGGAATTCACCATCAAGTCAAATTCTTTTTTCTATATTTTAAAATTATAAAAAATTGATGTGTATGATAATTATAAATGTGTGTACTAATGAAACCGTCAATGTACCATTAATATTGGTAACCTTAATTAAGGCAGCTCTATAGTTCATTAACCTTCTAATCTAAAAATCAAATTCTTGATGTAAACTGATTCATCAATTCATTAAAGAATTAAAATTTTTAGATGTTATTAAGTATTGATTGTTATGCAATATTTAATAATATTAAGCGAAGGACAAGTAGAAGAGAAGTGTGTGAATTGTTAAATAATAAAAAATAATAAAAAAACAAAAAATAATTATTATGTCATTTTCTCAATAACGACATTGAGAGTAAGAAACAAGCATAGCTAGACACATGTCTCCATTCATATGGCTTCCCTATTATTAAAAGTCAAAATCGCACACTTTGTCTTTGACAATTATGCACAACTTTCAAATAAACAACATATCTCGATTAAACTAAAAAATAATTAAGTGTATTTTAATTTTGCTTCTTAAAATTTTACACACGTAATAATTTTTTTAGATATTAAAAACATCAATTTATCTTCAAATGTCTCATAATTTATTTCAATTTTAGTTTAAAACTTTTATTATATTAGATTAAATTAAAATAACTGATTAAACTTTTAAAATAAAATTAAAATAACTTAAAATCTTTTGTAAAAAATAATTATTTTTGTAAAACAAACTTTAACTCAAAATAATTACGGTTTCAATTCTTTTAAAATCCAATTATTCATGGTCTCATTGAATATTTGCAACAAAACAGCCGTCTGATTTCATGATGTCGTGTCGATTTAAGCAGCATTAATGAATTACCATAACATTAATCTCATATTCATATAGAAACAAGATTTACCATCAAAAAGTCATCTTCCAATCAAAACTGTAACATGAAGATTCAAAGAAAACGACACAGATCAAACCGATGAATACTCTGTTCTTCCTCACTGTTTTCACTTTCTTTTGATCGTGGATGCTAAAACTCTATCAACAGATTCAACCAAGGTGATTCTTTTCTTGAATAATATTATTGGGTTTTGATTTGTTCGTAATTGGTATGTGATGATTTGGGTTAATTCGTCTTGATTTTATCTGATGGTGTTAAAATCTGATGCGGGATTGCCCAAATGTTGAATTTTTTTTCAAATGGGTGTGATTTGATTTGATTTTTGATCTGTATGATGATCTTTCATTAGGTTTTTGTGTTTAGGATGGTGTGATACTGATAATATACACAAAAGTGTGTGTTTATATGATGATCATGGTGTTCTTATATTGTTTAAGAAGCACTATAGCTTAATTTGGGGTTTTTTTTGTCTGATCTCATATGGTTGCTGTAGAAATTTTGTTGATCTAGTGGCTACTCAATACCATGATAAAAAGAACAAAAAATTAAACTTTTGCAGAAATACAGTGAGACTATGTATTGAGTTTGCCCATATAAGAAAAAAATGATACCCATAATAAGTTTGTGTGATCATAGCTGTTCCTATTAAATTGAATTTGAGCATTGAAACATGAAAAATGAACTGATTTTCTTTATGTTTTCATTCAACAGCGTTCAATTGGTCTGCAACGAGCAATAAAAGTAGATCTTTTGAGGATTACACGCGGTAGAATTGTGGTGAAACTAAGGTTTTGTGAAGGGGGAGTAAGATCATGCTAAAACTAAAAGATATTAAATGTTTTCATACAGAAAGAACATGGGCATTCCCTCTTGCAATAACCTCAATTGTATGTTTATTCCTCTTAGCAACTTGTTTCAATATAGGCCTTCTTCCTCCCTTGTACAAAATCAATTCATTTTTCCCAATGTTCAACCCTCGAGTTTCGTCGAATCACTCAATTCCACAGTTTGCTGAAGAAAAAGTTACACATTCCAAATTACAGTCTCGTCCATCCACTCCTCATTTCGCGTATTTGATTTCTGGATCGAAAGGGGACTTGAATAAGCTTTGGAGGACACTTAGAGCATTATATCATCCATGGAATTATTACGTTCTTCATCTTGATCTTGAATCAGAACCTGAGGAAAGAAGGGAGCTTGCATCACGAGTTGAGAAAGATCCTATGTTTGCTAAAGTTGGGAATGTTTATATGATCAGGAAAGCGAATATGGTGACATATAGAGGGCCCACAATGGTGTCGAACACACTTCACGCGTGTGCAATTCTTTTGAAGAGGAATAAAGATTGGGATTGGTTTATAAACCTTAGTGCGTCTGATTATCCTCTAGTGACTCAAGATGGTTAGTTCTCTGCTACACATGATATAAATTTTGAACCATCTTTCCTTTAAAAATGAATACTTTTGGACAAAGTTTTGCCTTTAAATTTTAATAACTTTTACCAATATTGATCATTCATACATAGTATGATGCTCTTTTTACCTTTTTTGTTATCATTTTTCCAAGAGTGATAGTTTGTTTGCAGCAACATGCCAAAGAATAATGGTTGGAGGAATTAGTCATTGTATAACGGATTTTAATTATTAATACACTTACTTATGAATGGGTTGCTTCAGTTTATGTTTTCTCTAATGTGTCAAAGATAAAAAGATAGCTTTAAGGAAACGGGTCAGAAAGTCACCCAAACTGTGATCTTAGCACAATACTCCTAAATCATTTCATTCAAAATTTAAAATTAATAATGAAACATATAAAACTTTTGTACTTATATTTGACAAACTAATCAATTATACAATAATGTTTGGACAAAAAGTGTTCAGGTCAACCTAACCCATACCCAAAATTTCCCATTTTGACCCAACCTAACATATAAAAAATGACAGTGATAAACTTTTCCAACCATGGTACTTGTTTCTTGTTACAATACAAGTACCCGTTATTTTATAGAAAATGCAAAAAAGTACTTGAAGAATTGAGCATAGAATGATGGTAATGCAAAGCATAGTGTTCTTTTTGGCATTTGCTAGAACAATGGTCCATTTGTAACTGAAAGTCAACTACAATGGTTGGAAAAGTCAATCACTCACAAATGATATCAAGTTAAGTACTTGACCAAAACTTATTAATTTCTTGAACATATTTTCAGATCTTATTTCAGCATTTCGTAATCTGAATCGAGACTGGAATTTTGTTGAGCACACAAGCCAATTGGGCTGGAAGGAGTAAGCTAAGCTCCCTCACTTGTAGACCAGGGGTGTCAATTTTAACCCGTTTTTGTGAAAGTGACTTGATTTGGGCTTAATTTTTGCGCTAAAGGGTCGAACAGTTGAAATATTGTAACTCTAATCAAAAGAAAAACTTGTCAAATGGGTTGAGCAGGTTAAAAAGGTGACTCAAACTCAATTAAGTGTTTCCAAATTGTTTTTTACAAAACTGTTAGCTTTTTTGTAATAATAGTTTTTGTAAACATTTATATCATCTTTTTATATGTAAAAATAAAAGAAGGCGAAATAATGTTGGTGGGTCAACAGAACTCGACCCAGTTCTTTTTGACCCGTCACACATCCTGCCTTTTTGCCACCTATAGCAGACACATACAAGGTGAAATAATGTTAGTCGAACCTTAATCTACTTGTGTATGCAGGGATCAAAGAGCAATGCCTTTGATGATTGATCCTGGGCTATATGAGAATAAGAAGTCTGATATCTTTTGGGTGCAACCAGACAGACCTCTGCCAACAGCATTTAAATTGTTTACAGGTAAGTTTTGCTACAATCCTTTATATCATGCATTGCTGTATGATATTTCAATTAGTTTCACATTTCTTTTGTTTGCCTGCAACTTTATAACCATCTGCCAACATCTTGCTTAAACGATTATATGTATGTTAGATCCTTAAAGTTTAGATTTACTTTTGTTGGATCAAATTCATCACTAGGGAAAATGAAAGAGATAAAACATGAGTTTGTAAGAACGAGCAATATTTGGTAAATTTGTTGAAACTTAGAAGGCAAATTGCATAAGAGGTAATAAATTTATTTGAAAGGCTCAAAACTTCCAAAAAAGTTCATTTAGGATATCTTCCAAGTTAACTAGTATTTGACCCGTTTAAGAAACTGTTGGAGTTCAGGTCATGTTTGGGTTGACTTGTCACTTGTTTAACAACTTAATCAAACAGGTCGACCCATTTAAGCTAGTTTTATACCCGTCCGGTGGCCGGGTGTTTTAATGTTAAATTGACAGAACTACTTTTTCTAGCATTCTAAACAAAAAATATTTGTTTAAGATCAAACTCGTTTATGGTCTTCCTCCTTTCATGTAGTTGGTCCCAACACACCTGATTACAAACAAAGGAAATCATGTACTTTCAATCTAGCTAATATCACCATAATTGATCTGTAAACTTTGATGGTGGTAATGATATAAGGAGGAAGATGGGGTAAATAGAAGATACAAACTAAGCATACAAATTACACATAATAATCTAGAAACAGTTTAAGTGGTTTATGTTAATGTTTTTTCTTTTCTGTCTAACTTCACAGCTGCAATAATTTTCCGTTTTAAACCATAATCACCAAGCAAAAGTATCACTTACTTAGCCATCAAAATTGACAGTCATACTACATAAAACTCTAGAATGTGACTAAAACAATAACTAATCTAAAATTTATAACTACCCAAATTCGACACACGTGATTGCTTTGGCCAACATTTGAGGGATATTGAATTGATTCAAGTAATGGAATTGTAGTTATGGGCTTTCTTAAGTTGGATAACATTTAAGAAGTTGAACTGTGAACTTATGCTTTAAATTTGTGGTTTGCGATTATGTTTAATTAATATGTGTAGTAAGCCAATTACCTTATAATAATACTAAATATAGTCATAAAAGTAACCAAAGAATAGCAATAAACGATAATCATACATCTACTACTAACAACAATATCAGCTAATAATAAGTTTAAGGGGTTTTCCGAACGTGGAGTGTGAAGAGTATGACCATTGTTTAACAGTTCAAATTTAGAGTTCAAACTACTTGTTGTAGATCCTTTGAATACGTTAGCAGAATACTCACATGAAGATCTATGCACCGACACCAAATCTTTAAATCAACCTTCATTTCAAAATCATTCAAGAATATGATAAATCAATCTAACCCCCTATGAAAATTTTCAACAGAGAAGAAGATTACAAGAATGGTTTACAGCATTTATGTTTAAAAATGAAGATATTTAATAGTCCTTGAAAACCCAATTTCAGATTTCTTATGAGAACTTGCAACAAAACTACAAACAAATATGGAATTCACACGTGATAATATTTGTTATAAACAATCCGAGATCTTCAAGAACACTCTGCACTCTTATGAGAACTTGGACTTTACCTTCATATTAAAGAAGATAGGATAATCACGCTTGAAGTTGCATAAAGGCACATCTGAGTAGGATCTGGCAAAGGTAATTAATTGTCATTTGATCATGATATATGTTGCACAATTTCATAAAGAAACTATGAACCGACGAAATTGATATCGAGAATGGACCTTAGTTTCGGTTTAAATCCCATGTGAACAAAAGATCCATAGGATGGGTACAAATGATAGAATCAAAAATCATCTCGTATAAGTAATAACAGATTTAATAATATATGCCGCATACAAATGTGTTGCTTCAATTTGGGGTTTTTCATTAGACATCATGTAATTAAAGTTAAATAATCCAAAAGTTTCAATGCCTTCAAAGAACTTACTAACATAAAAAATTTTAGAATCATTCCCCTTTCACTTGACATGATCAAAATCAAATAGGCATAAACACAATTGAAGCAAATCTCTTATAGATATCATATTTAATTGAAAATTTAAGACTAGAATGATAATATAGAGCACCTCTGTACATAAATTACTTACCCTAGGATTGAATAGCATTTGCCAAAGCTCGGAAGGAGGGGCGATAAAGCGATGATGGTGCAATGGTGGTGCTATGGACTGTGAGATATAAAGAACCGGCAATGGTGATGAAACCCATAAAGTTCATATTTCTTTATAATAACAACTAAATAAACCAGTTCCATGTCGTAAGAGTGCAAATCATTACAATGAACAACGCACAACCTCAACTTGACATACAATACAAATAACAAACAGAGATAACATCAAAAGGCTTACAATGAAGATGAGGTTCTTGTTAAATGATTCCCAAGCTAAATCGATGGCCGGTGGCGGTGAGGATAGGAGCGTCGGAAGGTAGAATCTATAACTTCTCCCTCTTTGCTTGTGTGCCTATTGGACAAGACAAAATTATGAGTTTTTGCGCGTCTTGATTAAGGTTGATGTCTTTGACACAAATACCTATAGGTGCGTTTGGGTTCTCAAATCTCAATTCAACCAGCCGATCGCCTGATGTTATACACATCTAAGATCAATCAATATTTCTTGCTTATGGTTTTTTCGGGTACAACTGTTAAAACGAACTAAAAAATATTATCTTTTTGCAGGATCTGCTTGGATGGTTCTATCACGTTCATTTGTAGAATACTGCATATGGGGTTGGGATAATCTTCCAAGAACTCTACTAATGTACTACACAAATTTTGTCTCGTCACCTGAAGGTTACTTCCAAACGGTCATATGCAACGTTCCAGAATTTAAACCAACCGTGATCAACCATGATATGCACTTTATATCATGGGACAACCCACCAAAACAGCATCCCCATGTCCTCAACATAAGTGACACCACTAAAATGATCAAAAGTGGGGCCGCATTTGCGCGCAAGTTTAACCAAGATACTGCTGTTTTGGACAGAATAGATAGTGAGTTACTACATCGACCCAACGGGAGCTTCACCCCGGGTGGATGGTGCAAAGATGGCCCGTCTTGTTCTGAGGTCGGGAAGCCCACACGGATTAAACCAGGCGCAGGAGCTAAGAGGCTTAGAAAACTTATAAACAAGTTAGTTCGGTCAGCTCAAAGTGGAAACCAATGTCGATAAGTTACATTCTTTATTTTTGAGATAGAAATGAGAAGTTAGTTCTGATCATATGTTATAGCATTTTTGTTTGGAGAGTATATATGTATTCGATCTGCACGCGCAACTTTGACTCGCTGTGGTTGTGTTTTCGCAACGTTTATGATAGCTAGCGTTCTTAGCTGACTGCGATGGGCATGATCCAGTAGTGATTATGATTGTTAGTGTTAGAATTTATGGGTCTTTTATAAAGTTGATGTGTGAATTTACAAAGTTAAAATGTGCGATTTGGTATTGAAGAATTGAGGTATGGTTGGTGAGCCAAATTCAAGAAACTTTAATAAGCCAAGCAAATAAAATGCAATAGCATGCAACAAAAATACGATTTTACTAGAAAATAATAGATTTTATAGTTGTTGTCTATGAGTTTTTGTTTTTCGTAAACGATATAATATATTTTCAATCGAAACTTTATTAAAGAACACTTTCTCAATGTAACAAATATAAGTTAACAAATCTTGTATCTAGTTTCAGTTTTAAACCAAACCATTTCTTCTTCAAGTTACTTTATTTATGTTTAAGAATTTAAGGGAACCTTTTTAGGTGAAATGTAAGAGGTAGTTAGTGAATGGTAATGAGCTAATGTAAAAAGAATTTGGCTTTTATTTGAATATTATGAGTTTAGTAGATTTAGATACAAAATAAATGTAATTGGTGATTAATTTTTTTCATTTTTCTAAACAAAACAGGCTCTTTATTTTATTATTTGTGATTTAAGATTGTTAAAAGAATTATTTAGGTTTAGGGGGCATAAAAATTTCCGTATTGGTCAGCTTTAAAATAACAAGATGTCAGTCATGAATTGTTAATATACACACATATTAAACAAATTGAGGGGTGAGTTGCCCAGACAAATGACCATGGATGCTGAAAATGAGAAACTGGGAGAGGGATGATAGAGGAAAACAATTGACATGAATTGAACAGAAAGAGACGTCCATGAGAATGTGGATGCTCTTGATGTTTGCTCTCATCTAAGGGCGTAAATGAGCTAAGACTGACTTGACTCGTTTGTTATATATCTTTCTATTCTAATAAAAGAGTAACTTAAGATGCCACGTGGCAGCACCATAATCATCCTCACCAAAATTTTCTCGCCTATCTCTCCTCTTAAATAATTACCTTAATTACTAAAAATATTATTTAACATTCTTACATTTAATAAATTAAAAAAAGATCTATTTATTAATGTTATTTCTAAATAAATATTTTTTTATAAAATAATAAATTTTTCTAAAGCATAAAACTTTTCTAAAAATATGAAATATTTTAAAATTGGTATTTTTATAAATTCAATGTTTTAAAACCAAAATTAATTAAATATGAGAATTACAACAAGGAAATTTTTTAAAAATGACATTTAATACGGTTTGTTTTAAAACAAAATGTTTATTTTAAAAAAAATGTAAAAACAAGATTTTAAACAGTTGATATCATTGTTTTGTTAGTTATAGTCATTTTTCATACGTAATTTCAATCATATCATATCTTAGAATATCGTTTTATAGTAATAAATTTTATTATATTAATATTTTATTTATTACACGGGTTCACTAAAGCTAGTTACTTACATTTATACATACATTTGTAATTATAATTTCAATATGTAACAGAACACATTTTGTTTATATCTTTATCACAAATTATACATAACAATACAATTATATAAATATATATCTAATATATTAAATAATTGCTATATGAAAAACAGGTTCACTTAGGCTCACGCCCTAGTTAAGCTCCAACTCAAGCTTGCTTATTAGATGAGTTTCAGTATAAGTTTGTATAAGCTCAGTTAAATTCGAGCTTATAACAAGAAGACCTTAAGTACCACATGAGTTGTTAAGCGCGTCTCTCTTTCATAATTTTTAATGGTTTGTCCTATGCAAGAACACGAGTTGTTAAGCGCGTCTCTCTTTCATAATTTTTAATGGTTTGTCCTATGTAAGAACACCAATGATGATACAAGGTGAGACCATCCACAACGATAAAGAAAAACTTGATTATATATATCATATTAAATAATGTATGTCAGTGACTAGGGATAAGATCTGTACCAAACCGGTACCATACCAAAACAATACCGATATGGAAATTAGGTAAAAGTGTGAACCGAATACCCTACCGATCGGTATCGGTATCATTGAAAATACCGAAGTCGAAGGTACCGAATATCGAAAGCCTAAAAAAATTGAATACCGGTAGCGGTACGGATTATGTTCGGTTGGTACCGGTTTGGTATAGGTGTGGTACCAATATTCAGTAAAATTTGCTTATCCCTATCAGCGATCACAACTCAATAATTCAAGTAGACTATTCAATTTCTGGTGTTTCTAAACCTTTAATTTATAATGTTTCAACATGATCATCTATACTATATATAATATACATTGTTACATATAAAATTTTTTTTACTAGTTTGATTTTACTTTAATAAATTTCGCTTGTTAAATTTAAAAAACTATTTTGTGATTGTGTATATTTTTTTCTTGACGTTTCTATAGAATATTTGTTAATAATCAAAGTTGTATTTAAAATAGAATACAAGAGAGTGTTTTGATCGGTGAGGATTTTGTCATTTTTTCTAATGCAGTATGCCGTCAAAGTAGTGGGTTTTGTCGGCGGGTCTACCCTACCCGAGGGATCAATAAGCAACCGGGTGACGGGCGAACCACGTCTGTTCCGATTCCGGTCAAGTGTCTTGGGCCATTTATACCTAATATTCTTCAATTAATAACATATTTCATCACAATCATATTTCATCACAATAAGCTTTATTCCGATTCAACATATTATAGTGAGTAGAGATTGCGCAAATCAGTTCACAATTATGTTTTCCAAAACTCCTAAATACCATCTATTACCTTGTAATTGCAAGAACTTAAACTCATATTATTTGTATAAAACACAATAACCTATGTTATTACCACACCATAAGATATTTACTATGTACCCGATGAATAATTAACATTATGTTTTCCCACTAATAATTTATAAATAGGGGTATTTAATATTTGAATCGAGTTTAAAAATTTGAAATTCGATTCGATTCGAAAATCACCGATTTGAAAATCTATTCGAATTTTAAAATTCAAATTCAATTCGATTTAAAGTTTCTATTGAATTCGAATCGAATTTTGAATTTGTCATTTTTTATATTTTTTATTCGATTCGAAATAGAAATATACATATAGTATAATTTATTATTTTATATTTTATATAAATGAATTATGTATACATACATAATCAATTATATGTTTAATACTTTGAATTTATATTTCCAAATTTCTAACTTTATTTTTTTATTTAGTTATTTTATATATTAAAAGTTATTAGTTTAAAAAAACTAAAACATTTTTTTGGTGAATTCAAATCCGATTCATATTTGATTCGAATCCGACAATCAAATTCGAATCGAATTCGAATGTGGTTTTGAATTCGAATCAAATCGAAGTCGAATGTGGTTTTGAATTTGAACTAGAATACGATTTGAATTCTTCAAATCTAATTCGAATTTGAATCCAATTTCAAAAATTAAAATTCGAATAATTCGATTTGATTAATTCAAGAATTCGAAATTCGATTCGTTGAATACCCCTATTTAAAAAATATCAACTTTTTATTCTAAGCATTAAATTTTAATTAAAAATTACATCCACTTTAGTTGAATATATAACATGACACACCATACACTCTTTAATTTTAGAATAGTATCAAAAATCTTTTCAAGAAGAAAATAGCTTTTTATTAGAATGGTTAACTTAGGCCCTGTTTGATTCATCAGACCACAGGTCTGACCACGGTCAGCCAGTCAGTGCGTTTGTTGTTGTTGACCGGGTCTTCTGACCCGGAAATATCATCTGACCGAGTCCAAAATCTTGACAAGGCTGACCGGGTCTTCCAGCCCTCCCATCGGTCGCCTCCCATCCGCCGCCCTCCCCCCCGCCAGATCCTCCCTCCGTCGCGCCCCATCTGCCGCCCTCCCCCTCATCGGCTTCCTCCCTTCGTCGTGCCCCATTCGCCGCCCTCCCCCCGCCGGTTTCCTCCCTTTGTCGCGCCCCATCCGCCACCGCCCTCGAAACCCTAGCTCCACCACCGCCGAGCCACTCCGTCGACAAATGGCAACCGTACTGATTTACTGTTTTGTTTGTTCGAATTGAGTAGATCGATCGGTGGTGGTTCAATGATTCAACTGCGATTGTGTGTGTGTGTGTGTGTGTTTTGTTTCTATTGATTACACAAAACTAGTTAAAATACAAAGGCAAGTTTCAGTTATTAGAGTCAGTCAGATACTAAATCAAACAGCCAAGTTTCAGTCAGATGCAGACTCAGTCAGAACTTCTTACTGGGTCAACTTCTGACTCAGTCAGCTCTTACTCAATCAGCGTAATCAACAACCCCTTACATTTTTTATTGTTTTACTCATAATCTACATATTTGTATATCAATATAATATCTTGATAATTGAACCCTCAACTTTTTAGAGGGTGTGCAAAATTTTCAAATATATTCGTATCTCGAGACCGACCCTACGGTAACAAATAACTCACCAACTAATTCTTTTTTGGAAAAAATAAAGGTTGTAAAATTAAAATAAAAAAAATGAATTAGATAGTGAGAACACGTATTTTTAAAAGGAGAATTTTCGATGCTCTTTAAGAAAAAATATATGCATTTGTACTCTTTCTATGATTTTTCGACGCTCTTTAAGGAAGAAAAAAAATATATATTAAAGCAAACTTACGTGTTGAAAGATTACACAGCACTAGAGTGAAGACAATGACTGTGTGATGTAATATTGCAATATACTTTTTAATAATAGCTATTATATTTATGTCTTCTATTAAAAGTACTCTTTCTATGATTTTTACTAATAATTATTTCTATTTTATGCTATTTCCAAAATTAATAGTGGCGGGTATTTTAGAACTAGGACAATTACATACTTTTAAGAGTATTCATAGTAAAGATTTCATCTCTATTGTTTATAGATTTTTTGTATTTTATATTTCTATTAGAATCTTGATGAAACTAGTCATTAATTTTTATATTTTTTATAAGTGGTAGAGAAACAATAACAACATAAGTGATTGTAAATAGGATAAAACTATAATGAAAAGTAAGAGATTAAACAAACTTTAAAGATAAATTATGAAAATAAATATAATATTTATTTATATTATAGAAATCAAGAAGAAGATGCTATTGTGAATACTCTAATAATTATAAATATATATTAAAACTTATGTCGGTTACTACAGTAGTTTTATTAATATTTTAACTGAATGTTGTTTCCACTATATATGTTGTTCAGCCCCCTAAAACAATAATTGCAATCCAGCACAGTTGGTAAGCTCCTTATCTTATACCAATCAACCCTGGTTCAAAGCGTCTCATGTACATCTTTTTCCCTTTGTTTTTTACAAGTAACAGGCATGTGAACTTGGGATGCGTGGCAGAGTGTGTGATGTGGGTTTTATTTTTATTTTTGTTTTTATTAGATTTTGTTTTCTTTTTATATGTCATCTATTATTTTCTTTGATTTCTTTTTTTGTTTTAAATTTATTTATAATCTTAATTGTTCTTCAAAGCTGCGTAATTCTCTTTAAGTTTCGAAAAATACTCTTACAATGTGTTCATGTTTATCTACATGTAACATGTCACGTAATTTTTTTCAAAAGCAACGTGCCGCGCAACATGGGTAGTTACCCGCAACGTGCTTATTAATACACATGTCTAAATCCGTCATTTCAACTTCATTTTTTAGTTATAAGAACCCGCCGCAACGCGCGGGATCTAATTCTAGTATGATATTAATCTCTTTATTTATTTAAATTATAGATAAAAAGTAATTATTCTAAAACACAATAAAAATAAAGTCTTTTGCTTTTTGAAATAATAAAGTGAACCCGAATCTAATGTCAAAGTGCACGTTATTTCCTTCTTTGGAAATTCTTATTTTTATATCAAATTTTTTTTATATAATAAATTTTAATTAAAGATTGTAAAGATACAAATAAAAATATTTATTTAATGGCATAGTTGTCCCCATAGGCCATAACTCTCATAGTTACGACATCATAAGTCATAACAATAATACCTCCACCCTTTCACACCGTACAACTTCTTATACACATGGTACAAGCATCTAATGCACTGTAGCAAGATCAAGATTCAAGACATCTCAAATACTATCGTCGGCATCAAATATCTCCAAAAAATTATTACGATTGTTATCCTTTATCAACACCCCACCATCGCTGTCATGGTCGGCATCGACAATAATAATAATAATCAATCCTCCATACTTTGCCTTCAATCTTTCTTCTATAAACCCTTTTCCCCATCTTCACGATTCAGCTCACTGATTCGAAATTAGGGTTAGTATTTCAACCTCTGTTCATAATTCTATGTGGGTTTGGTTGATTGACGCCGTACAGCAACAAAAAGATCGATCTTTGATTAGGGTTTTTGTTGTTCGTCGTGATTTTGGGTCGTTGATGGTTTGATTTCATCTGGGTGTTGTTGTTTTTTGCTAATTGTTGCTGATTTGTGGTAAAAGTTTGTGGGTTTTGATCAATTTATGTTCTTGATGATGAATTTTGGTGGGGTGATGTTAGGGTTCTTTCGTTAGGGTTTACTGTTGTTGATAAAATGGGGTTTTTTGGTTTCTTTTAGTGTTTTGTTTAATTTAAGGGCTTGTGAGTAAGTGAGTTAGAGTGCTGAATTCAGTGATCTGTGATATGGGATCATCTGGTTTTTTCACAATATGTTTGATTTACTCTGTGGTAGCTTTAAGTTGTGGGACTCTGATGATGTTCTATAGTCATGAGGTATTTGCATTCAGTCATGGGAATGAAATTGCAGTTAAGCTGTTGGGATCAACACCACATGATCAGTTGTTGATCGAAACGTCTGATTCGTTCTCTGGATTGCTTCTGTTTGCTGTTGGGATATTGTTGTTCATGGTGGCATTTGTGAAAGATAGGGACTTTCAGAGCTTTTTTGCAAAAGGGTGTGTGCTTCTGCACATTGCTATGGCGATTTGGAGGATTTATTTTGAGAGGAAGCTTGAAGAACTCGGGCGCGATTGGCTCAGGCTGGTTTTTGGTGATTTTGTTTTGGCACTTTCATGGGTGTTGTTTCTTGTGTACAGTTGGAGAGAAAAATATGATTAGATGGGAGACACAATCGATTCAAAGACTCGTTCTTGGATCGAATCATGGCTCAAAGATTGGTTCTTGGATCGAATGATTGGTTCTCGGATAAATTCAAGACTCGTTCTTGGATCAATATTGCAGCTTGGATTATTGTCTTTGGTAACTTATGAAGAAATGGCTTCCAGTAATGGAGGTTGTGAAGTTCTTTTCTTATTGTTTGATTGTAGGAGCACATATTTTCTTGATTTGTTGTCTTTTTTCATGTTTATAAAGAAAAAATTTGATCTTGTTGACTCTTGTTTTCATATGTTCATCTTCCAATTTCTAGATAAAATTATGCAATTTCTTGATTGTTGATTATTCTATTGATCAATTGGTTTTGCCGTCGGGATTTGAATCTTGATCTTGTCATTTAATAAGAATAATAATAATAATAATAATAAATAAGGTGTAGGATTCTAAAAAGGATATCACTACTTTGGTAAATTGGAAGTATGCCGGCTTCTTCTATTGTTGGTACTCAGAAGCAATTACTTCAAGACAATTGGCATATTTTATTAAAATTGCTTGTGACTTAAAAGACTTCGGTTACCTTTTTTTCTCATATCGAATCTTTATAGACAAATCAGACATATTCTATACGGTGTATATATGTGTGTGTAGAGGTGAATAAAAAAAGGATGTTTGGAAGAATCCTGATAAGTTGTGCATCCGATACTCACTTTAATGATATATGTATAGGTTTATTTTATAAGGCCAACCATAATAACACCACCTCAATCTAATATCACACTACTTACAAACGGTTGTTTGAAAACGTGTGAGATGGCTGTTTGTAGGTTATGTTATATCTCATGGCGTATTTAAGTTTAGGGGTGATATAGTTATATCAGGATTCTTTTTTTTATAAACAATGAACTCGTAACGCTAATGTCTCAGCTTTCTCCGTAATGCATGTCTTCGGGCAAAAATTTTATGGATACTAGATACTATAGACGTTAGCATTAGACCATGTAATTCTTATCAATGAATAGATCTCTTTACTTGTATGATTTAGATGTCTCGTATTTCTTAAAACTGTGATTCGATAGATGTGATTTGGTATAATACTTAAGAGATTGATATTCAATTATTTCTACTTCGAGCGTATTGATTTGACCCCATAAGTGAGACCACCACCCGATAGCATACTACCACCTAGAGAATCTCCTAAACGTTTCAGAGCAGCTAGAAAGAAATTATTTAACTAGAAAGAATTCGTTTAAGATGTAAGATATTATCTAAAATTTATAACAACTCAATAATATAAGATGGAATCATCAAATATTTGACATTTTCAAACTCTGTTTGTAACTCACTAAAGGCCCTGAAACAAAGAGATGATGTGTATGAATGATCTAGCTACAAAATACACATTTTAAATCACACAAGGGATGAATCCATATACCCCTAAACAAGAATTTCGGTCAAGGTTAGCCCCCATTCGGTACGTGTTAACCTCCAAATAATTTGTTCACTCAATCTCCAAACAACCAATTATGCTAACTTTCTTTCAATCCGACGTTATTTTCACCATCCCAATTGTCATTTGTCGGGTGGAACCAACAAACACCGTCCGTTGTTTAAAAACACAAATGACACCCAACTTTGTTTCGGAAACATAAGCGTCACACGATATTGTTTTACAAACGTAAGTGGTACCAACAAATAGGAAAGAAAAAAAGAAGGAAAAATGTGCAACAATATTAACTGAAGAAGAACTATAACCCCGTTTAGAATGAAAAAAGGAAAAAGAGCAATGATGTTAACTTCAACGCCCATCGAAATGAACAAAAATATGGGAAACTTAGTTAGGCCAATTGATGTAGTTTAACATGTATCGAAAAAGAAATCAAATTGCAGAAAAATAAGAAGATGAATGATTTCAAAATGCTCACTGTCAACATCAGTCATTTGACAAGATCAGAACATGAATCTGTCGAGGAGATGATAACAGTGTTAAGGAGAAATACGAACTTTCATAATTTTATGTTTTTATATTATTTTATTATTATTTGTTGGAACATTTGGTGTGACAACAGTTTGGATGATAGTTTTTAGCCATTTTAAAATGTATTTGATTGTATTAGAATGTATAGCTTTCGATTGGGCTTGTAAAGTTTCGCTTGTGAATTGTACTACGAAATTACACATGTGTAATTTCTCACTAGTAAGCAAAATTAGCTAGTCTTTAGCTAATTTCGCTTAGGCTAATGGTTCTAGGCAAAATTAGTATAGTTCCCCTTTAAATAGCATGTGTTGTGCTCATTTGTAGGTAATGAAAAAGAGAGAGAGAGGTTGTGGGCCAAGGTGTTTGTTTGTGTAACTCTTGTACAACCTCCTTTATGATTAAATGAGTATCAACGTTTAAATTACATCGTTGTGTGATGATGATTTTGATTGCATGTTGATTATTGTCACGAACACGAGACACGAGCACCAATTTCGCATGTCGTTCAGTGACTTCGCGTCAAACGTGAAGATTAGAGACCATCAACGGGACCTACAACTTTGTGTGTGTGTGTGTGTTTAAAACGATAGTAAACGACTTGAAGAGAAATAAGGAAAAGATGGATGATTTTAGAATGCTCACGGTCAACATCTGACATCAATCATTTGACAGATTAGATGGTGAATATGTGGACTCACTAACCATACCTTTTAAATTTTAATATTAGTGGGCTGGCATATGCACCCTTTGAACCATTGGTCTTCTAGTCCAATAATATGGAGGTAATGATTAGAGCTTGTGATCTTTTAGCTCTTAGGTTCAAAACGTGACTCAATGAGGTTTTCCTACAGTTGAAGGCTTTCTCTTTGATGGTGTTCTTGAGTTAGTCAGTCGAGAGTGTTGAAATAAGTATGAACGGTTGAAATGTCGTCTCAGGAAGACTCACTTTGATACTGCGTGTAGTTCCAAACGCGGTTAAAAAAATAGGAAGAATTACATATTCCCCCCCACAAACTTCATCAATTACATATATACACAACTTAAAATTTTAATTACATATATCCTCTTGTAAAGCTTAGTTAATTACTTATATACCAAAATTAAAAGTTTAATTACATATATCTTTCTAAAACGTAGTCAATTACATATATACCTAAACTATAAGTTTAATTACATATCCCGTTTTATTAATATAAATATTACATATTTATACATTTGATTATTTTTATTAAAAATAGATTATAGAAGGGAATACATGTATTAAACTTTTAATTTGAGTATATATGTAATTAACTAAGTTTTACAAAAGAATATATGTAACTAAAATTTTAAGTTGGATATATATATATATATATATAACTAGTATAGTATCCCGTGTAATACACGGGTTGATTAAATAATATATGAAATAATTTGGAATAAAAATATAAAAATTGTAAATGATATTTGTAAATAGGATATGATTTCATTTTATAAGATTGTGTTTCTTTAATTGTTTTCTTAAACATTCTTGTTCTTTTTTTAATTTTATTTGAAAAATAGTTATCTTATGAAACTTAGAAAAAATGGTATTAAAATACTTCGTATTTAAAGAAAAATTGTGTCATATATTTTAAAAGTGTATTTTTCATTATAGTATCAAGTTTTTAAAATTTTATAATATCTATTTTTTTAATTTAAAAATGTTTTAAAATATAATTACTTACTATATATATACTATTATCATTATCATTTATTAAAAGAGACGAAAAAATGAAAATAAAAATACTTAATATTTTAACATGTGACATCTAAAAAATATTTATTTATTATAGGTAATAAATTGATAAGTTTATATATGAATATATATATAATTCTCTAAAATAATATGTATATGAACCCTTTGATTATTCCACGTGTCCGTCTTTTTATTCGTGAAGCGTACAACGGTCCGCGTCGCACCCGATCTGGCACAACTTTCTTCGTGCGGCGTTCAAACGCGACACGTTATTTGGGTCTAAACTCCAACGAGAGAAATTTACGAACTTTGAAATCGTTAAGTTCTCTTGTTGTCGCTGCTAATCCCTTCAATTCTCTTCTTCAAGAAAGGTACGCACAGTTAACTTCCCTATATGAAAATCATCTGAAACAGATTGTTCTTGACAGCAATTGGTTTGAATCTATTCATTTTCTGCAGTTGTAGCGTATTCTTGTTGATTCCGATTTGGGTTTTTTCGATTGATGAGAATTGGGTAGGAATCAGGTTTCTTGGTTCTCGAGTCTAAAAGATTTATAGAATCATCCATAACAGATCGTTCTTGGTTTGAATTTTACTTGTTTTCTGCAGTTTTTGCATATTCTTGTTGTTTACGATTAGGGTTTTATCAATTGATCAGAATTGGGTAGAAATTAAGTTCTTTGGTTCTCAGAGTTTGAATGATTTATAGATTTAATGAACGATTATGCGTCGTTTCGGGTTAGGGCTTTTGTAGGGTTTAAACTTTAAGGTCGTTTTCTTCTAGGTTAGAATTTATAATAACATATGTTATTATTATTATTATTGTTCAGGTACTTGTAACTATGAGTGGGTTACAGACTCAGGACTTTCCATCCACTTTAAGATTAACTAAAGCCTCAAAAGACCAAGGATCTACTGTTGTTGCAGCATCTGAAACAAAGCCTAAGAAGAAGATTTGCTGTGCGTGCCCAGATACGAAGAAGCTGAGGGATGAATGCATAGTGGAGCATGGTGAATCCGCTTGTGAGAAATGGATTGAAGCTCATCGTCTATGCCTGCGGTCTGAGGGATTCAATGTATGAGTATCGAAAGCAGTTATACCAGTTAGGTGGAGAAAGAATACTCAGTTTTTTGACATTTTATTTTCAGGGGTTTACGTGAATTTTAGACTATGTCTTTTGCACGTCAAGAATAAATGAATTTTGATTAATTAGTTCATTGATTTACTGAGGTCAATCCTCATTTTGATATGTTTTTTGTTGTCATACACTACTGATTGAATCTTAATAATGACCACAGTTCACAGACTTCTTGATTTGTGATATATGAAATGATCTTGGTACCATAAATTCTATTTGTGTGCTGTTGAATCTTGTTGGTCAGTTGTCAAGAATCAAGTTACATCCTTTTTGCATTTCCTGATGATACTCTTGGTATGAAATCATAGCTATGTTTCTTTGAAATGTGGTGGAAGGCAAACACATTAGTACATTACCGAATTCTTAAATATGACTCTTTCTAGATGAAAGAGGATTCTTGAAATTTAAATGCCGACTTATTACAATGAACCGTTAGAGTAACCATTGGATGCCATCATTTTCAGTTTGCATCATGTCCTTGCCTGCTTTAACGATGTCATATGCAGATGGTGCAGCCGTGCAGCTGCGGCTCTTACCACAGTTAAGATGTTCTTAACCTTTTGGGGTCTTAGTTGTTATCTCTAAGAAAGCATACTAGTTTCTGGTGAGTTTATTTATAATAACCACATGCATAGAATGATATTGTATGTTGCCAACCAACAATTTTCATTTAACCATTGGACCTTGGGATGTATGTGCGAGTGTGATGGTCCCACTCAAACGTGAGAAACGTCTTCTTGTTGCTTTAGTGACCCTGAGTTCCAGCTAAATTCTAGTTGTTGCTTGTAATTAGTCTTCTGATTCATTTTCCCAATTCTATTTGCATGAATTTCACCTTTAAGGTTTATGTCATAACAGACTAATAGGTTAGACTTTTTAAAAAAGGCAACTTTTGAGTATTAGGGCAATATATATATCCGTAAGGTCACCCAGGTCTTTGTTGAAAGACTGAACACTTGAACGTATCGGATTTGGGATTTGAAGTTTAGTGGAATACATGTATTTCAATTAGTAGCATGATGTAAGATATGGTGATTTTTTTACTTCATGCTCATTGCTTTCTATTTTACGACTCGAGGTGTATAAGTTCTTGCATCAAAAGACTGCTTTCAACCATTTTCAGGTTCAAGCTATTGCCTCCAAGAAAACACATCTGTTTCTGGTGAGTTTTCTTGCAATAACATCATGCACAAAACGAAACGATCAAATTACACAACAGTAAGTGTATAAATATAACCACGGACCATTGCCACATATGTGTGATATAGTCGGTTCTTTTTACTAGAACATAACCATGCAGTTTTATTGAACCATAGACTAACATTAGCTGTTGGACACTGGTGAATTCCAGTTACATCATAATGTTGCTTTTAGTGACTACATGTGCAGTTGGTGCAGCTGCAGTTAGCACCACACTTGCACTTGCCATCATTCTCAGGAACCTCTATCACATTAGCCTCCACAGTGCTGCAAAAAAAGATATCGTAAGTTTTTCTTGATAACTGAAGGGAATTTAAGCAATGAAATTACCTTTTCTTCATTTCGACCATAGTTGTCGAAGACGCAAAGGGTGAGCCTTATTTTTTAAGCAAGATGCATAGTGTAGAATTATCTTAGTGGTTTTAGACATGTTTTAGGCTTTTTTATTCCTAGTTTAGGCTGTTTTAGGTTGATTTCAGGCTTATTTAAGGCTAGTGTAACTGTTTCAAACCTATTTAGACAACTTTTGGCAAGAACTTCCGAGTGCCTGAAAATGGGGCTTTTGAAGCGAGGCGACAAGGCTGCGGCGCTGCTGGGCTGCCCATGAGGGCCTAGGCACTTACCTTTTGGGCTTTTGACAACATTGGTTTTGATTATGTTAACACTATACCATTTCCTTTCTTGCTGCAATTAAGTGAAACATTTGTCAGAAAATTTTGTTTTGAACTTGGAATTTATGGTGTCAAAATGGGCAGGTTGGGTAATAGGTCCACAGAACACGGAAATACTTTTTTCTCTAAATTCCATTTGAGGCCAATTTCGAAAATTTCCTGGGGATTTTTACTCTTTAACTATGTTTCTTCATGATAAATTTCCTTAACTTATAAGATTGAATGAATATGTACTTTTTAACAATTTTAGAGATTTAATATGCTAAAAAAGGATTCTTCCAATTTAAACAATCTAAAAACTTTAATCATGCAACAACAAAGTTTAGGTGTTATATGCACAAAATGTTGGAAGTCCATAGTCTATTTTTTATCAAGATTTTTGGCCTTTTGAATAAAAGATTGGAGGTTTTATGCATCAAAATACTCTTTGGACTACTTTTGACATGTTTGACTCCTTTCATTACCTATTTGATCCGTTAGAGATAAAACATAAACGAGATTGACTCGTTCATAAGTATATGGGTTAAAATTACCACCACCTCTGTTTAGAATGATGATACATCCACATGATCATATTACTTACATGCATTTGCTCTTGTCAAAGGAGTCACAGTTGCTGCAGGAAAACATGGTTAATAATATGAAGTGGCAGGGGGAATTCTAGTCTAAGGATATTATAAAGATGATTTGAATTGGCTATATCTCCAAAGTTATGCAGAGTCTGTTATATATAGATGTGGGCATTGGGATCCATCAAGAAATCCAAACTGGAATCTGTATGATGCATGTGGTTTCATTGTAGACCATCCTATTGGTATGGTACTTCCCTGAGCAATATATTCCTTTAAAAATGGTACACATTCAGGTAAGTTTGTCTGTGGTGATATTTCACCTGTTTATCTTTATGTTAAAGAGTATAGTTTTATATTATTCCGGTTATCATTTTGGATGGTTAAAACACTATGCACTAAAAGATCTCAGTAGGGATGTTCATGGTATTGTTTGGTTGGTTTTGATGAAAGTTTTGGTCCAAAGTGTTAAACTATGGTTTAGAAAATGACAAACTAAGTCAGCTAGGTTGGGTGTGTTAGCTGGACCACTTGTTTAATGGTTGAACTGATTTCTAACTTTTTTCCTAAAAGAGTTATCTGAATCAATTTTTTAATGTGATAAAGATGGTTCATGAATATAACACATATGCAGTGCATGTTCCAATCAGTTCGCTTGATCGTTAAATTGTCAGACTAGCAGAATTAAACCATACGAGCCGACTTGCTTTGATTTGGGTAGTTTGTTCCGTATGAGCTAACCCTTAATCGGAGTCATGTTACTGCAAAGAAGGATAAGGTATATGATGGTAAATACTATACTTGACATGAATTCCTATAATTTTTTATCAACTACAAATATTCATTAACTTAATTTTGTGCTAAAGTTATGGAAAATAAAACGTTTCTTTTATATTAAACATAAACAAGTATGGCTATAAACGAATCAAACGTGCATCAAATAGTTCTTGAACCGTGCTATGAGAAGTTTGTTTATGTTCATTTGTTTAATTAATGAATGAATGAATACGAATAAGAAATTTCGTTCTTCAGTTAAATGAACAAACATAAGTAGAGGTCTTGTTTATTCGTTTGTCTTCATGAATGTTTAGTAGTTCGTTTGGTTATATTTGTTTACATTCATTTACCTTTGTTCACCAAAAGTTTATATATTCGTGAATTTTTTATTTTAACACTTTTTTTATTACTCTCACGTTTATATTGCGATCCATAGGGATTGTTCCTCTTCATTTTTCTTTCGATGTCCACTTATGCTTGAAAATTTGATCCAAACTTTTTCACGAGGATCAAATCTTTGACGATCCTTTTCGACCAGTCAAATCTCCAACCTTCTACGTACCATCAACGACAACACATGCTTGTGAAATTGAGTTGACAAGCGGCATTATAGGGTAATAAGGTCGCACCATGAGTTGTCTTTAATAGAGTCTTTGACTTCTTGTCATACGAAGGCGCTAGATATCCTAAGTTGGCAACCATGAGGAACCATTGAGTTACTTTCATTAGTAGATCAAACCGCTTGCAAATAATTGTCCTGTCATTTATAAAGATCGAGTTGACATCATAAACCGTAAATGTGGATTTATAAGAAACTTTAATATATAGATACAAGTTCTTACAAATAAAGCAGCCAATCGGTTTCAAAAATCAAAAGTGTACTCTTCTAGCAATTCTATTAGCAACTCATCATTTTTGGTTGGTGATGAACCTCATGTTACAAGATATACCTACTCTAATAAAAATGTATCTTGGGATGACACGTGACAACATCAAAATCATTCTCATCAAAATTTTCCCGTCTCTCTCCTATTAAATAATTAGGTTAGAGCCCGTGTGATACACGGGTGATTTAAACAACCAGACTTCCATTAAACATTGATTACATAATAAACATTATGAAAAATTCAAAGTATGAAAATCGAATTAAAATAACATTCATACTCTCAAAACTTTCTCATAGATGTCTAAACACCTGTTTGCATACAACGTTTTGTGTCTCATTGGTAATGTTATCGTTTTGATCTATTATTATAATTTCAAAAGAGTAAACTTTTCTTGGATCCTTGAATAGTTGTCTAGTTCAAATCTTGATGATTCGAACCTTTATGGTATACTCTTCTTGTAAAACACTTAGGTCATTGAACAATGTGATTCTCCTGGATGCCATTATACTGCAATATTTTAAGAGAGAGAGAAATAATTATAAAGTTAACAATTATGAAATGAACATAGTCTTGTATTTGATTAAATTTAAAAACATCATACCTTGTTTGGTAGTTAGGAATGTAAGTGTCTTTGTGAAATACACAATTATAGAATGTGCATCTTGTATGATACGTAACTGTACACTTATTGGCAAAAAAAAAAAGGAAACAATTTGAATTGATTGAATCTAATAATTAATAAATATATTATAATTGGATTAATTAATAACTTATCAGAGTAATATTACATATTACATACTATATAGTCCTTAAATATTTGATATAAATATATTATAATTGAATCAATTAATTATATAGTAATAAATCAAAATTGGTGAATAAAAAATTTCACAAAATAAAAGTCCACTAAATTAAAGGAATTTATTTTAGAAAGCAATACAGAAACAGAGAAAAATTTATAGATTCTTAAGACATAATATAAAAGGTTAAGTGGAATTTGAGGAACAATACCGTAGAAGTTGAATTAATATATGGTTAGATGGAAATTTTTTGACATAATATAAAAAGTTAAATGAAAGCCATAAATTGTAATTTAAATTGAGTATGTAATATATTTAAATAAAATATCTATTAGTATGATAAGCATTTAATATATTAAAATACTGAAAATAAAGATGGTCTAAGAGTGTGCCACTTGTCAAATTGATGGTTTAAGAGAACGACATGTGGCTTCAAAAACCTTGTTTTATTAGAATCTATCGATTACGTTAATTACTAATAATATTCTTTAATACCTTTTTAGATTTAATAAATTAAGAAAAAAATCTATTTATTAATGTTATTTTTAAATAAATAAAATTTTATAATAATAAATTTTTCTAAAGCATAAAACTTCTTTAAAAATACGAAATATTTTAAAATTGGTATTTTTAAAAAGTCATTTTTTAAAACAAAAAATAATTAAATTTGAGAGTTATAATAGAAAACTTTTTAAAAATGATATTTTTTATACAGTTTGTTTTAGAACAAAGTGTTTATTTTTTTGAAAAAACTTTAAAAAGAAAAGTTTATAAAGTTGATATTACTGTTTTATTATATATTAGAATATCATTTTATAATTAATAAATTTATTATATTAATATTTATTCGTTCAACCCGTGTAGTACACGGGTTTACTAAAGTTAGTTATCACATCTCTTTAAGTAACTAGTAACAATTCTAGTTTACTTGGTCCAATCCTTGCTTTTGAAAATTATTTTAACGAATGAGTTCCATCGAAATTTAGAATGAAAACCAGGACCCTCATCAAGTCAAAGATCATTGACTCTGTTCAAATTTAATGAGATTAACTTAATTAAGGCTTGTTCTAACTTTAGAACACCTATTACACCAAACCTATGTTCCTACAAACCATGTCTAAACAAAGATCCTTACTAATCAAACCAAAATAGATTAGAACATAGCCGAACTAACGACATAATAGTGGCAACTTAACTTTCATAAGTAATTATTGATAACTAGATATATTTTTCTAGATTTGAAGCATTAATCAACTGTAATACGTCTTACATTACAAGCAGTGACCGAGCTTGAACATAACATAGGGGGCATCAGCAAAAAAATAACTATTTTACGGGACGAATTGTATTTTATTAAAAAAATTACAATAATGTGCAAAATATTTGCACTACAAGTCAATTATTCCCAATGATCCTTATATGTTGATACATGTTTTAGTGTTGGGCTTTGATTGGCCCTATTATGCAATTGGTGATTTGTTTTGGCTATACAAACTTATATTGGATTATAACATCATATAATTCTATTGATGCTTGTTTGTAACATATGATTATGTAAGTTTTATAGTAGAGCGTGTTAGGATTTCATAACGGAGTGACAGCTCTTACAACGTGTTTTTTTCATAGCCAAATAACCATCGGACGCAAGGGATTTTACATTAGAATGACCACTATTTCAATGTATTTTGATATCCATGTTTTCGTATTTGGAATTGTGTATGGATTCTCGGAGTGCAACGCACCCATGGTAAAACCTAGTTTTCTTTATTTATTATTAATATTTATTCTCAAATCGTAATCTTATTTTATTTTATTCTTTCCTTGTTACAAATTTATGATAAATTACCAGTATCAAATAATATATTTTAGGTATTATTAGGTATATATATAATCTAGTTTAAATTTACACTTATCTTAGAATTATATACATGTACTTTTTATTTTTGAATTTATAGTTTTTCAACGAGTGTTTATCGTTCATTCGTTTGTTCCATGATGATCGCAATGAACACTACAATTTGTGTTGAGAAAACTTGAAAGGGGTTACTCGTGTGAGAAGATAATAGAAGAATGCATTACCTTATATTATGTAGTTATATTGAAAAAAACATATATATTATCCATGTAAATAAATATGTAATAGTTACATATGGTTGAAATTCCATATTAATATATATATGGAAGTGATTACTTAGTAGATTAATTTTTCATTATATGTGTTTATTTTTAACTTGTCAGCAAAGCTTATGTATTAAAATTAAAACTCTTTTATAGTTCTCTTTTAAGGACGAACTCACACACCTAGTAATCTTACTATTAAACTATATATTTGTTTATCATGAGAATAAAATCCTTTATAATATTTAGGTTATAAACATATTTATCACACCTTGATTCTGTTAGCCTACAAACAATTAATTTGAAAACCGATTTCATAGCTAAAATCCAAAATTTTAAGCTAAGTGTATTTATTTTAATCAAACTGAATTTTATTGACCCAAACTATTACCAATGTCCAAATAATACTCCATATTAACAACTTGACAACACTCCACTAACTTTTATTTTCATTGTAATGTCTGTAGCATAATTATCAAATATTTATCTTTAATTTTTACTCGATTTCACTCACAATGATATTTATGAACAAAATAGAAAAACATACATCTGAATCAACGATAATTATGCTACTGGACTGGCTTTGACAACAAAAGTAAAACCGAGAGGTAATTAATCAAACTTTCACTACAAATTACTATCGACGACTACGTTATAATTTGAATTATCAAAATCAAATCTATTTAATTTACTACAAGAGACATAAGTAATTGTTTCATATTACATCACACACATGCGAATTTGCAACAATAATAAAGTGTAACCTAAAGATTAAACTAACCAAAAAAAAACTTTAAGGGTTAATAAAGAAAAGTAAGATCTAAAAGGGTCCTGTATTGGAAATAAGTTTACGATAATATGAATCTATGATTTCGTTGTGATTCGTCGGTGTTATCACCCCGAAATCCTCGGTGAAGATTAATAAAAACTCGATATATTTTTTAAAGATTCATCATCTGTTTCTTGAAGTCAATTAAACCCTAAAAGACCAACATAACGCAACGATTCAAGAGTGCGATACGAGGTATGATCATAATCACTTAGTGTTAATTATAAGATAACTTAGTTTAGTTTGATTTTTAAGTTGTAACCATGTTTAATTAATTTGTTGCGTTGTTGTTGATCGCCAGAACACAAGAATACAATGCAGGGTAAACAAATCGAGGTAAGAATATGCAAGATCAACGTCGGGTTCTTGATGTGTTATAACACATGCACTTTGTAAGATTTGAAACACGTACGACAAGCTTAGGGTTTTTTTTTTACTTACGCGTGTGGGAGTTGTTATCATACTATTCTCATCCACGCACGATTGAATATTGAGTTCTCATGTAATTAACATTCATTAATAGGCTTAAAACATGTATATGATATTTGAGGTCGGACATGAATCAAACATATCTTTTGTCTATGGTAGAAGCATGGCCGGCCTGAGGTTTGCTGGGTGGGTAATCGCACAGGGCTCAAATTATCGAGCGACTCGTATTTTTTGTCATTTAGGTTCTGGGTGTTGGTTAACATATTTAAAGCAAATTATAAATTCTGTTATTAATTATATGTTCTACAAATGTCTAATAAATTAATAAACGTTTTAAAACCCAAGAACATATATTAAAGGTTCTCTTTTAACCCAATTAACCATATTAAATTTGAAAAATTAAAAAGTATTTTATTAGGTTTGATTCCTATGATTTTAACACACTTGATTGTTGATTACACCGCATCACCTACACTCTATTGATTTGGACCTGGTGACTTGGCACCATGCCTTGTGTTCCGGGTAGAGGTGTACAATCCGGTTTTTTTTTACCTAAACCGGTTCAGGTCAAAACCGAGCCCGTTTTTTTTGATAGGATCAAACCGGTTTGGCTCACCGAATACTCGAACCCGTCAAACCGATTCGGACCGGTTTGAAACCGGTTTTTTTAACAAACCGGTTTTTCGGTTTAGCTGGTTTTTAACTTTTAAACCGGTTTGTATACCGGTTTCGGTTTATAAACCGGTTTTGAGTGCGGGGCTAGCAAACCGGTATACAAACCGGCAGTTCGGGTCGGTTCGGGACCGGTTTGGGCCAAACCGGTTTTTCTTTGAAATCAGTTCCCCTTTTTTTGGCCGAACCGGTTTTTTTTTGCCATGTCTAGTTCCGGGCCTACCATATAAAAGTTTCTAACTTAATGGGCCTAAATTTATTTGTCACATAGGAAAACTTAAAATTTACTTAGAAGTAGGATTTAACTAAGGTGTTAATACAGTTAAAGTTGTTTCAACTATTTTGCATATAGTAATATAGTTGTGGAAACTTTTGGCTTCTGTAATCAAAATACACAAAATATGTTAAAGAGGATATCATGTGTTTATTCTTTTGTGGGTGTGAATATATGTTAATGAAGCTTGTTGTCAAATTTCAACTAACAATGTTGATCTTTTGGTACTGTTTAGGACATCATAACACTAGATTCAGAGGATGTTAAGAGGAAGTATAGGAACTTCAGGAAGTTTGATATTGTTGAGGACTATTCAGATCATTACTATTCAAAATCAAAATCATCAAACTGGCAGGAAAGTGTTGTTTTAATTAAAATTGTGTAGTAAATTATGGTCAATCTTTCATCCATCTTTTGATTATTTCTGATGTTTTTGTTATAAAATTTGCAGCCATCAAGAGAATGGGCTAAAAAGATTCAAGAAGAATGGAGTATTCTTGTGCGGGACTTACCTGGTCCGTTTTGCTAGTTTTTATTTTTAACTGTGAGAACCTGTTACTCACAGAAGTCAGTATCGTTTACGTTGGTTTAAGTTTTGTTGTTTGGTTGCAGATAATATATTTGTTAGGGTTTATGAAGGGAGAATGGATCTCTTAAGAGCTGTGATAGTAGGAGTAGAAGGGACTCCATATTGTGATGGTCTTTTCTTCTTTGATGTGTGCTTCCCTAAACACTACCCTAGAGATCCTCCGGTAAGTCGTCTCTTGTTTTTACGATTGTATTCGTTATCTATGGCTAATATAATAAAAAACCAACATACTTTAACGTCTTAATCTAATTTTGACGTATTAAACTCGTTAAACTTTTTAAAATGCACTTGTTCATGATTTCTACAATATATGTTGATGCTATATATGTAGGTGAACCTTTTGCTTATGTGGATGTCATGTACACTCTTTTGTTGACCTAAAACACTACCTCATTGTTCTATATACTAGTTTATATCATCTTATGTTTAAAATTTAACATTGTAGTAATTATGCGCGTTTAGAACGCCACTTCATTAACTTTTGATTCACTTAAGGTGTAACAACGTATTATATCAATTTTTTCACGAGCGCGTGTTTCTCACAAATATTATAGAATTGAGTGGATTAATGGTTTTTCGTGTAAACTAAGAAAGTATGTTAGTTTTTTATCTTGCATAATCTATAATGATAACATAATTTTAATGGTTTGTTTCAGGAAGTATATTATCACTCGGGCGGCTTACGAATCAACCCGAATCTCTATTGCAATGGTCGCGTTTGCTTGAGCGTTCTAAACACCTGGCGCGGTACTAAGGAGGAGAAGTGGACGCCCGCCATTTCGACTATGCTTCAAGTTTTGGTCTCTATACAGGGTATGGTTTTGAATGCAAAACCCTTTTTCAATGAACCTGGATATGAATATTTAAGAGGATCTGTTTCTGGAGAAGAACAATCACTGCAATATAATCAACAAACTCTAGTTTACTCTCTGAAAACTATGGTTTACACCATGAAGAAACCACCCAAGGTATGATTACAATGGTTACATAAAAGATGCTATTGTTTTTTAACATGACGGGTTAACTCGAATTATGCTTTATCTAATATTAGCAAAAAAAGAACATGTTTAAGTCACCAGAAATTAATTATAACGCATACAACCTCCTAAATTGTTTTATACAAATACCAAGGTTATCATCGTTGTAAAGACATAATAATTATGTCTTTACGCGTAACTATTTCTTTTTAGAAAAATAGGCATTAAGTGTTTTGGGGCAACCAAAGCAAATAAAAAACTTTTTTTTTTAACTTAAACCATTATTTGACTGGTTTTAAGTAAATGACCGTGAGAATCACATATGCGTGGGAGAGAGGAAAATGAAGGTTATGTGATTACACGACTGGTTAAAATTATATATAGAATGTTTATGTGGTTCTCGTAGTTCTATGTACAAAATTGGTCCCGGCCCTCACTCGTAAATTTTTCGTTGACGTAGTGCATTAAGGTTAGAAGCTATGTTCTGCCACTAGATTGCTTTGTGTATATCTTGACACCATAATGAACAAGTTCTTTTGAAGCTGAATTGTACATTATAAACACTTAGTGGTTTGTGATAAGGGCTTATATGTGTTTAATAATTTGATTTTTCTGAATGCAGCATTTTGAAGATCTAGTGATTGGTCATTTTCGTGATCGTGCAAGTGGTATTCTGACAACATGTAAAGCTTATCATAAGAAGGGCATGGGATTCAAGTATGGCATTGACGTGCGAAATAAGACTGGTCGTTCACTAAAGCTCAAGAAAGAAGCAGAAAAGTACATGCAGACACTTGTAGTAGCATTTAAACACATAGGAGTAGAGGATCTAGAGCACTTCGTGGCCCCAATCGAAGAGAACATGGATCAAAGGGAAAATAATTTGATTCAGAAGATATTTTCATGTTTCGGCATTAATAGAGATGTTAGGGCGGTTAGCCCCATAGTACAGCAAATAGAGCCTTTAATGTCGGACCAGACTCAAGAAAATGTGCCTTGAAACTTTGAAAGTTCAAAGGTTTAAGATTCTTCTATTTTTAAGTTGCCATTAATGTCGACTAGGTTTTAAAAGTATTTACATTTTTTTAGTTTTTCTCTTACCATATTTGTTACTAATCTAGCAATCGGCATGCTACACGTGGTTGTGGTAACCAACCTTACATGGTTTCAGGCTGGTTTGTACGTAATATTACATTTACTTTCATTTACACAATTAAAGCACCATGTCAATTCCACACGGCAAAAAACTCTCACCCCGTCTACATACGTTGTCGACCAAAACGCGAGTGTTTGTCCTAATGTTATCCCAATCTTGTGGCTTCAAATAGAGATCTATCCCTTATGTCTAGTCTCTATTCAACAAGGGTCACTCCTCACTATTCACTAATGGTATCTTTTCATCTTTATATGTGGTGGTTGTTATTTGTTACACACCTACACACATAACTACATAAGCAATATCCAAAGTAGTGGGTCCAACAATATCAAGGCCCAAACACATACAATCCAATCCAACAAAAAGATAAACCACGTGCAGAGCACGTGACACCACACCCCCATACATTCCACCAATCACCTAACTATTCTTCAACAAACTCAAAACCAACACACACACACTCACCACACACACACACACACACACACGGTGGTTCCGATGGCGCGTGTAGTTGAGACTCTTACGGTTCCCCGTGCCTCCGGCTTACCGGCGGCACCGGTGTCTCCGATCGTATCTCGCCGGAGCTTCGTAACGTTGCCGGAATCTAGAGGTTTGAAACTCCGGTCGCCGGAATATTCTGGATCGGTGAGTTTGAGGTCGAAATTAGGGCGGAGAGGAGCACGTGTTGTGTGTCAGGCTCAGGAAGCTGTTCAAGGTGAGAATTGTTTACTGATTAATGGTGTTTGATCGTTTTGCATTGTGGTATTGAGTTATTGACCTAATTTCGTTGCAGGTGGTTGTTAGATTTGTTATTAGTGGATGATTTTAAGTTTTTGTAGTGATTTTGAAGTTGTGAAGTGTGGTTGTTTATGAATCGGATGAAAATTTGTGGTAGTGATGTATATTTGTTTGGTCACTGGGAGCTTTTTGGTACTGTTGTGTAGCTGAAGATGTTGTGCTTGTTGTAGGAGATTGTGACTAATTAGTGAATATACTGATTTGTGTGTTTGCAGAATTGATGTAAAATCTATTACTTTTTCATAAGGAAAATTTGATTTGCATTCTGATTCAAATATGCTATTACTTTTTCATAAGAGCAGCAGAGTCTTAATAAGATTATAAGGCGGTTAACTAGTTTTTTCAAGAAGATCAGATTGCATATCAAATATGGGTAGTTGAAGCTGTTAGGCGCAAAGTGAGCCTTGGGCCTAGGCGTAAGGCTCTGAAAAAGAAGTTTTTCAAGCAAAGTGAATGGTATAAGCAGGCCATTGTTAGGGGGTTTAGACATGTTTTTGGCTGGTTCAGGCTAGTTTAGATATATTCCAGAACATTTTTAGATATTTCAGACCAGTTTTAGATGTCTTAGACGAGTTTTGTAGGAGTTTTGCTGAAAATTTGATGAAATCCTAGCCTGAGCGCTTTGATGTATGCATAGCGGTATGGTTGTGCCTCCCTAGCTTGGGCACTTAGGCGAGCACCTTTTACTACATAGTACCAATTTGAAGTTGAAACCAAATTGCTTGACAACAAAGTCAAAGTTAGCTTTTGGAGGGTTAAAGTGATATTCAAGCCAAAACGGAATGATCATGTGAAGTTAATTAGTGGGGAAGTTTCATTTGTGTTGTTGCACATTCATATTGGTAAGATATGATGGTACATTGCTATAAACTCCTGTTGTCAAAGCATTATAGAGGAACTTAGCTATGAAGTACAATAATATGCATATTTGTGAAATATATATGCAATATGATTATATCTATTATTGTTCACCTTGTCATATAACTTCAATCTTTTAGGCTTTTGAACTAATAAACCACTTTCAAAAAGGCTATCAGTTGATTTCCATATATGCGCACACATCTATAATAGTTTTCAAATGAAAAAAAAGATGGAAAAGAAACCGAAACCCATAAGACCAATCTCAAAAACTTATTAATCGAGCCTTGAGGTAGAACACTCATCAAAAGTGAAGCATAAATGAAGGCATATACATTCCAGATTTGCCAAATTGATATGATTTACTGGAGCTAACTCGCGAGTTGATCTTTTGACTTCTACATTCTTGGTTAATATTAACTTTGCTACCTCCAAAATTGCAGTCCTTCCTGTCACTGATGCAACATGGCAATCACTTGTCCTGGAGTCTGATCTCCCTGTAATGGTTGAATTCTGGGCCCCATGGTGCGGGCCTTGTCGCATGATCCACCCCATCATCGATGAACTTGCAAAGGAGTACACAGGGAAACTCACTTGTTACAAGGTGAATACTGACGAAAGTCCTTCAATTGCAAGCAAATATGGGATCAGAAGCATCCCCACTGTCATCATATTCAAAGGTGGAGAGAAGAAAGACGCGGTTATTGGTGCAGTTCCCAAATCAACACTCTGTACCTCCATAGAGAAGTTCTTGTAGAGGTACTATGTATATTCATACATGAATACACTAGATTGGTTCTTAGTTCTATGATTCGGTTTGTGATGTCTACACGATATCACAGGTATGGATACTTCAAGCTCCAATAATTTCCCGTATAGTTGGATTCTATTGTATTTGCTGAAGTGCTATTGAATCTTACTCTTCAAAATGATATCAAATTTCATTTGATGGCAAAAGTTCAATTTATTATCTTTTTACTAATTTTATAATTTCTGATACACAAATATTTGAGGCACTATGTCAACCCCTTGTTGGTCATTGGTGGTAGGGATGATGAACATGAGCCGTTGTACGTAATTGGTCAAATCTATGACGTTGACCCGGCATTTTGACTTCAGTTTAGTGTTTTGATTGATACTATTATATAGCCTTGTTATGTTTGTGTGTATATCTAGACCGCAAAATGGTTTTTGCTAGTGGATGAGAGGGACTAAAAGAAAGAGGCGTAGGGGTGCAAACGAGTTTGGTTTTGTTGATGAATGTGGCGTGATTGATTTAAAAAAGTGTGAGGTACTTCGAGGCGTTTGGGTCCCAAAACCCGAGATGTTTGATATTGCAAAATACTGATAACTTTTTCATATATAATATTTGAACTTGTTAATTTTTAAACACTATAAGATATTGAATAAGTACTCATAAAGAGGTCTTTATACAACTAAAGAAGTCTTCTGTGCAACAAAAGAAGTCTAATTCTAAGTAATAATCAAGTACAATAATAAGTAATCTATAAATGAGATAGAAATAATCGATGGATGGACTCATTACAACTCCAGAGGTGCAAATTTGATAGATAAATATATGTATCAATGTGGTTAAAAACGAATTAATAGTATGAGGACCAATGATTAGCAAGTGTGATAGACGTATAAACGTGAATATGTAATATATGCATGTGTATAATGCGAGTATTTGGTGATAAACAGATGTGAGCGATGACAAAATTTCATCAAAGGCTGGTCTTACAGTCGATCCACAATCAACACAGCTATCCAAAGACGATTGGATCATGTTCTTCCTATGTGAATAGGCCCGTCTAATGCTATGCTGCCGAATCATTGTAATCATGTATCAATGGCTTTTAGATATTAATGATGGTTGTTTACGGGTAACTTATCACTTGAAACCTAATGTATCAAACCTTAAGTCAGCATACTTATGGAAGTCATAATGTAATCACAACTAAACACGAACTCGTGTATCAATTTAATTCGACTCTACCAATAGCTTTTTTCTTTGAGTGAGATTTTACTGGTTTGTTACATCAATTTAGTCTGATATAAAGTAAAAAAACATTCAATATTAACCAAAACACCTTGTATGAAGATACGAAACCGGAAACTGTATTATATCAACCAAAACTCTCTAACGATTTGTTCGGTTCTCATGAGAAAAAATAGAGATCTTGTATATATGATGTGATCTAAGTGTTGCAATGCGATATGGATGAGTTGGGTAGTTTCATATAAACATACAAAATGCATGATGAGTATTTACGGCTGATTATCAGAAACAACACGAATGCATGTCATGTGTCTTGAGAGTCATTCACACCTTAACTGTGTTATAA
Organism: Flaveria ramosissima; assembly: GCA_025215565.1. NCBI lineage: Eukaryota > Viridiplantae > Streptophyta > Magnoliopsida > Asterales > Asteraceae > Flaveria > Flaveria ramosissima. The sequence continues at coordinate 61,022,139 of CM046030.1, forward strand.
AGCTTTGATCTTGCATTGCAAAATGCAAGTGAAAATGGCTGCACCGAACGGCATTTGGTTAGGATTCTTGGTCTTGGTTCTATGCCTTAGCCATGGCTCACGGTCAGTGTCAGCACGCATGGTCGCCTCAGACGAATTCGCGTTATCCCAGTCCAAAAGACAACTTAGTGAAGAGTCCAACGCTGCTGTAAATGAACCTTTGCCGCCTCGAGGTCTGTCGAGTATTGAACCAGTTGAAGAAAGTAACAATGAACCCTTAGCAGTTGCACCTGGATCTGCATCACCTGCAGGCCTAGGTGATGCTGATCAAGTCGCTTGTCGTGGACCGCGATACGTGATTCCCAACTGTCATCCTAACTGTCATTCGGGTGGCTACATTCCCCAACCTAATTGCGGATATCCTCCTCGTTACGCACCATCCTACCCTCCTTATGCACCTGCGCCTTACCCTGATTGTCAACCGGCCTCAGGTCCATGTAATGGACAATATTATCCACCTCAGCCAAACCCCGACTGTCAACCGGCCTCCGGTCCATGTAATGGACAGTATTATCCACCTCAGCCAAACCCCGACTGTCAACCGGCCTCCGGTCCATGTAATGGACAATATTATCCACCTCAGCCAAACCCCGACTGTCAACCGGCCTCCGGTCCATGTAATGGACAGTATTATCCACCTCAGCCTAACCCTGGGTGTGTCACCCCTGAATGTCAACCGACGTCTGCTCCTTGTCCTGCACAGATTTATCCACCTCAGATTAACCCCGGGTGTGTTACCCCCGACTGTGCCCCAACGTCATACCCTCCTTATAACCCCGGGTGCGTTCATCCTGGATGTAACTCGGGCTTCCCTTCTCAAGTAGACCCGAACTATCCTCCACAGCCTGAACCATTCTTTCCTCCACAACACGAAGCATCCCCGGGCACTGGTCCTCGAGTCAACGAACAAAACTCACTTGAACATGAGAGTAACGAAAGTCCCCATGCGAATGAGGCCGAGGTAGTACCCGCTGATAAAGTCAAACAGGACGGGGCCGTGAAAGAACAAGAGTAGTCTAATGTCATCACCCCAGACGCTATCTAGTTCCTAAATCTTAGCTCTAAAAACAATCAATCTGTTCACCATATAACAGAATTTTAGATACATATTGGGTCTTCCTTAACAGTTATTTATACTAAATAAACACAGAGTTCATTTATATATGCATGTATTATGAATGAGCTTGCATCTTATGATTGATAATTCAATAACATGTAATAAGGATTTTGCGTTTGAATTCAACAACGTATCGATGGATTTAAGTAACCACATGTGAATATACCTACGCACGTCGTGCATGTGTGATTTACAGTTAGTTCATGTGTGATCACTCTGTTCGCTCTTTCTATCTAACGTCTAGTTTTAGTTCGATGGTTGTCAAGAATTTTGTGATTCTTATATTATGGATCCAGCCTAAAAGAATAATTTCAAGAGATCATCTTTATCTTCATTGTTTTCGCCTTTCAGGCAGGCTATGAGTATGATTTTGTAGTTAAAAATAATAAACAAACATACCCCGCAATCCCACACTATAATAAAGCTATCGGTAAGGTCTTAGAGGTTTATATCAGTCATTGTATTATGTAGACCGACCACCAAACTGGTTCGACGTTTTTATAAAAGTAACCAGGTGACAGTTAACATTCATAAGAAAATATTAACATATATCAGTAGGTGACAAGATGTAGCTTACATTTTCAAAATTGAAGTTTAAACTCTTAACAAATAAACCAAAACGCATGTAATATCTTATCATTTCGTCAAAATTAATGAAAATAAACAAAATCTATGATTACTCTTCTTCTTCATTTGCCTCCCCCTTTAACTCATTCTCAGTGAAGAGATCCTCTTGAACAGGAACATCTTTCAGCTGCTGTGATGAAACAATATTATTTATGCTTCTTTTTGCTGCCAGTTCCTTGTTCTCATCCACTACCACCGTGTCTTTCTCTGCGACACTAGTGCCTTCGAGTTCAGGTTCGTTTGCCACGTCATCTTGCTTCGGGGGTGGAACAAAGAAAGGTATTTTGCCCCGCTGCCAATCATGTAACACCATCTTTGCTGCGGTCATCAGATCCGGTTCACCGCCCTGTAAAACCACATCTTTGAGAACTTCGGACCCATTGAACCGTTTTCTTTTTAGCTAAAATTTTCAAGTAATATGTTTGACAGGTTAAAGATAAAACATAATCCAAACCGTTCCATTCACAAGTAAATGGGTCAACCGACATTGTAGCATTTTGTTTTCAATCTTACTTTTTTCTCATTTTACCAAACATTAAATTTGTATAAAATATAGCCCATGCAATCAAAAACTGTGAAAACCAAACGGCGCTAATATCCTTTGACAGAAGGGTAGAACTTGAATTGAAAAATTACCCGTAGAAGTTTGCCTGATAACTTGCATAACTGAACAAGAAAGTCATTCTCATCTTCCCTGTAATAGACATGCAAATAAAGTCAAATTATGATTTGCACTTACAGCTGAAAATAGCAGAAGATAACATGCGAAAGAAATGAAAAGCCACAAATTGCATGTGAAAACCTCCATCATTGACACTAAAGACAGCATCATGTACTTTAGATCTATAGATTCTTAAACAGTAAATTGGCGACCCTACATGCTACTTTTCAGCTCTTCGAACATCACAAATTTGCATAGGTCTAGTACTAAAACTAAAACTAAAAGAGCATACGCAATGTGCATCTTTTGAAAGATGAGGAATAAAAGGATGATATAACTTCTGACAGATCTTGCAACCAAAGGTTATGATATCATGATGATAGAATAGAGTGATACAATTTATAGATTACATTTGAATTCCTATTTTCTATTCATGTAATTTTTCTTTAAGGTTCAGCGATGAATATAACATACCACTCTTTTATCTTGTATGCCCTCTCAAGGTGTTCTTTCTTGACACGTTTCAAGACTTCACCAATGTGCTCTGTAGCATCATGCAAATTTGTGACTCGCACCTGCGTATAATAAAATTATTTTACAGTTAATTGAAAACAAATGTCCACAAAAAACTGAAACAGTAAAAAAGGATGTGAAAGTAAACTAACCAAAAGCAAAAAGTCTAGAAAACAGACTCCTAAGAGAAATATTAAAAGATACAAGAAGATGAACAAAAGTTATACATACCACACCCTTTAAAACAATATCAGTTTCTGTATCACTGCTGCCATAAACAACACCAGGGCAATCAATCAAGAATATCTTCTTAGTAAGTGTTATGTACTGCCAAACTTTAGTTTCCCCAGGAATTGGAGCAACCTTACAGACCTTCACAAAAGAAAACAAGAAAAATGTTAGCCAAGAAGGCAAGAAGTATAGTTACAACTTACAAATTCATGATATAGTTATTTCAAGACCCATAATAACAACAAAAGCATCAAATATTGTGAAGATGCAAATGTACGAGAAAGACACCACATTTGAACTCTATACACCAAAAAGTAAAGAACTTACATTCTTTGTACGCAGTGTGTTAATCACTGATGACTTGCCAACATTAGGATACCCGACGAATCCAACTGATATTGCTTGCTTGTCACTTTTTAAGCGTGAAAATTGTCGCAACACCGACAGAAGAGAATTCTAAAAGCAACAGAACAAATTATTATCATGTGAAGGCTATAATTGCAAACAAATCATAAGCATAAATGACGAATAATATCAAAGATCACATTAGCATTCTTGTCCATGATGATTAAAACTGTGTATAAAAAGTATTTCACTTTCAGCTGTTTGCAGATACTCCACATTAATCATAATGTAGAGGGTTGTACCTTTCCATAAGACTTATTAATGCTTGCATGAAATGCCAGGGTAGGATATTCCCTAGATAGTACTCTCAGCCATCCTTTTGTGACCCATGGTGGGGTCAAATCACACTGCACAAACGCAAGCAGCAAAAGTCGATGATCATTTATAATTCAAGGGATATGTAAAAAAAATCATAATTTACAAAAGTAGATCATGGTTACCTTGTTTAACAATAAAATCATGTGCTTGTGTTTGCAATGCTCTTTTAAATGCTTCTCAAGGTGATAGCATCTAGTGCCTTGGGGGTCCCTAGCATCCAGTACCTATAAATCGTAGCATAAGTACCACTCGACTAATTCAATCCTCCCAAAAAAAAAAAGACTGATAAGGTTACAAAAAGATAGCACAATGTATAACTATTTAAGCCTTCACATGAAATATGTGCATGACAACAAAAGATGATTACATAAACATTCTTTTGAATCAAGAAATCATTTAGCACACCACTAACCTGGATAACAACATCAGAGGAATCGATGACTTTGTAAAGCTCACCCCATATACGTTTACTTTGACCCTTTTCAAACATTGTGTGGCGAACAAGATCCCTAAATCCATCTACATTTTCATCCGTCGGATCAATACCACCACATTTTTCTTCAAATGCATCTACAAAGTTGAAGTTCTAATCATTTAACAATTCACTAGATAAATTTACAAAACGCTAATACCAGATTATATAAACAAATTATAGTTTCCATATCTCTTCTAGTGACAAATGAAATCTCAAAGCTAGACAAGATTGATTACTTTGAGAACCATCAGCCCTCTTGACTAACGACTCATAATCAGACACCATCAATCTAGGGCGCTTTCTCTTCCCCTTTGGTCCAAATGCATCAGAAAATGACTCTGTATCAAGAAGGTGAACTCTTGCTTGCTTCAAAAGTACCAAAAAAAACAAAATTAGAAGGTTATGCATAGGTCACATCCTAGAATGCAAAATACAATTTCAAACAATCAAACCTCCCATTCTCTTTTGCTGATGGTTTACCTTTTGATGATCATTCAATAGTGACATAGGCAGCTTTCTCTCCTTCAGAATAACATTATAATTACTCGACATTCGAGTTTGCAGCTCTTCACGAAAGAACTCAAGCTCCTTCTGATTTACAACCCTAGTGTTACCTACAGTTTTGAGTTAAAGCAAATTAGTGTTTTTTTCAGAAACAGAAAAGATTAGCACAAACTAGCTTATTACAAACGTTAACTTATTACGAGAACATAAAGATCAAACCTAAATCACTTAACTTTTTTTATCAATGATTCATATTTTTCGAATTTTGTACTTCTTATATACACACGCATGGTTGTAAATATCGCTAGGTGCTAGTCGAGCTGTGGGGTACCGACTAGCGATTAATCGGGATTATTAGGGATTAATTGGATTAGAACTTTTATAAGTAATTTTCAGTTTTATGTATATACAATTATACACACTCATTTTTATATTCAAATTTTATAAAAGATGTTCAGATTTATATATATACAAACACATTTGGCCAATATTTACACATATTTGGCCAAAATTTTCAAGGTTTGACCGTAATTTCAAACATTGGTCGGAATCTGACCAAAATGTGACCGGAATTTCGATTAGTGGCCATTTGGACCGATTTGGTCCTACTAGGTCCTATTACCGATATTATCCACCGATTACATGAAATCGCCAAGGTAACCGACCGACTAGCGATTAATCACTGATTAATCGGCCAACTAGGCTGATTTTTACAACACTGGATACACGTGTGTATGCTATATATATTTAAGAAAAAAACATCAGTCCATCAAACTAATGTGTTCCTACGTTTTAGAATGTATAGATGTTTACCTACAAAAGTATTTAGGTTATGTGTAGGTAAATGAGTTAAACGCTTACCTACAAATGTATAAGTTATGTACAACAACTCTACACTACAATCACAATTCACAAACGAAAAACATCACATACCGAACCATCGGCGATCAGGTTGAATACGAGTACTCGGAAGCTCCTTCGACTGCAAATCGTGCTTCAGAATCGTTCCTTTGGCGTCACGCTTCGGCCTCGTGTTGTACATCTTGAGGCGGCGAACGGTGGAGGCGGAGCGGCCGCTGCCGCCGCTTTTGTTCTTGTTGCCGCCATTTCTGTTGACGTCGAGAGAGTGCTTCGGTTTTCCTGATACGTTAACGGATTTCTCCTTCTTCTTCACCATTGTTGAGTTGTTTGATGATGATGATGATGCCTGTGAATCGAAGGAGAAAAATGGTGGTTTGGGAAGACGATTGTGTGGTAATGATGAATGGGGTTAGGGTTTTGAGGGATGTTTTGTTTCTTGAGTGAATTACAGAAATAGTCCCTTGAGTGTTTCTTGGTATGCACTTTTAGGCCAATGATATTTTTTTTGGTTTTTGTTTCACCACTTTGCAACAATTTTCTCGTGTAAACTACGGCAATCTTTATATCATATTAAATAGAGTAAAATGTCATTTTCATCACTGACGTTTTGTTAAATTTGTCATTTCAATTCAAAAACCTATTTTTTTTTTGTCATTTCAATCACTGTGGTTTATCAAATGTTGTCATTTCCATCCACTTCACTAACTCCGTTAAGTTCTCCATTAAATATGAGTGTATTTTAGTCTTTTTAACACCCTAATTGTCCAATTAAAACAAAGTTAATCAATAAAATATTCAATTAAAACTAAAAGAAAAATATAAAGCAACTAGTGAGACCGGACACTTCAGTTTAAAAGTTTTGATTAACGCTAACTAGTTTAGAAACCCGTCTAGGCGTCTACTACATGTGTTGTATGAAAAAATTAAATAATAATTATTTAGTACTATTAAAAATTAAAAAATAATTTTTTGAGATAAAATATGCTTAAAGTTACATATAATTAACCGTTATGTAATTATAAAATAACAATAATTTTTTAAACTTTCGTCTTTAAAAAAGTTTTGCTTTTAAAAAATATTATTTTTTTAAAAATAACTCTCCAAAAAAATTATTAAAATGTTTATATTAAAAAACTTAATTTAGTTTTTTTATGATACGACACAAACCTAATAAAAAATTATTAACAAAACATTTTAAAAACCAAATTTTATGAAATATAAAGTTTTTTAATACAAATATTTTAATAATTTTTTGGAGATTTAAAAAATCAATATTTTTTAAAAGCAAAACTTCTTTAAAGACAAAATTTTGAATATTTTATTGACTGGCTTCGTTTTAATTGCTTCATATTTTTTTTTAGTTTTAATTGAAAATTGTTTTGATTGGCTTCATTTTAATTGGATAATTAGGGAGTTAAAAATACTAAAATACACTCATATTTAACGGAGAACTTAGCGGAGTTAGTGTAGTGGATGGAAATGACAACATTTGGTAAACTACAGTAAATGAAATGGTAAAAAAAAGTTTTTGGATTGAAATGACAAATTCAATAAAACGTCAGGGATAAATGACATTTTACTCTATTAAATATTTTTTTTATTTTCAATTAATTAATATTTTTTATATATTTATCATTATATTTTTCTCTCTAATACACTCATAACCACTTTCAAAAATATTAAAAAATTTATAGGGGTTGTACCGTGTTTGTGTTTCCTATATTTGAGGAAACACTGTACAATCCCTGTAAATTTTCTACATCTTTCACTCACAATCATTTACAACCATTCCTCGCATTATAGGACACTCACTCACATATATATGGGGAACGGGGTGTGTATGCTCTAAGAGATCTAGATTATGTAATGTGAATGAACTCACAACATTTGTTGGTGTGAAAACATTAGTTTTAACTATGTCATATTTATTATTACACTCAACCTACACGTGATGCAGCGAGAAGATTATATTTAAAAACTAGGCTAAATATCATGTATTACACATGTTAAATAAATAATATATTAAATATTTAATAATAAAGATTTATGAATTTTGGAACAGTAACAAAAGAAAAGTAAAGAATAGCAATAAACATTAACAAGATATTAACCCCGAACGTTGCTACGGGATTCTGTTGTAACTCCTGCTCTCTTATTAAGATTGGTGAACTTCAAACGATCTAACTATTTGAGTACAAAGTTCAAATAGATTTCACATATAATATTACCAGTTTTTATGACATCTACACATCATAAATACCCATTATCAACATTTTGTATGATAAAATGATAACACACTATCAATTTATTTGGTCTAAAATAATAATACATTATCAATATATGTGGTCTAACAGTTAGACTGATATGTATAGTTATCAAATATATTAATAACAATAAGAATACTAAAAAACAATTTAAAGTTTAAGAGGAATATAAGCTTTTTTGAAATCCGTTAAATTCAAAATTCTTCCTTTTGTCTCCATTAATCCTACACTATCTCTCAACCATTAGTCCATCACCACAGCGTTATGAACCAACCAACATCGTCCACCGGCGACTGAACATTTGGCGTATAGAAACGATCAACCACCGCCATCGTTGTTTCCACCCCTACCGCTACTCGTCGTTATTTCATCTTCATCGCCGTTATTGCAGGTGGCTCCAAGCTGCTGGAGAGTAATGTTGTTCGTCTTGGATGATGACGACGGTTTGTTTTTAGAGCCAGGAGGGAGGCGGTAGCTACCATCGCCCCCTCTATCCACCTCCCCTGCCTCTGAGTGTATCTCTTTCTCCCTCTCTATGTTCAATGGGGTGGATGTATATGTTTGTAAATTACATAAATTTAGTGGCAAAATTGTGAAAGTATATTACTTACATGTAGCAGCCGACCATTAGGAAGAAAAGTAAACGAAGGCTCGAACAATTGTAAGAAGCGACATACTATTTACTAATTTATTATATGTACATTAAAACATTTAATTTACAATTTTAATTATAGTTTTATAATGACTTTAAATCTACTTCATTATATGTCACTTGCATGATTTGAGCTTTTTTATTTCTAATATAAAGCAAGTAGGGGTAGTTTAACGTATTTGAAGGCCCAATACAAACCAAAAAATTTAGGCCCTTATAAAATATTAATATAAACCCTCCAGGTATTGGACCAGCAATAATAAATTAATAAATTTATAATTGGCAGAGTCAAAACTTTTTTTAGTTATTATAGTGCATGTATATATATGTTTAGATTAAGTTTATTTTCTAGCTTTTTTATGCAAATTCTTTAATGAATTCTTCGTAATCAAATTCTTTTAAAAAAATATTTTTCAATCGGCAAAAAAGGTAAATCATTTAATCTTTCTTGTGACATAGTATGTCATAACTAATTTTTTATAAGTTCTAATTTGAAAAAGCTACGTTCCGCATAAGCAATAGTTATAGGGATTGTTAACATAACTCTGTAGGCAATAAATGAATTGGAAAAAGAGCTAAAGTTTTTTAAATAACTTAATATGTTAATCATTGTGTTAGATTCTAAATGTATAATTTTTAAACAACTTTAATTCCGTTTGACTTTGTATCAGGTGTGCAATCAAGTATAATTGAAAAATATTTAGCTTCTTTAACGTTACTAATAACTTTTGTTTTGATTTCATCCGCTAATAAGCTAATTAGTTCATTTTGCATATAGGCTCCATGGTAATGATTATGAATTTTGTTATTTTTTATACATCGAGTATGTTATTGCGCTACTGGATTTATTTTTTATTTATGTAGGAGAGCATAGGAAGATTGTGTGTTGGTGTGGATTATGCACCTAGCACATGGGGATTGTAACGTGTTGAAAAGACCTCAACTCGCGAACGTTGTCTTGTAAAATTCTTCACCAGCATTCAAGACTCCGACCCATGGCTTTTGAAACGTCGATCGACAGTGTTTAACGGTTTCAATCTTGTCCAGCAAGTTTTAAAGAGATATTTTAAGTTTTTTACGAAAGATTGGATACCAAGATGTCTAGGAACAAATGAGAACAAAGAATATGAGTGATAAGTGTATCTTAATCATATAGTCCAAGATTGCTTCTCAAATTCGTCATTCATTGTCATCAAACATGAGCATGTGTGGCTAATTCCTCCGTGATCACTTTCGGGTGTTAGATTTGTGTTAGTGAATGTATTCAATCTTAAATTTGTCTCTGTTCATGAATTATGCTTTGCACACTTAAATTAGTTGATGTCTAAGTAGATTCATTTGTTTAATGTTGTTGTTTGAAGAGCAATTTAGGGTTTTATGGGTTCAATGTAACAATCTACCATTTTTTGGTCTTGAATCATTTAAAAGTGAAATATTATGTTGGTATTTGTGACTTTCTTTTTGTAATTACTTGATGACATCCTAGTATGTGCTATTCTTCGGTCTGGAATCACTATGTAGCAACATATTGGAATCTTTTGTCTTGTAATTACCATTCTATCATCTCACTGAACAAAATTATGTCTATATTATTTACTAACATCGTAATTAACTCAACTTATACATTATGCTTCTAGATCCAATTCAGGAGTGATTATCTTTTGTTTAATTGCAACCAAATTATTACTTTTCAATGTTTATTTTTCAATCAACAAATAAAAAATCAAATCTTTTTCATTATGTTTATTCAAAGCAAACTATTTGAGTTAACTACCATCCATTAACTATTTATGGTTTGACATTCTTGCTTGCCCTAGCTAGTCTAAGATAAATAAGACATATTATCTTTATATTTGATCGGTTCATCGACGCCGGTCATGGATCAAATTCTACAATCCTCTCAATATTGCCTAAAATATCATCATTGGTTTCTTCAAAAAGTTTTTCTTTATTCTCACGAAATGTTTCTATTTTTACCAAGTTTTTTTACAATGACTATAATTCTTATTACTATATTTTTCTAATGTTCCTTATCTTTATTTATCTGATATTGAATTTTTTTATCATCTATCTTATTTTTGTCAATCTTATGTTTAGATCCATCCATATTCTCATATTCATAATATGTACATTACTTCTTTCATGTTCTTAGTTTAGAATAAAAATTTCCCAATTGTTACTACATTCGTTTGCTTACTTACATGTACACTGATTTACAATAAATAACTTACAAAAAAAACAAATGTTCTATCAAGCTCTATAGAATAAATGATCCATTTTTTCATATTTTTCTCCATTAGGTAACATTTGCATATAAAAAGAATTATTAAAGCTTTTTGAATATTCATCTTTTGTAATATATCACTATAAAATTAACTAGACCTTTTTTACAAGTAGATCTCTAAAATTACTACTAATATTATTTCATTGACTAGGAGCAACATAATTTAGAGGTTTTTTAGTTTGATTCTCATTTGTAAGTTCATCACTATTTGAAGGTTCATCGGGGTTTTTATAGTTTTCATCATTGCTTGTAGGTTTATTGATATGGCTAAACTTGTGAAGTTGTTAAGAGTGTTAGTTAGTTAGTTAGTTACGATTGGTTAAAGTCAATAATATTCAACTTTGTAAAGCTATTAGTAGTTTAAATAGGAGATTGTAGAGATTAAATGGATATGCAGAAAATGAATGAAAACTTCTCTCTAGTCTTTCTCCCACTCTCTTTGTTACTATGTGTCCTCTAGCAATCCTAAAGAACCAGTCTTCATTTCTTGGTTCTTCTAGTTGTTAGATCAAGTGATTGACCAATGATTCGATGTTCTCGATCATTACTTTTCTTTGGTAATATCTTTAAGAATTACTGATCGCATCAATGGTATGAGAGCAAATGTTCCTTGGATCAAATTCTACTCGATCAGATGTAACAATGGATCATAAGAAGGTAATCCATTCATCTGAATCTAATATTGTTTCTAATTCAGATAAATATGTTCATAGCGATATTAACGATCAACTGCATTATTTACATCTCAAATTGAATGAGTATGATGATTTTCAAAAATCTATGATAAAAGTATGCAATCGATGTCAAAAACATGCGAGAAAGCAATCGATAGGCTTTTGCAAGTGTCTCAAACCATCAACAAACAACAAACCAGGTCAGATATGTTACAATCTACTCTCCTACATCAAACCAATTTTTTATTCAAAGTGACAATGGATGTAAAACTAGACCAAACTATTTATCAAGAGGCTGCAAAAATGAGTTTACTCAACTAGTCATGTACAAAAAACCCGGTTCGGAACCGGTTCACCTAAAAAAACCCGAACCGGTTTCAAAGAAAAACCAGTTTGGACCAAACCGGTCACGAACCCGACCCGAACCGCCGGTTTCTATACCGGTTTGCTAGCCCCGCACTCAAAACCGGTTTATAAACCGGTTTAAAAGTTAAAACCCGGTTAAACCGTAAGAAAAACCGGTTTGGGTAAAAAAATCAGTTTCAAACCGGTCCGAACCGGTTTGATAGGTTCGAGTTTTTGGTGAGCCAAACCGGTTTGTAACCCGAACCGGTTTGAAGATAAACCGGTTTGACCCCACCACGAAAAAACCGGTTCGGTTTGAACTCGAACCGGTTTGGGCATAAAAACCGGTTTGTACATGTCTATACTCAACAAGTGTTTGATGAAATCCATCAACAAGAACAGAAGAAAGTTAGTGATATATTTTGTTCAGAATTGAAAGAGGCATTAACAGCAAATAAAGATCCTATGATTGAGAATGATTTACCAAAACATATTGGTAAAGTAAAGGAGTATTATTATGACAACCGACAATTTCATATTAATACCCAGCCACGATTTAGTCATAATTATGCATATCATACATGAGTTCCAATTGTGTTCTATTTATTTGAAGTCATTTCATGCATTGCATAATTTCATAAGAGCATTACATGTATCGATGATTCGGCGTAATTATTATTTTACATGCGGTACAACCGGCACACACGAACGTTGGTGATAATTAATATATACATATTAATAGATACTTTAAAGTGTTTCAAAGTATATACATTGGAAAAACTCAAATTTATCAATAAATCTAAACGCGTAAATTGATATTTTACCCAGGACAAATACTTTTAACGCGACTGCCAGATACATGATGTATCATTAACATACCATCAATATTTAATATATAATATTATATAAGTTCTTATAATATTTTGATTTGTTTTAAAAAGTATAAAGTAAAATATAAAAATATGTAAGAAAACCTATAATACAACAAATACCATCAAAATAACCAATACTACATAAAAATTAAAAACCAACCTCCACTCCCCTACTTGGCCGTCCAACCCCCCCTCTCCCCCCCCCCCCCCTTCTCATTTCCATGAAAGCTTGCAATAGTGGGTTTGATGAATTTAAGATACCTACCTTTTAAATGAAACATTTTTGGAGGATTAAAGCAATAAGACTTTATTTCCATTTTTGGAACCTCATTTTCCCTCCCCCGTTGACCAAAAATTTGGCATCTTTTGGGTCTATAAGAGGAGATGTGCATTGTACATGTCAATTTCACCAATACCACACTCATTCCTCTCATCCTTTCCCTAATTTTCGGGCAAATCAACACCATCCCCGCTTCATCATTTTTTAAACTTGATTTCTATAAATCTTGGGTGATTCAAGTGCCACTGCCCATTGTTAAAAACCAACTGATTTTGAAGCTTCTAAGCATCCTACAACGACCTTTCCATATATCCTTGCTTGTTTTTAATGAGAACAACATCTTCTTGTTTACATATATTTTACTTTACCATGATTATTCATCTAGTTCATATATAACAATATTTATCCACAAAAATCATTCATATTTAAAATGATGTTTTATCAACAAAGAGTTTCAAGGATAATATTTCACAGTACATATTAACATGAACAAAGAGCTTCAAGAACAAAGAGTAATGAATCTTGTTCTTAAAAAAATAAATATTCATAGATCCATATTTTACTAAACTACTAGTTAGTGATTTTATAAACTACTAGTTAGTCAAACCGGACACCTTACTTGTTTGGTGGTCGGGCTGGTCGGACCGGATTTAAGAATCAGATGACATCATAATTATATATACGGTATATTATAAATATAGTTATATATAATTAAATATAAGTAATTTATATATGATTTATATATGTATTTTATAATTATATATAGAACTTAACTATATTTGTATATCCAACACATTAATTTATGGTTCAACCCCAATTAAAATAAAATAAAAAATCAATATCCGGTTCGAACCGGTCCGACCACCAGTTCGGGACGAACCAGCCGGTTCGGCCAACCCAAAACGATTCCTAGCAAACCAGATCGACCAGCTAGTCGATCCCCGGTCGGACCGGCTGGACCGGCCGGTCCGATCTGATCCCAACAACATTGCATTATACGTAAGAACAATTACTTAAACATAACTTGCCTTAATTATTCTAGGGCGAACTTAGGTAGGATTTCTCGAGCATTTTGGATAATCACCAGTTTTTATACTTGGTTACTCACTATTAGGTGAGTCATGTTATATAAGTTGTTTACTTACTGTATGAAGTCACATATTATTGAATCGTTAGTTTGTTTCCCAAATCAAGGTAATCACTGATAGTACTATTGGGTTTGATTACCCCACCCGGGTTAATTACTCTAATCTTGACTGGATAAACTGATGTATTATTAGCATGTTCACCCCAATGCTTATGGTAGGCATGGGTAGAGGCAATCTATTACAGTTATAGTCTAGCTTCGGATGTGGTGCTTATATAATATTGTAGTATTGTATGATCGACAATCAAATCATGGAAAGACTTATGGTCCATTACATTGTTTACTATTACGTTAAAATCTGTGAACTCACCAACTTTATGCTGACATATTTTTATGCAGGTTTTCTCAGGAAATTGAGGTTTGCATTATGATAAGCTTGCATGGAACTCATCGAACTTAGGGTCATTCATGCTATTGGGACATTATTTCTAAATTATCATATTTTGAAAACAGTTTACATTACTTCTACTACTTTCGCTATTTAACTGTGAAAACAATTATGTACTTTTGAACCTATTTGCAAGGTATGTTTTAACAAATCATGTAGTGGTCAATCAATGACTGTGATTCTATGAGGTTCAGCCCTCGCGGGAAACCTCCGTGGTTGGGGGTGTGACAATTATGATTCATTTAACAAGATCATTGATCAATTACAACTTTTAACAGATTATGCATTGAAGTGTTTCATGAAAAGATTGAAAGTAGACATTCAAATTAAGGTGAGAATGTTTAATCCTACAACTCTTTATTATGCTTATTGTCTTGCAAAATTAGAAGAAATAGTTTTAGAATAAGTCTCAAGGTCTAAACCATTTAAGGTTGGTACTATATCTGAAATTGCTATAAACAAATAGGAAGATAACATATGGAAAGACAAGGCTGTTAGCAAGGAAGAATATGAATCAAAAGATGTCGGTAGAACAGTTTGTATGGGATCTGTTGTTGAAAGCACGAAAACATTCATAGATGGTGATTGCAAGAATGAGGAAAAAGAAGTCGAAAAGGATGATAAGGGTGCTTTTAAAAATACCTAGAACCCATGATCATCAACGTGTCACTCTCAAATAAATTTTCTAAAGCAGTCCATTAAACTTCATATCATACCAACTACAACATGGGGTCAGAGCAAAGGGTTCAACACAAGTTTACAAATAGTGATTCAGTTGGCTTTTTCAAAAGTCAAACCAAACATGAAAATTGCAATAGCTTGTGGAAAGGAGTCTTGTTTATTTGTTGAGCAAAAAGGAGTTTAAGTACAAAAAGAAAAGAGTAAAAAGATGGTTGGTGAAGTGGAAATAGAAGGGTGCCTTGATATAAAGATCATTGCTACCCTTCTCAATATTACTTTTTCGTTTTTCCTCTGATCCTTGAGGGCAAGGATCTTTTAAGGGCAAAATATAGATACGTGCTAATACTTATGAAGTTGTTAAGGGGGTTAGTTAGTTATGGTTGGTTAAAGTCAATATTAGTCAGCTTTGTAAAGCAATTAGTAGTATAAATAGGAGATTGTAAAGATGTAATTGATATGCAGAAAATGAATGGAAACTTCTCTCTAGTCTTTTTCCCACTCTCTCTGTTACTATGTGTCCTCTAGCAATCCTCAAGACTCATTCTTCATTTCTTGGTTCTTCAAGTTGTTTGATCATGTGATTGACCACTTATTCGTCAGTCTCGATCACTACTTTCCTTTGTTAATATCTTTAAGAATTACAGATCGCATCATTTATCAAGGTTTTCATCAAGGTTTTCAAATTTTTCATCATTATTTATAGGTGTATTAAAGTTTTCATCAAGATTTTCAAAGTTCTTATCATTATTTATAGGTTCATCAAGGTTTTCATCAACTTTTCCAAGATTTTCATCAAGTTTTTCATCACTATTTGACGTTGTGGTGTTTAAGAATTTTAAGATTGATCCTTTTATCTATTCATTTAGAGCTTATCGTTTAGCTTTTATTTACCCCTTTTTGATGCACCACACTCAATCTTATGGATTCGATGTAACATTATTATAAGTTCTAAGCGGCTAGGTTCTAATTCCTAGTTATAGTATATAGTGTACAACTAAATCAAATTCAAGAAATAAACTAACAAAGTAATCAAATTAATCATATTCAAGCAATGCGATAATCAAATAAATTAATATTCAACTCAAGACAGAAATACTAGTCAAAGCAGATCCTAATTCAAAATAAAAAAACAATTAAAAAACAAATCTATAAATAACTAAAATCAAAAACACTAATTTAGTCTACACCAAAATTGATTTACAAGCATCTATTCAAAGCACCAATAGCAAGAAACTAGAAACACTAATGATGACAATAGCCCTTGCCCCCGGTCATTCGTCGTCGGTTTCTCAATCACAACCCTTTCGTCGCTCAATCAGACAAAGAAAATCCGATTGCAACTCTTTCGTTGTTCAATCACATATTCATAGACACTAAGAAACACAATCACAACACCTTTGTGAGGATTATACTTTAAATTAGAAAGAAAGAAAGTCGTTTCGTTCATCACTATTATTAAAGGTTAGATTGAAAGGGGAGAGTGATGATTTATTGAACCGAACAATACTGTTATAGATCTTGTAAGTTGTAATCGTCACACTCTCGTAAACCCGACGGGAATACTCGAAACCCGAGACATCTAGGTTGAGTATGAGTCTGGGGTCGGGTATGTGATTTATTTTTATTTTTTTACGGGTATGGAATTTCATTTTATACCCGTTTACCCATCCCGATTACCCGATTAAACATACCAGCTTACCCGACTACATACCTGAAATTATTTTATTTTTAATTTACTCTACTTAATAATTATAGTATAAATAATTATATCATTATATATTATTTACTTAATATCTTTTTATTTAATAATTATGTGTTAATATGAGCTATTAAGGTTCCTATCATTTGCATCATATGGTGTCTTGCAAAGTTATAATAAAAATCTTAAAATTAGATAGCAGTAATGGTGGAATATTATATATATATATATATATATATATATATATATATATATATATATATATATATATATATAAAGGATTAATCGAAAATATTTTTAGTACATATATGTAAATGTAGTTTTATATGATGTTCTAATGTCAATAGATATCAATGGGTATACTCAACGGGTAATTTTAATAACCTTAACGAGCATACCCGATTACTCGCGGGTATACTCGATACCTGACATGTAAATACCCGATATATACTTGATAGGTTTTGGGATGGGTATGGGACACACTTTTCTAATCGTGTATGGAGTTAGGATTACCCATACCTATCCCAAACCCGCCTTATTGCCATCCCTACTCGCAGCCATGCTCGAATGCTTGATGATTACCGAGAAATCCCGGAATCCAAGATCGACTTCGATCTTTCGTTTTCCTGATGAAAGAGGCGGTCATTTCAGGAGATTGAATAGAATGCAATGAACACTAATGACCGAACAAGGATTGTGGTGACTGGTGCTGGTGTTGTGGATATTTGAGGCCTAAATCTAGCCCAGCGCACACATATTACATATACATATAATTGTTTTAAATTAGAAGCCTTATTATTTTGGGATTGGGCCGGCCCCGAAGGCAAGGCACCTTTTCACTCCTATTGTCCCTTTGAGACGTGTTTTATTACATAAAAATATGTTATTATGTAACCAAAAGATGAAAACGCAACATGTACAAATAGATATTGACACGTGTGTTACATTAATACGAAATTGGGTGTCAAATTTGTCATTTCATTGACACGTGAAACTAATACGTAAAAAAGATTGCTAGCCCCCGCCGCGATCCCGTCCCCAAGCACGGGGTGCAATCTACTAAATAAAAATTATATGAACATTAAAATGATACACATCTAAAAGACCCAATGCATATGTACTAGACAATTAACCTAATTACCCTAGTTGAATCGGCTTGATACCAGAAGGACTCAAGGACCACTGATCCAATTGGTCCAACTAAACATTATAATGGGCTTTTTGGGCCGAATAATTACTACAAGGTAGAAAACCATGTGAATGCACTTCTATCTTGTGAAAGAAACCACTTCCTGTGACCCCCTTTACTTCCCATCTTTTCTTTTATATCCCCAATTCACCAATTCACAACACACCACACAATTAGCCCAAAATGAAATCTTTACTTTCTTTCTTTCTGCTTGTATCCACTTTACTTCTTTTGGGTAAGTTTTAATTTTTTTCCCTTTTCTCTCTTTTACTTTTTAGATCTTTGATTACAATATCTGTAACAGGTACCGTTGATGTGCATGTGGAAGGTGCGAGGGTGGTAATAAGCAATCACAGAACAGATACACTACAAATCGCGGGTTCAAGACTGCCAGACTGCATGCACGCGTGTGGGTCATGTTCACCTTGCCACTTAGTGAGGGTGCGGTTCATTTGTTCGGTAGGACTAGCTGAGGCCGAGACTTGCCCGATGGCTTATAAGTGCATGTGTAGTAACAAAACGTATCATGTTCCATAGTCAAGACACTTAGTATAACAAATATGTTAATTTTGGTCTAAATCTATATAAAAGTCCACACGTTAAAACATAAAGTTATATGTATGTGAATCTTCATGAATTTGAGTGCTTTGTCATATGTCCTCATCCAAATCGACTTTGTATTCTCTTTGAATTTTGTTACATTTACGTATTATGTATTGTATATATATTATTGTTATGTTTATCATAAAATATATATAGATTAGTAAACGAAATATAGAAGTAACATACTTATAGCAAAATGACCTTTAATTTGTTAGGAATATATAACAATCTCAAGCATGTTTTTATATCAGTTTATGTGCAAATTTTTTAGCTCTTGGTGCTCAATTACACAATAAAAACACCTTATAACACACGTAAAATTCGTAAATATATGAGTATGACTTAGGTACATACGTACAAGACCGGCTCTATGGTGTAATTTGTAACGCATTGGGCTTGGGGGCTCCAAAAATAAGGGCCCCCATTTTATAAAAAAAAATTATATTGAGTTTTGATATTTTAAGGGCCAATGAAATTTTGAAGTGTGAATAACACTTGATAGTTAAGTCCTAATGAAAATTTGATGATCGACTTTTTTGGCTCTTTTTGTTTAAAGAAATCAACTATCAATGACTAAAGGTTAGTATACGAATTTTTTTTGATCTATTGCTTTTGTTCAATGAATTTTGATTAGGTTGCTTATGTTTAGATTACGTTTTTGAAAAAAAAACCTTAGTTTTTTAGTTCAATTGGGGCCCATAAAATGTTAAGCCGGCCCGGCATATGTAGATACCTCATAACTAAATTTTATTTATGCGTTTTAAATTATACTGAATTTATCTTTTTATTCGGTTAATCAATTACAAAAAAAAAGACAAACTTTTTTAATAAAAAAATTAGGAACCAATTAGACGTTTATTTCAAAAGATGATTTAAACATCACAACCATAGCTCTGACATATAATTACTTAACTCGGTTAAAAACTAATGTAATATTTTGTATGTTAGATGCTATTAGTTATTAATAAAATAATAAATAACTAAAGTTTAAAAATACTATGAATAACAAATAATAAAAATCAATAATTATAAAAAATATATTTTAATATCAGATGCAATTGAAATCTTATGATTTAGTTTGTTATTAGAATAAAAAGATTTATATTTTGAATATTTAATTATTTAATTTACTTATTTAAGACTATTTTTATTTAACAGGAGCAAGAGGGACGAAAAATAAAAGGTTAGGCTTCACCAAAAGTCGACACGTATATCTAAAAACATTCTTTTACTATAAAACTAGTTTAGAAACTCGTGTAATATACGAGTTGAATAAAAATATAAATTAATAGTTATTTATTAATATTTAAAAATAAAAAAAATAATTTTTTGAGATAAACTATAATCGAAATTAAGTATAATAGTAAATTTAGTTAATGAAACAATAATAATATTTTTTCAAACCTTGGTCTTTAAAAAACTTTTGTTTTATTAGAGTTAAGTTTGGTTTTACTCCCCAAGGTTTTACAAAAATAACAATTTTTCTTCATAAGATTAAAAATATCAATTTATGTTGGATCTAGAAAGGCTGATGCAACCAAAACCAAGTCACTTAGAAGATTTTGGTACAACAAACAAAGGATTTCCGAAGCTAAGTATGGAACTTCCGAAGGAAGAAGGAGCTCTTCCGAAGACAAAGTGTAAAACTCACTTCCGAAGGAAAAATCCAACTTCCGAAGACAAAGAACCTACTTCCGAAGATCAAGACTTAGAAAGAAAGATCTGAAGTCAACTTCCGAAGTACAGAAGTCCTTAAAGCCTCGGAAGTATAGAAGCCTCTTCCGAAGTATAAGTGGCTTCGGAAGAACTTGTTTTTCCGAAGCCAACTAACCTTTGGAAGACACTCCTATTATCCAGTGGACATAAGTATGGCTCTCTGACACTCCGCTGCAAATCTCTGAGATACTACATGGCGTTTTCTCAAAAGCCATGTAGTTGACCATACTTTAATCCACTGTTTACCTTTTTATGTTAGTACAGTTGCCATCTTTAGTTGGTGACAAAAGGTAAGTCATGGACATGTCATGACTACCATATCTTAGATAATACTTTATCTAAGATACCTTAACTTTAGCATTGTAGTATATGCTTTAGTCGTAGATTTCCAGCTGGTATCAAAGTATATCCGGCTGTAGGATCTAGTATATATAGTTTCTCATTGTAACTCTTGTTTCATGCTTGTAAGAGTCTTGTAATATCTTGAGTTGAGAAGTAATATATACAAGTGCCTTGAAAATTTATATCTGCTTGTTCCTTTGCTACTTATTATATTATTATCAACTCTTGTAAAAAACATTACTTCATCTGATTTGAGTGTTTCCATAAGTGAGTTTGAGAGAAATACAAGTGTTTAAGTGACAAACCCGATCCTGCAATTGGTATCAGAGCTTTTTAGGCTCTTGATTGTGAGATCTTACCATCCTAATCAACCTGTTTTTCACTCCTCCTTATACCTCACTCAAAATGGCCCTCAACAAATCTGAAGTAGAGATGGGGACGATGACCAAAGCACCCATCATCACCCCTGAAAACTTCAGGTCCTGGAGCAGAAGAATGGAAGGCTTCATCAGGTATCAAGACAACAAGATGTGGAAATCCATTGTGAATGGCCCGTATAAGCCAAAAGTAGCTGGTGGAAACGGTGCCATGATTGAGAAAGCCGTTGAAGATTATTCTGATGAAGACAGGAAGAAGCTTGACATAAACAGCAATGCTATGACTGTTCTTATGACTGCAATTCCAAACTCTATCATGGTGGGGTTTGAACATTGTAAGTCTACCAAAGAACTCTTTGATGCGCTTGCTCAAATGTACTCAAGCTCAAATGACTCCAAGAAGGACTCACCGAAGCAGCAGTTTGAGAACTTCACCTATATTGCTGGAGAGACTCTTAGCCAGCAATATTTCAGGTACATGGATCTCATTTCTTCCCTTCAGTCTGTGGGAATTGCTCATGAACTCAGAGACCTTACAAAAAAGTTCATGAGTGCTCTACCCAATGAGTGGACATTCTACTGTGTCTCTATCAAGAGAACAGAGAATCTGAATACACTCATCATGACCGAACTCTATGGGATCCTTGATGGATACCGTTTGGAAATGGAAAGTAAGAGGGGTCATCAGACAAGCAGACCCTTGAGTCTTCCTGCTAGCAACGCTTTAATGGTTGCTGAAGGCTCAGGAATCTCCCAGTCTCAGCAATACCTGACTTACACCCAGCACCCATCTTGTTCTTCTGGGCCATACATCACATTTCCTGAGACTCCAAGGTCTCAACAAGCTCAGCAAAGCTCCTTTCAGGACAGCTATGCTTTTGTCTCAAGAAGTGGACACTCAAATGACTATCAATACTGCTTTGATGATCTAGAGTGTTTTAGCCCGGATGACGTGGAATACGTGGACATAGTCCAACAAATGGCTCTTCTAACCTACAGAGCAAAGAAGTTTTTTAAGAGAACTGGAAGGCAATTTCCTCAGAACCCAATCAACAGCAAATTTGGGTTTGACAAAACCAAGGCCAAATGTTACAACTGTAACAAACTTGGTCATTTTGCAAGGGAATGCAAGGCTCCCAAGTCCAACCCGGGAACCCCACAGGCCTCCACACATCCCTCCACACCAAAGCCCACCGGAAAGTCAACAGAAACTGCTGCAATGGCTCAAGAAGTTGACTGGAGCTTTATGGTACAGGATGTGACTCCTACTCAAGCACTCATGGCCGGAACAAATCAAAACAAGGTGTATAAACATCTCTGTACTCCTGCCTGTATTGCTAAGGTTAAACTGTATCAGGACTATAATATGGAAATTAAATCTGATATTGAGTCTTTAAATGTTTTAAAATCTGACTTTAAAAGGGCTGAATCTGACTACCAAAGAAAAATTAAGGAGTTAGAGAAAACTGTGTCACTCTTAAAACATGAACATACAAACTATAAGACTCAAATAAAGGATTTAATATCCAAATTAACTGAGGCTCAAGCCCAGCTTGTCACTGCTGAGGCTCAAGCCAGGAAGTATGCTATTTCCGAGCAAAACTTCCAAGCCATTCTTGCATCATCCTCTCACTCAAAACTTTGTTACCAAAACAAAGGTGGGTTGGGAACCAATGAAATTGCTCCACCACACTCTTATGAGTCTATAAGACAACCAAGGTGTGGTACTGAAGAGCAAGAGGTTCCATCTGCTGACCCACCTTCTCATGAGTCAAAGAATGATACAACTATGGAGACCATCACAGGAAAGAACCAGGTAATTATGCCCTCCCCTGCCAATGATGATCAAACCCTGACCACCAAAGCCAGAAGAAGCAGAGCTAAGGCAGCCAGAAAAACTGCCAAGAAAGTGGCTGAGTCCAAGCTAAAGATAGACCCAAAGCAAAAGGGTGTATTCATCTCAGTTGGATTCCAGGTGGTTGGAAATTCTGATTCAGGAAAGGAGTGCAGTACCAGTACTCCTACCCTACCAAAGGATCAGAAATTAAAAAGAAAGGCTGCTGATGATGAGAAAAAGAACAAGAAACAACAATCCACACATTCCCAAAAGGTTAACATTGCATGCATAATGTGTGGTCTGCAAAACCACATGGCCAAAGATTGTTACTACAATCCTGCTAGCACACATTATGCAAATAATGTTAAAAAGGAAGGAGTCAGGAAAGGTTTCTCATTTGGACCATATCAATTGGTTCAAGTGATGAAAAAGGGAAAGCTTGTTTCCGAAGCAAGGCTTCTTTCAGAAGAAGATTCTTCTTCCGAAAGGAAAAAGGCTTCGGAAGCTAAAGCTGTAAAGACTCAGAAAAGCAAAAGAGTCCCCTTGAAACCCTCCCAAAAGAAGACTGCTTTGGAAGAAAAGGTGGTGAAGGCTTCTTCCGAAAGAAAGAAGCTTCGGAAGAATGCCAAGCTACAAAAGCTTCAACAAGATCATCCTCTATGATCAACCAAGGGATGGAATGGAAGATCAAGGAAGATGCTGTAGCCCAAACCTCTTCTTAAAAGACATCCATTGAACCCTCATGCATAAATTTTGGTTTAATTATGTCATTATCATTGGAAGAACCCAAGACCGATAAGGCTTGGGTTTCCAATCAAAACTAATTATCTCACCTTATGTGCAGGGACATCCATATGACAAGAATAACAACATTTGGATTGTAGATAGTGGATGCTCCAGGCACATGACAAGGAACAGATATCTCCTTCAACAATTTCAACATTATGATGGAGATCCTGTCCAGTTTGGAGGTGAGGCCGGAGGATATATTTATGGCAGAGGAAGTATATCCAACGGAAAATTAAAGGTTGACAAAGTTAATTTTGTCAAACAGCTTGAACACAACCTGTTAAGTGTTTCTCAATTCTGTGATCAAAAGCATCAAATGCTCTTCACAGAACATGAGTGTATTATCCTCAAACCCGGGATGACAATTCCTCAGGAATTGGTGCTTCTTAGATCTCCCAGGAAAGGGGATATGTACAAGCTGGATATGAACAATGCTTCCCCAATGGGAGAAGTATCATGCTTTCTTTCCAAAGCTGATGGTGATGAGTCAACACTATGGCATAAACGAATGTGTCATGTAAATTTTAAGACAATGAATAAATTGGCTAAAAATAACTTGGTACATGGTTTGCCTAAAAAGGAATTTTTCTGCAAAGATAACTGTGTTGCTTGCCTGAAAGAAAAACAACACAGGGCATCTCATAAATCCAAAGTTGTTAACTCCATCACCACTCCATTACACTTATTGCACATGGATCTATTTGGTCCCACAAGTATAATGAGCACTGGAAGAAAATCATATTACCTTGTGATTGTTGATGATTTTACTAGATTTATATGGGTATTCTTTTTAAGAACCAAAGATGAAACTGCTGAAACTTTGAAATCTTATATTCTTAAAATAGAAAATCAAGTTGATCACAAGGTTAAAATAATTAGAAGTGATCAAGGGACTGAGTTTAAGAACCTAGTTCTTGACTCATTTTGTAACTCAAAAGGGATTGCCAGACAATAGAGTGCTCCCAAAACTCCTCAACAAAATGATGTTGCTGAGAGGAGAAATATGACACTTATTGAGGCTGTTCGGACTATGTTAGCTGATTCAAAGCTGCCTCTAACATTCTGGGCAGAGGCAGTCAACACTGCATGCTAGGTGCAGAACAGAGTTCTTGTAGTAAAGCCACATGGAAAAACCCCTTATGAGTTATGGAACAAGAGGCCACCGTTCATTGGCTTTCTAAGGTCTTTTGGCAGCAGGTGTACCATACTTAACACAAAAGATAATTTGGTAAAATTTGCTGAAAAGTCGGATGATGCTATCTTTGTTGGATATTCCTCTTACTCTAAAGCTTATAGGGTTTATAATATTAAAAATCAACAATTTGAGGAATCTTCCAACATTGTAGTTAATGAGCACACTCCTTGTGTTAGGGGGAATGGCCTTGATCATATCTTTGATTTAGAATTGTTTTCAAACTATTCTAAACCATCTTGTGAGAATGTTTCAGTTGGAACAGGTGCTCAAAGTGATTCTGATGAAGATCAACTGTTTGAGCTTCCCAGACCTATTCCAAGTTCTCCAAGAGTAGCAACAAATCAAGTTCCCACTATTGAAAGATCTGACAGTATAACCATTTCAAGAGATAGTGGTACTTCAACAAGGGATTCACCTGCTGACTTTCAAATCTCTTCAGGTGACCCTGCATAACACCAGGCTGATGAAAGCACCATCTTGAAGGAACATGCAACTGTTAATGATGCTTCACAGCAAAGAAATGATGATGTTTCTTTTTCATTCAATCAGTCCTCATTGAATGAGTTTGAAACAACATCTGGACCAAGTATTCAAGCTCCTGAGCAAAATATGTCCAATTTGGACTTATCTTTGCAACTGGAGGTGATTCCTAGACTCAGGATTCATAACACTCATCCAGCTGAAAACATCATAGGGGAAGTCTCTGAAGGCGTAAGAACAAAAGGACAAACTCACAATGGGAATGTCTGCTTGTACTCATGCTTTTTATCCCAAATGGAACCCAAGAAGGTGGAAGATGCCTTGAAAGATAGTAGCTGGGTTGAATCAATACAAGAGGAGTTGCTTCAATTCAAAAGACAAAAGGTTTGGAACCTATGTCCGCTACCATCTAGTCAAGTACCTATAGGCACTAAATGGGTATTCAGAAACAAGAGAGATGATAGAGGCTTGATTATCAAGAACAAGGCAAGACTGGTGGTTCAAGGATACAATCAAGAGGAGGGAATTGATTATACTGATGTCTTTGCACCTGTTGCAAGACTTGAGGCAGTTAGGATCTTCCTTGCGTATGCTGCATCCAAGAATTTCACTGTCTACCAGCTTGATGTCAAGTGTGCCTTTCTATATGAGGATATAGATAGGGAAGTCTATGTATGCCAACCTCCAGGATTTGAAGATCCACAACATCCTAACTATGTGTGCAAGTTGGATAAAGCTCTATATGGGTTGTACCAAGCACCTAGGCTGTGGTATGAGACATTGTCTCAATTTCTCCTGAAGAATGGTTACACCAGAGGTACCATTGATAAGACTCTTTTCATAAGAAAGTCTGGGAAAGACATCTTGCTCGTTCAAGTCTATGTTGATGATATCATATTTGGTTTCTCAAATGACCAAATGTGTAAAGACTTTGAGAGCATTATGAAGAAGAAGTTCGAGATGAGTTCCGTGGGAAAAATGGACTTTTCCTTGGAATTCAAGTAAAGCAATTGAAGGAAGGGTTCTTTATCAATCAATCTAAGTATGTCAATGATATCTTAGAACGATTTGATATGAAGGATTGTAAAGCAGCAAAAACACCTATACCCAGAAACCACAATCTCTGCCCTGATTCTGAGGGGGAGGATACTGATCAACATCAGTACAGAGCGATTATTGGTTCTCTAATGTATCTCACAGCAAGTAGACCTGATATCATGTTTGCAACTTGCATTTGTGCAAGATATCAGGCTGCTCCAAAGGTGTCTCACCTAATAGCTGCCAAGAGAATTCTTAGATATCTCAAAGGAGCACCTAAACTAGGTCTCTGGTATACAAGAAATAGTGATTTCAATCTCTATGGTTACTCTGACAGTGATTATGGTGGCTGTAACATCAACAAGAAATCAACATCTGGTGGATGTCAATTTCTTGGTGGAAGGATCATCTCATGGCAATGCAAGAAACAATCATGTGTCTCTATATCAACTGCTGAAGCTGAATACATTGCTGCTGCTAGTTGCTGTGCTCAGCTGTTGTGGATTCAAAACCAGATGATAGACTACGGATTCAACTTCATGAGCACTCCTATCCATATTGACAACAACAGTGCTATATCCATTACTGAAAATCCAGTGAAGCACTCCAAGACTAAGCACATTGATATCAAGTATCATTTCATTAGAGATATTCATGAGAAAAATCTTATCAAACTAATCAAAGTTGACTCAAATGAACAATATGCTAATTTGTTCACCAAGGCCTTTGATGAACAAAGATTTAAATATCTCATTACAGCTATTGGGATGATAAACATTGATTAGTTAATCTCATTTGAAAACCTTTTAATGTGTAAAGTCTCATGTCAAAACAATCTAAGCCTTGTTACAAAAGATCTTTTTCAAAATTTTATCTAAGTATAAATTCTTCCGAAGAGAAATTAACCCTCGGAAGATATTTTGCATATCTTCCGAAGCAAATTTCTCCCAGGATAATTTTCTTCTCGGAAGAGTGTTAAGTCTCGGAAGAAGCGATTAATTTCATATCAGATCTACTTCCGAAGCTTTTAACACACTCCACTTGAAAAGCAACATATACTCTCGGAAGTAATTAATTTACCTTCGGAAGTAAATTTGCCTTCGGAAGAATATTACCTTCGGAAATGCTTTATACTCGGAAGAAAGATTTTACTGTGTAACGGAAATCTTTTGGGCCCCACTCTGTAAAAAGTAAAGATTTTGTTAATGATGTCGGATTATTTAAATGGTCTAACCTTACCGCCCATGTCACATCATCCACTGAAACCTCACATGGTCTTATCCATAACCCCCTTTAAACCGCCATTCCACCCATTTAAATACTTCCGATTAATCACTTACATCCTTTTTACCCAAATTACTGCCCTAAAAGCTTTCTTCATCTTCAATTTACCTTATTCCGAACTATCTTTCCGAAATTTTCTTCAATGGCACTAAACCCTTAGCACAACCAAGTCGCACTCCTTGATTCTTCAAGGGATGTTGACTTCTCAGACATCATCTCCTTTCTGACCCAATCTTCGTATTACACCGCTCTGACTGTAAACCCTACAATTTACTCAAACCAAATGTCTGAATTCTGGGCAAATGGTTAGATTGAAACCCTAAATGGGGTTCGTGTTATTCGATCGAGCATCTGTGGCCAGGAGTTGGCCATATCTGAACAGATCATCAGGGAGCATCTAGAGCTTCATGATGAGGGCGCCCCAACGGAATTCCCCAAAACAGATTTGGACAATTCTTATCTCCAAATGGGATATGGTGTAGATGTCAGCAGGTCAACTGTTTACAAATTCAACTTCTCCTACAAATGGAAGTTCCTGCTGCATGTGGTTCTTCACTGCCTGTCTAACAAATCTGGGGGATGGGATCAAATCCCATATGAACTTGGGTGCCTAGTTCATGGGTTGGTAAAAAGCCTCCGCTTCAACTATTCAAGGTTTGTGCTGACTAACCTAATGGGAAATCTTCAAAGGGACACATTCTTCATGTATCCCAGGTTTCTCCAGCACATAATCAACTGTGAGCTGGACCAGGGCAAGCTTGTCTGTGCAGCTGCTCTGACTGCTCCTCAAATGAGGCCGACCATCTTCAAGACTTTAAAGAGAGTGTACACCAACTTCACCGAAAGAGATACTGCACTTCTTCCAGGTATGATTGAGCCAATGGCTCCTGGTGACATCCCTGTTAACCCCACAGGTGATGAACCCACACCAGCAACTACCCTCACTCTGCCAAATCTACCTTCTCCACCCATTACCTTTACCTATCAGAGACGTCACAAACGAACCCTTGTTCAATATACTCTGATTGAACAAGCTCCTCATGTTCTACCCAAAAAGGCTAGAGTGGAACAAAGGGCTCCCGCTCAGCCTGAGGTCCAACCATCCTTCACAATTGACCTCAATATGGGTCTTGAGTCTCCTCAGTCTCAGACCCATGAGCCTGAAACCCAAGCTGATAGCCCTCAGGGAGAGTCTCTATACTCCCCTGAGCAGCCAAAAAGGGACAGCCCTATCACAGGCTCAATGCCTCTAGACATTGATCAAAGTCCCGGGTCATTAAGTTTCACTTCCATATCCTTTACTGACTTTTTGACTGGAGCTGGTGAAGAGATTATGTCTCTTAAGGGCAATGAATTTGATCCACAACACTCTCTCAAGGATCAACAGAGCCTAGAGAGACCTCTTATCTCTAGCCCCAATCAGCAAACCTTTACTGAGGTGAGTCCCACTGATGTGGAGGAAACTCATGTAGATTCAGCTGCCACTACTGAAGGAGCCTTAATGGATCCTCAGGACAGTGGTAACGTAACTGAGACTGAATCTACGGCAACCATGCCCTTTGATGACTCTAAAAGAGACATCATTGTGCAAGGGAAACCAGGGCGCCAAGAAACCACATCTGGTGGTGAGGATGAACATACAAGGTATGTTACCTCATCTCCCCATGATTCTTCAAAAGAAGATGAGGGAAGAATGCAACTCACTATTCAAGACCTACTTTCTAAAGTCTCAAACCTTGAATCTAAGGTTAGGACTTTAGAGGATAGGTCTGCCACTCAGCAACTTGAGATTGAAACTCTCAAGGCCAAACTAGCTGAGAAACAGATTGAGAGGTCTGTTAGGCATGTACCAATTCAGGTCTCCTTGACCTCTTCCTCTAGCTCATCAAGCTCTCAGGATGATGCTACCAAAAAGGGGGAGAGTGTTCAGAGACAAAGTCAAAGACATGAGGAAACCCAAAGTCAAGCTCTCACTTCCTTGAGCTCAAAGTATCCTATGCAACAAGCTGCGATTTTCCCTGAGCCTCCTCCAGTTGTTTTTCAAATGGATCAAAAGATGCTCCAAGATCTCAATAGGTTCTTTAACAAGTTCCTATTGGAATCTCTTATAGAACAGCCAAGCCCTGATATGTCTGTGATCTACTTCGGAGCTCAAGAGCTACAGAGGTTAAATGCACCTTCTACCACTATCGAGGAAGTTGGTCAACCTAAGGTCCAAGTGGAACCTGAGATTAACTTCGAAGGGGAAACAAGGACTAATGGCCCAGCAACTGAAACAGTTGGGACAGAAAGTGTATATTCACAGACTTCCGAAGCACAATTCAAAGCCTCGAAAGAACAATTTCAAACTTCCGAAGCTGAGATTGCTACTGCGGAAGGACTATTCTCATTATCCGATTATCTAATAGTCACAGATGCAATCCTGGAACTTGCATCTGAGGTCAATAGGGAGGATTTTCTCACCCAACCTTTAGCTCTGACATCAGCATTAACTCTAGCTCCCATCTCTACTACTCAACCTGAATCTTCCATCCAAGAAACCCCCAAAGTCTAGTACTTCCGAAGACATCAAAGGAAAGAGGAAGATGACTTCGGAAGAGCTTCAGGAGGAAGAAAGTTTGGAGAAGCTTAAAAGAAAAGGTAGGCTTCCAACTGGGAAACTGCTAGCTGCAAGTACCAAAGCAGCTGCAGCCAACCAGGAGGCAGTCAACAACCGAAAAAGAGTAGAGATCATCGATAGACTTGTTGGTCTAGGGGCTGCAACTGAAGATGTACTCCTGCTACCATTAGAGGAGTTATGTAAGGCCCCGTTCCCGGGAAGCCTCACAGTTGGTTAATCATAGCATAAAATCAGTTTAATAATAAAACATTGCAAAGGAAATAATTAGACATTCATTTAAACCTTTGAAAACACATCGTACTCATACATTTGTCATTTAATTGTAAACAAAACATATTACTTGTTCTTAAATTACAATAAAGATTTTCATAAACTTGAATGCCACCCATAGCTCCCCAAGTAGCTCCGTGTGCAATCCTCAACATCAGCACTTACCTGCCAACTATTATGCATAAAAGTCAGCTTCGCTGAGCGAGTTCTAGTTTTAAATATTATAAGAAAATATAAACTTTATCCTTCATATAATGACCATGCATACAACATAGAATATAACATTACTTGCATCATAATAAGCATGTTCATTATCTTTCATTCTTTCATTATCTTTCACTTTCATCATAAACGAGATTGCACAAAGCAAGAGCTCCATGTTGATTGACAACAAATGCCAATCCCTGTCGGTACACATGAAAACGGTAGCTAACCCCCGACAGTTGATCCACACTGCAAGGCACATAGCCCTCTCATGAATACAGATCCATCATCATACAGCAGACTCACATAAGTGAAGTCTATCATAGTGCTTGCAAGACTTTTCATCATCAAACGGGCCCGGGGGTAACATTCATTAAGTTTCACTTTTCATTAATATCATCTTCCTCTTTAGTATATATAATATTTAACTTATTAAGTACACAACATGCCAAGTACTAATCATCATAAAACATAACCGACCCGCCGCGGGACAGCGGGGGTTCGGGGGCGGCAGCCCCTGACAGCGGGGTCCTAGGGGCAGCAGCCCCTAGTGGGGTCCAAGGGGCAACACCCCTGGCTGGGGCCGGGCTGATAAATAGGGGATCTAGAACTCACTTGGATATAGCATATTTACTTATAGAAAAATCGTTCTTCCTGTTAAAACCCCTTAAAATCTTGGTCATTTAAAAACGTAAATTTAGTATGCATAATAGCCCCAAAACATGGAAAACTTATAAATAGGGGATCTAGAACTCACTTGGATACCACGAGTAACCTCTAGACTAAGCTTTCTAGGCTAGGATCCCACTACACAACCTGCAGACAAGTTAACACTCTAAGGGGTTAATTTTCTGCCTAAATTCGCTGCTAATTTCGCTGCAAGATCAGCAATTTCGCAGCTAAATTCGCCAACATTTTCGCTGCTAGTTTCACCAGCAGTTTCACTGCTAGTTTCGCTAGCACATTCGCTGGCAGATTCGCTGCCAGTTTTGCTGCCAGTTTCGCCCAACTTTCGTTGGAAAAGCATGTCTGCGAAACTACCTGCGAAACTATAGTTTCGCAGAAAGTCCTCATAGTTTCGCTGATTGAATATGCAAATTCGCTGGATGAACATACAGTTTCGCAGATCGTATAAAAATTACGAACCAGTCCGTTTTTAACCCAAAATCATAACTTTTTACGTCCAATCTCTTAGTTTATCATCCATGAGGCTAAATCTAAGCTTTATACATGTTTTCATACGTAAAAATGTGAACTTTATGCGATTCTTTGCAACTTTTCAAAACCCAAAACCCTAGAATCCGGGTTTGATCTACAGAAGGGTTTAGAGGTCGATTCTTACCTGGATTTGTTGCTTCTTTCTTAGATCTTGATGCTCCAACACCCAGATCTTCAATATCTTCACCTTAGAAGCTTCAAATCTTGAGTTTTCTTCACTTTCTCTCTCTATTTTCTCTCTCTACGAATTTTGGTGGCTAGGGTTGTAATGAGGAAGATGAAGCTGGTTTTGGGTGCTTAAGGGCTGATTATGGGCCTTTAATCCCATAGGCCACTACCCAATAAGCCTAATTTTAGCCCATGACCATTTCTTTACCTTATTAAAATACCCAATAATTAAGCCCATTATCCTTAATGACTCGTTTCGACTTTTCGGGGTGTTACAAGTTAATAGAGCTGGAAAAGGCAACCTTGCTGCTAAAACAGAAAAAAGAAGAAGCTGCAAGGTTGACCTTAGAAGAAGAAAGGAAAAGGAAAGAAAGAGAAGCTGATCTGCAGCTCAGGAGGGAAATGATAACCTTCCTAACCTCCAGAGGTTTCTCCCAAGAAGAATTGTCTCCACATAACAATGATACGATCTTATGGCTCTTCAACAAAGAGCAAGATCAAATGGAGAAAGAGAGAAAGAGAGCTACAAGGGAAAAGCTGTTGCAGAAGAAGAAGAAGGAAGAGGAAGCAGGACTGACTGCTGCCAAGAAGATAGGTGAGAAGGCCTGGATGAAGAGCTATCTTAAGGCTCATGGCTTCTCTGGCAGACAGGTGGGTCCTATGTCAGAAAAGACTCTCCAGCGACATGTCAGTGACATTAAGGCTGACATTCGCGTGGGGAAGAGGAAGGAGATGTATAGAAGGGGACAGGGGATGACCTTCAAAGCAACCACTCAACCCAAACTCCAAACCCAACCTCAACCTGAACCTATACCCTTTTCATTCCCAATCAAAACCAAACCAACCTCTGAACCATACACTCCTGAACCTACATCATCACCCTTACCAACCTCTTCACCTCAATCACCTAAACTACCCATCCTCCAACCCAAAACTCTAGCCAGAACCCAAACACCTCAACCTACCCATCAACCCATCAAACCATCCCCTCAGCCTTATAAACATCTCTCCATGGAAGAATTCAAGGCAGTCAAGACAAAGCTCATAAACTGCACAACACTGAGCGATATCTCCTGTGAGGAGTTCAGTCAATTTGACCTATGTTGATGGATCCTCAAGTTCCCTCATAAGAGATCAATTTCTTGATCTGCCCAGAGGAACTTTGGACCAAGCTGCAAATCTCCTCGGCCTCAATTCAGACACTTTGAATGAGGAAGAAAAGAAGCTAAGGAGAAGGCTGGTGACTCTACTGGACACTATAAAAGGAGACAGGGTGCCAAGACAACCTCTTGCACCCAGAAAGAAGATCATCCAGTGGAGGTTCGAAGACTCTTCTCACAAATTTGTTGTTGAAAGAGAGAATGGAGAGCTCAACAGGCTGAGTGCCTCATCTCTGCTACACTTGAGCAGGTTTGACATTGCTGAGTTAGCAGAGAAGCCATTCACCAACCCTTCAAACTCTGATGTAGCTGCCCATATCAGAAATCATCTAGGCAGCCTTCATATGGCCGAGCTAACTGCTAGAAGCAAGGTTGAAGAAGAGTTGAAACTGAGAGAGGAGGAGGAAAGGAAGGGATCAGCAACCAAAGGCAAAGCCTTTCTACAAATGGTTGAAGGTCCTGAACTTGAATCCATAATTAGATGGGAGTATGACTATAACTCCCGTCAACTAACTCTCTTCAGGGGGACACAACAGAAGGTACATGTCATTCAGAGTGATAGACTGGATCTCCTATCCACCAATGACTTGTACAAGCTTCTCAGCACCACTTCCGGGAAGAACAAAGAGACAGAAAAATACCTTTTGTCCCTGGTGCTGAAGGCTTTGAGAAGCAGAAATAAGTGAGGTTTTGGTAGCATCAGCCTAGGGAGAGTTTGTTGGATCTAGAAAGGCTGGTGCAACCAAAACCAAGTCACTTAGAAGATTTTGGTACAACAAACAAAGGATTTTCGAAGCTAAGTATGGAACTTCCGAAGGAAGAAGGAGCTCTTCCGAAGACAAAGTGTAAAACTCACTTCCGAAGGAAAACTCCAACTTCTGAAGACAAAGAATCTACTTCCGAAGATCAAAACTTAGAAAGAAAGATATGAAGTCAACTTCCGAAGTACAGAAGTCCTTAAAGCCTCGGAAGTATAGAAGCCTCTTCCGAAGTATAAGTGGCTTCGGAAGAACTTGTTCTTCCGAAGCCAACTAACATTCGGAAGACACTCCTATTATCCAGTGGACATAAGTACGGTCTCTTTGACACTCCGCTGCAAATCTCTGAGATACTGCATGGCGTTTTCTCAAAAGCCATGTAGTTGACCATACTTTAATTCACTGTTTACCTTTTTATGTTAGTACAGTTGTCATCTTTAGTTGGTGACAAAAGGTAAGTCATGGACATGTCATGACTACCATATCTTAGATAATACTTTATCTAAGATACCTTAACTTTAGCATTGTAGTATATGCTTTAGTTGTAGGTTTCCAGCTGGTATCAAAGTATATCCGGCTGTAGGATCTAGTATATATAATTTCTCATTGTAACTCTTGTTTCATGCTTGTAAGAGTCTTGTAATATCTTGAGTTGAGAAGTAATATATACAAGTGCCTTGAAAATTTATTTCTGCTTGTTCCTTTGCTACTTATTATATTATTATCAACTCTTGTAAAAGACATTACTTCATCTGATTTGAGTGTTTTCATAAGTGAGTTTGAGAGAAATACAAGTGTTTAAGTGACAAACCCGATCCTGCAATTTACCTCTAAAAGTTTCATAAGTTATTTCAATTTATTTCAAAAGTTTCATCAATATTTCAATTTGAATCCAAAATAATTAAACTTTTGGACTGAAATTAAAACAACTTATGAAGCTTTTGTAGGTAAATTGATGTTTTTAATCTTTTGAAGGAAAATAATTACTTCTATTAAACCTAGGGAGCAAAATTGAAATACTTTTTTAAACAATGTATATTTATAACACTTCAAAATTTTGTTTAAAATACTTTTCTAAATAATGTCATTTTTGAAAATGTCTTTTGCAATAAACACTTCATATTTATAATACTTTGTTTTAAACATAATAATTTTAATAAAAATAAAACATGTTTCTAAATAATCAAAATATTTGTTTCATAATTTGAAAAGTATATAAATTATATAATTAGCATTTAATGCATTATCAAATGGTTAACTTTTATTTTTGTAATGACATATGTACAAAATTTTGAAGTGTTATAAATATACATTGTTTAAAAAAGTATTTCAATTTTGCTCCCTAGGTTTAATAGAAGTAATTATTTTCCTTCAAAAGATTAAAAACATCAATTTACCTACAAAAGCTTCAAAATGTAGGTAATTTGAAGCTTTTGTAGGTAAATTGATGTTTTTAATCTTTTGAAGGAAAATATCTATTAAACCTAGGGAGCAAAATTGAAATACTTTTTTAAACAATGTATATTTATAACACTTCAAAATTTTGTTTAAAATACTTTTCTAAATAATGTCATTTTTGAAAATGTCTTTTGCAATAAACACTTCATATTTATAATACTTTGTTTTAAACATAATAATTTTAATAACAATAAAACATGTTTCTAAATAATCAAAATATTTGTTTCATAATTTGAAAAGTATATAAATTATATAATTAGCATTTAATGCATTATCAAATGGTTAACTTTTATTTTTGTAATGACATATGTACAATGACTAGGTAAAACCTAGATGGAGGGTGTAGAAAAGTGCTAGGAAACACATAAACATTTTGCTTTATTAGATTAGATATTGATTATAGTTTTGATTTTTTAATGACAAATTGGATTTTAATAATCCAACCTAATACGCATTACCCAATAATACTTCATACTATTAATTTGGTCGGTAACATTTCGAACTTTCACGTTTGTTACAAACAATAGTCCAAGTAACATAATTATCAAAACTCTACGCTTAATTTGCAATTGATTTCACTCACAATAACGATTAGTAAGGAATGAAGTAACATACAAGTGAATTCGAGTGGAAATAAATACAAACCGAGTGTGAATCTATGATACTTATGTTATTGGAATTGCCACCACTAATAGAAGTGAAAGTTAGGATTGTCACATGTCAAATTAATAGTATGTATTATTAAAATTCAATTTATCTTTGTTAATAATAAACTCATATTAATCACTTAAAACAATTACATCTCAAACAATCACTATTATCACATGTTGAAATCCAAAAAAACAATCGATAAATTTACAAATAAAATTTGAATTATATTGATTGACCATCATTTATTATTATTATTATTATCGTATTTACAAATTTAAAAGAAAACCAAATTAAGGACATGATAGATGCATACAACAATCAAATGTAAAAGTTGCATATGTTTATTTAGTTTTAAACATGAAAACTAAATTCGGCAGTTAGTCTCATCTCTGCAAGAAATCCGGATTCCTGCATTTTGGTTTACAATTCTTATTCTTCTTTTTGTTCAAAAAATTTATTGCAAATTCATATATTGTTCTAAAGTTTTGAGCTTATTTTGATTGAACGTTTAGATTGAATCTCAATTAGTTTCAATCTAAAAGTCTTCTTCATAACTTTAAGATTATTTGGTTTATTTATCTCAAATTCTCTACATCCATGTGTTTTACGATAACACTTCTAACAGAGACAAAGAATCAACACAACAACTTTCAAAATAAGGTCTAAATTTGAATTAGAGTTACATCTATAGAATTATATGTAAGAGTACATTCTAATAGTAAGGCGCATTCCCTCTATTCAAGAATTCGAAGGTTCAAATATCACAAGATGTAAATACAGATGGTTAATAAAAATAGATCAAAAATTTGTATTAAAAAATCTATGAAAGGATCAACGCAAATGTTTGTAACATTAACAATTTCCGAAGACCATGTAATTATATGATTATAACTGCTTATAACTACTGACTTTTAAACGAACTTTCCCTATGATTTTTAGTTCACCGCATTTTTTTCAATACGTTAATATTCAAAAAAGGATTACAACATAAAAACAAGCATTGCATTCTATATAATATAAATATGATATTTCTATATATTTTTAATTTAGAAAAATAATTTGCATGTTCTATTTTCCACCGCATCACGTAGATACCGTTCTGGTATTATGTAAACTCCAAATAGCCCATTTGCCTCTTTTAACACTTTCTTATGGTTTTCTTTCAACCTATTTTGCCATTTACATCTCTTGAATTTGGTGCTTACGTTATATTTGAAGAGAATATGTTTTATCTTTTTTCCTTTTGTTTTCATGCTAATCTGAAAACTGCATGCAAATCTGTTTTATGGGCTTCTTCCTTAGTAGCCACAACTTCCCTTGCTTCTTAAAACTTATATTTAAAGCAAATAATTAGTGAAGGTCTCATGAATGAATTTTAGAATTAAAATACAGGATACGACCCCATGGATGAATTAATATCATAATTCTAATTATTTCAGTAATATTTTTGTTAATTATTATAGATTTAACTTTTCCTTTTCTTTTCAGAAAAACTTTCTATGTCTAATTCATTCTATGTTAATAACCTGTTATTCAATGCAGAAATTGATAAGCTTTAGTCATTTAAGAAAAATAAAAAAAACTATTTTATATATATATATATATATATATATATTTATATTTATTTTTAACATATTTTATAAAGCATGTTTACTATATATTTTTTCCTTGAATACTGAAGATCAATAATATTCATATAATTACACTCTTAATACATACTTGGTGTGTTTTTAAAACCATTGTTTGAAAATCGGCCCGGACAATCGGGAACCGGACTTCAATCCGATCTGATTCGGTGCTTAAAAGTTAATATCGTTAACTGGTCAATTTTTCAGTATTTTTTACATATTTATTAAAATAATTATAAATGTATCCGGTTCATATATCCAATCCGACCAGCGAACTAGTAAGGTGTCCAGTTTACTATCAAGTTGCGAACTTGATAACATTGTTTATAACAAT
This sequence comes from Flaveria ramosissima, assembly GCA_025215565.1. Lineage (NCBI taxonomy): Eukaryota > Viridiplantae > Streptophyta > Magnoliopsida > Asterales > Asteraceae > Flaveria > Flaveria ramosissima. The sequence continues at coordinate 61,060,495 of CM046030.1, forward strand.
AGGTTGGTTTTATGCAGAGTTAAAACTAAAAATAATAGTTAAACGTCATGTAATAAATATAAACCTTTACAATATACTTATATCGTATTTTATTTTTTAATACATTATATAAAAAGATTTATATCTACACATATATTATATTTTATTATAAAAATCATAGTCCAATGCATGTACAAACAATAATAAACAATAAAAGAACGTTACAAATTGTGACGGGTTAGTCACCACCGAATATTACATTATGAGCGTCCTAATTAAAGTTTGTTCAAGATTTTAATTATTAAAATGTTATAAAATGACATTTTCAACGGTTTAGCATAAAATATAAAAAAAGGAAAATTGAAAAACGTGGAAGACGTTTTTGGGTGTGAGAGTGAGGTGTAGATTAAAAACAAATAGCATGATAGAGCAACACTTGGAAAAGAGTAATAAATATATTTTTGGATTTATTAAAAAAACGTTGACCACGTGCCCACACACCGACTAGAGTGACGATGTAAACCGAGCACATTCTTGGTTAAGCCTCCACCTAAGGTTTTAAAGAGTCCGAACCCGAATATATAACTCGATAACCCGAAACATCAGGGACAGATAATAAAACTGGATAATAAAACGCGTTTTTTGACCGGGACCGGTTATAATAATTAAAGTTTGGAGTTACAATAAGAAAAGTTTTACAATTGACATTTTTTTAAAAAAGATTTGTTTTGAAACAAAATGTTTAGATTTTTAAAAAAAAATTTAAAAACAAAAGTTGAAAAGAATATAGTATTATTTTATTACTTATAATTATTCCTTATACTTAATCTTACTAATCGTATAATTCCACTAATATCTTAATCTGTAATATACATAGTACTAATCTAAATGTTATAACAAATCAAATGAGATACCACTAAAACTCAATGGTCTCAATTCCGGATCAGACAACGAACCGGTCGTCTTACTGGTCGATTAGTCCGACCGGTCGGTCCGGATTAAAAAAACCGGATGACGTTATAATTATGTATATATTTATATCATATATATAGTTATATATATAATTCAATATAAGTATTTTCTACGTATATTTTATAGTTATATATAAAACTCTATAATAATTATACATCCCACACTGAAATTCATCATTCGATCTACCCGATAAACCTATTAAAATAAAAAAGATTAAAAAAATTTTAAAAAATGAAAAATGCAGTCCGAACCGATTCCCGGTTCAACCGTCGAACCGGTTGAAACTGACCGGTTCTTGAAGAAAGAAACGATTTGAGTTGAATCAGACCGGTGGCCAACAAACTCCCGATCGGATCGGACCAACCGATCCGATCCGATCGTGAAAACATTGCTAAAACTCATGCAAATTTTAGTTAAGTTCTATGTATTCAAACCCTTAATCCAATAATCCCCAAGGATAAGGTTTCCCCCTTGCATTACTTGTCATTTCAACCCTTCAACCGGACCCCACTATACTACATCACCACCGTCACCTCCACCCTTATAAATACCCACTCATACCTTCATCTTCTTCAACAATAACAAACACATTTCATTTCACCAACATTAAATCACCCAAAAGCCATGGTTGTACCAGTGCCGTTAACGGATCCGATCACTCAACTCCATTTACCACCCGGTTTCCGCTTCAATCCGACCGACGTCGAGCTCATCGTTCACTACCTTTTTCGCAAAATCGCGGGCCAAGTTTTCCCTCTCCAGATCATCGGAGACGTTGATCTCTATAAGTTCAATCCATGGGAACTACCCAGTAATTGTTTTCATCACTTTTCATACGTTTTTTACACGATTTTACGGCATTCACATCCTATTCCCCATCTTCATCTGTATAATTATACTAAAAATTATTATTTTTCTCTCTTTTTTTTAATAAAATAATCTTTTATATATTTATCATTACTTTTTTCTTCACTTTTTTTTAACGGCTGAGTTAGTAGTTAGTAATTATTCGTCACTCATTAGACCTCTAAGAGAAACAAAACCTCTCATTTCTCCCCTTAACATTTTTTTCCTTTACTTACAACCACATAAAATATATCACAAAATTTGTAAGGATTTAAACAATGATTCCCAAAAGTACAAGATTTAACAGTAATTACTCACAAACACTTGTAACTATACTCTATAATATATGAAATACACTCGTATCTTTTTAGCGAACCGGATGTGAATGCTGTTGATCAATTTTGGTCGAGTGTTCATCAAATTTGTGTGAATTTTGTTGATTGTTGATAGGTAAGGCGACGTTTGGGGATAAGGAGTGGTACTTCTTCAGCCCTAGAGATCGAAAATACCCGAACGGGTTTCGACCCAACCGAGTGGCCGGGTCGGGTTACTGGAAGGCCACCGGAACCGATAAGGCGATCACGTCGGACCGAGGGAAGGTCGGAGTGAAGAAGGCGTTGGTTTTCTACGTCGGAAAAGCTCCAAAAGGGTCCAAAACCAATTGGATCATGCATGAATATAGGTTATGTGAACCCACAACGAAGAACAATAGCACTAGAGTGAGTATAATACTATAATACTATATCCCCAATTTGATTATCTAATTTGTTTCAAATTTGATCTCATGTTATGACTTTGTGAGTTGTGGTTTTCTGATTGTAGTTGGATGATTGGGTGCTTTGTCGGATTTATAAGAAGAATTCCCCCGCTGAGAAGACGATTTCCGGTGGGTCTCCGTCGTCTACGTCGTCGAACATCGACGACGTTACGACCAACAATTCTATGTTTAAACAATATGAGAGGGTTGCAAAATTTAATTCAGGGGGTTATGAATGGATGAGTGTGGGTGCATTCGGGTTACATGACCCGATAACCGACAACGAACGGGTGGATTCGACGTTCGTTGATCGGGCATTCGAGATGCGTATGGGGTTCGGTGAGTCGCCGGACGGTGAAGTCAACGCCGGAATCAGGAGTCAAAGGTTGGGAAGTTCCGGTTGTATGTTTTCGCAGAGTTTTACAAGTAGGACCGACCCGTTTGCTATTCGGTACCCGACCCGACAAAACGGGTCGGGTTATGGTGAGGAGAGTGAGTAGAAGAGAAATGTTGGATAAGTAGAGGGGGTTGAGTGTGAATAGGTGGGTTTTGGGGGGGTTGAGATGTAAATATAGATATGGTTTGGGTTAGGTGCATCATGAATGTTAAAGTCAAAGATGAATTGAATATAGAAATGAAAAGGTTTTGGTTATGATGAAATGATGAATGGTTCAATTTGGTTGTTATCTTGTGTTACTTGAATTTTATGTTCATATGTTGTTATGGAAATTTTGGTGGTTGATTTTGGTTTAATAGATTATAATCTTGATTAAATTAAGATAATCATAAATAAAAATTCAAACTCGGTGTAAAAAATTAAGATTAAAATATGTGAGAGCATTTCATATCATCCTTCGTCTTCATCTTTATAATTTACCCAAAAAACATTATTTTCTAGAAACTTGGCAATCTCATTTCTCATATTTATATTTATTCAATTAAACAATCTATTCTAATAAAAAGAAATAACCAATAGACACATGGTGATTTTTTAGCATGTACAAATGATGACCACCACCTAGTCTCTAGTTCTCTATCTAGAATTGTCCATGTCTCACCACTACAATAAATTTATAAGTTTAGTAAAAATATTTACTTCAAAAATATTTTTTTTTAATAACTCTCATTTAATACTATAATAATCAAGATAATTCTTTCTAGAAATAAATAACATTTAAATCAAAATACTTTCATAAGATAATTTTTAGTTTAACTAGCTTTACTAAACCCGTGTGTTATACAGGTTGAATAAATAAAATATTAATATAATAAAATTTATTAATTATTATAATGATATTTAGTTTATGATATGACTGAAATTACGTATGAAAATAACTATAACTAATAAAACAATAATATCAACTTTTTAAAATTTTGTTTTTAATTTTTTTCCAAACAAATAATAAACATTTTGTTCTAAAACAAACTATATAAAAATATCATTTTTAAAAAAATTTCTATTTGTTTTAAAACTTTGACTTTTTGAAAATACCAAATAATATTCGTATTTATAAAAAAATTTAATGCTTTAGAAAAAAATATTGTTTTATAAAAGATTTATTTATTCAAAAATAATATTAATAAAAATATCTTTCTTAATTAATTAAATCTAAAAAAAGTATAAATTAATATTATGAGTAATTAAGATAATTATCTAATTGAATAGAGAGGTGGGAAAATTTTAGTGAGGATGATTGTGGTGTTGTCACGTATCATCTCAATATACTCTTAGTAGAAAAAATTGTAGCTAATTATTGTTAAAACTAAAATATTTTAGAAGGATATATAAAAATGTTTATGTATATTTATGAATTATAAAATCTTTTTTTCTTTTTATACTATTGTTTATACCTTAAATACGTTTATTATATATAAAAAAATTATTGACATGTTATTTATAACATATATTAAAATTTATACATATATATAATTTATTATATCAACTCGTGTAACACATGAGTATCTAGCCTGGTATTTTAATATTTGTTTTCCAATTATTTTCTTCTTTATCTTTCACTCACATCCACTCACAAAATAAATTATATAATGAATAGGGAGGATGAATAGTGAACCCCCAAATGTAGCAATGAGAGCATTCACAATGGGTATCATATATATTTGTGAGTGAGTTTTTTATATTATATAGAATTGTTATGATTGATTGTGTCTAGAGAAAAAAGAAAATGTCATCGTTAATCTGTATATTTGGTAAAACATTGTTCTCCCATATAACATTTCTAATATTTTTTGCAAATGGCTGTGAGTGAAGAAAAGATGAAATAAGATGATACATGTATAAAAGAATATTATTTAATTAAAAAATAAAAAAATAATGATTTTTAATATAATTATAAGAATGGGGATCAGAAATGAGATGTTAATGCTTTGAGTATGCTTTGCGCTAAAAATATAGAGATTTGTATGTGGATGCGGGATAGGATGGAGTATATTTTTATGTTATTTTATGAAAATATACATACGAAGTTGAAGATGGGGGATGAATTGGAAATGATTCAAGTCATGCATGGGATAAATATTTTTAGTTGGGTATATAGAAATTAAATGAGTAAAATACAAATTTTGTCATTTTACCATTATATATTTAACTGAAATTTTTCGAATCACCAAAAGAAACAAAATTAAATTAAATATATTCTCGAATAACTGAAATTTTTCGAATCACCAAAAGAAACAAAATTAAATTAAATATATTCTCGAATCTCTCTCAGACACATAATTAATATATATATATATATATATATATATATATATATATATATATATATATATATATATATATATATATATATATATATATATAAAGTTCAAACCCAGTTGCAACCTATAACCAACCCACTAGCCAACCATCATCACCACCATGGCCGCCTATTGTAAGACTCGAACCTAAAGGTCCCACAATTGTCAATTCATAATAAACTCATAGTTTTTAATTTGAAAACTAAAAATTTGTTGTAGTGGAAATAAAACATAGTTCAAATTTTAGTAAACCCAAACAAAAATCCAGTTAATTTATTAATACTTTGAAGGAAGGATGCTAGTCTCTAGATTTGAGAAGTGGCCTTTATTCCATGCCAAAGAAGACCACTACTTTAGAGATTACATGCTCAACCTAACGTGCATTCTAAAAGTCAGATATACTGAGTAAGTTCTAGTTTTATTTAAAATAAATAATCAAACACATAACTTGTAGTTTTAACTAGTAACGTTAAGTACATTAATCATAGGCAACAAGGCACCATTATGACTAAGGTAGTGTTTGTTTTTCTTCAAAAGTTCTTCCTCACCTCTTCATCTGTGCGTACGCAGACGCGGGAAGAGGTTTTCAGTGCACATATTGTTTGTTTTTCGGAAGACGTTTCATTAAAACACATCTTCCTGACGTCTGCATGGAGAAGGCATGGACCTATCACTTCTTAGGTCTTCTAACATCTTCTCAACTTTTCAATAAACTCTCACCTCCCCCACCAGCCGCTCCACCCCCTACCGACCGCCCCACCTCCCCCACCGCCGCCCCACCTCCCCCCACATGTGCCTGCCTCCCCCTCCCTCTACCCGCGCCCGACGCCCCCCATCCCCCCACATGCGCCCGCCTCCTCCCTCCCCCCACCTGCGCCCGCCTCCTCCCTCCCCCCACCTGCGCCCGTCAGCCCCCTACGCCCCTGCGCCCGCCTCCCCACTTATGCCCGCCCCCCTCCCCCCACCTGCGCCCGTCGCCCCTCACCACCGCTGCAACCACCCGTCCGTGCTGCGCATTCCCTCTCACCATCGACCTCCATCGCCGCTGGAGCCACCCATCCCTGCTGCGCCTTCCACCTCAACCACTGCCAGCCTACCCCGCCATCGACGGCCCACCCGCCATCGCCGGCCCACCCGCCATCGCCGGCCCACCCGCCACCACCATCATCTATGTTGAAACCCTAAGCATAATTTGTGTTTTGGTTTAAGGTTTCAGTTGATTTGTGGTTTATGTAGTATTATTTGGTTTAAGATTTTGTTTGATTTTAATATTAGCAGTCTGCAGATGCTAAAAAACGAATAGTCTTTTTCTTGCAGACTACAGACGTTTGGTCCACCACTTTTTCTTGTAGACTGCAGACGTTTTCCTGCAGAAAAACAAACAACACCTAATATAAGGCACAATTCTACGTTGTTTACCTGAAGGAGTACCCTATGATGCTTTCCATAAAGTACAACGCTATGTTGTTTATTCAAGGAATGACTCAAGTGATGCATGCACCTTGTTGGACTTTATGTTGTCCACCTAGTAAAAAGACTCCGTGATGCCCACTATTAGTGAGTCTCAATGTTATACACCCCGTACAAGGATTTTATGGAAAACTTGCAAGCTTCAAATAGCTACAATATCTATTACACATGACATGAGCATGTAACATCTCAATTTATTTATAGTAAACATATTGCAACAAGGCATTCATAAATACGAATATAAACTTACATAAAAATGTAAACATGTAAAAGGATCATTACAACCTTTAAGCTAGTACTTTTCTAGTATCATACTTGTTTATTCAGCATAGTTTAGCCATAATACGTGAACATCAATAAGAAATCTCATATCATAAGAAAAATAAAGCCTAATCATATTGAAAATGCAATTTCTTGTTAAACTTGTTTTTAAACACACATATCACCCAAAAGACTGAAAAGATGGTTCATAAAAACTAATATTGTCTGCTAGAGACCTTAACTTCACAACTTCAAAGGTGATTAGGCACAAAACCTTAGTTTTCCCTACTTGATAATCTTATTAAATTCATTCCATGTTATAAACTAAACTGAATAAATAAATGTAGAAGAATGATCATAAAAATCATCCTCTAACCTTCAATTAGAAGAAACTTGAATCACGAAGTGTTTTTTCCTTGCCTTTCTTTGAAATCAAGAGATGAGAGTGGGAGGTATGGTGTTTACCAAAATTGAAAGCTTGAAAATCGAGCTTGGGCACTTGTTTCTAGATTTGTGTTACATTACCAGGTCTTCAAGCATAGGGGCATGTCCTACGAGTATATATTTTCACCAAGTCTTCAAGCTTGGGCATGTATCTCAAGACGTGTTATATTAAAAGGTCTAAAACTATAAGGCTTTACCTATGATCAAACATGTTCAATAATTATACTGGTTTTGACATATATTTATGATGGGATACCACCCCAAATACAACACAAATCATGGTTAAAATAATAAACATCACAAAGGACTATGCTAAACAAACAAAACCAAGCAAAATGGAAGAACCACAGTCGCGGCTCAAAAGGGTATACCCTTAGCCGCAAATCACAATTGTTCCTTTTCCAAACCTCAAACTCACTCGCGAAAGAGTTATCGTGGCACCATAGGATCACAAGCTGAAATCAAAGAAGAACCTTAACCATGGTATTTGACAAGAGGAATGATCAAGTGACCCATCATCAACTGTGACTAACATAGGGCACAACCCCCAAGCCACAGATGAGATGAGTTTATTCTTCCACACTTTAAGAATTTCAAGAAAAGCTCAATAATAGTAAAAAAGACAGCTTAGTAGTAAAGGAAGACGTTCATTGGTTGTTATAGAATATAATCAGTGCATAAAATAACAAAAGGCATTGGTCAAACTCTAACAAAGATAAAGACATAAGAACAGATTGGAGGCAGAATTAATGAAAACCAAGTCAACTATAAAGACAATATGCATTAATATTAAGTAAGTAATCCTCTGCACCAAAGAAGAAAAAGGTCTCTCTGATAAAGGGACTTCAGCTCGGATAGTTGACTACAAACAACCTAAAATAAATTCCCGGGGAAAAAGCTCTTCCCCACAACACTATTGCCTTTCATACCAGGTAAAGGGCATTCATAGAATTACCTTCATACTCTAAACTTCCTAAGTTCTTCAATTTAACCTCTCATACTCATAGTTTTTACTCTTACTCTTATACATATTGTTAATATTTCATACATCTCACACACGTACCGACTTAAGTGTTGCAGTGCACTCAGAGCTCAAGCTCTGGGGCCCTCTAACGGGTTTCTTGTGGTTGTAGCTCATATAGAAGAGGATAAACAAGCCAACAACATTCATGAAACGAATTTGAACTAGATGAGTCACCCCTCTTGCATTGCTTCTTCTTAGACTCGCCTTTGGGTTTTGGAGCAACATTTAAACATTTATTATATTACTAGGTCTCTGAACATATGAGCATCACCTACACCAAGTATCTATCCAATTCCATGGATTTGTGCACCCCTGTTTAAAGGAATGTCTTATTACTACTTCCGTTAAACCTAACCATCTTGTTTCCAGACAGGTGTTTACCGACAAGCATTGTTTACAATTTCTACATAGTCGGACCATCCAAACAAGTAGACACACTCCGTGGTTCAAGGCCACAAGGCTTATATTACAATATTACATCACCAAGACCATTTAGTGTTAAGATAGTTGTAATTTAAACTCGTTTGGCTTTGCTATCTTTTATGAATTGATGAGTCAACACGAATTGAATTATTAAGGGTTTTCATCAAATATTATGTACTACTTACGATACAAATAGAATAATTACAAAGGAAATATAGTTAAATCATAATTATAAATTAAAAAAGAAACATAATTATAATATGTATAACTACAAGAACTCTTAACTTGTAGAAGATATAACAAGCATATATTCATTCTAATTTTATTCTTCTTAAGTGTAAGAGTTTATAACTTATAAATCGTTTTACGTTAACATAAATTGCGAATATGTGTGAGAGAAAGTAAACCCATTTCTAACAAGCAACAAATAGTAATATTTGATTCTCTGTTTTATGAACAATAGGTGAGAGTCACAACCAAGACGTTATGTTTCTGTTCTTGTCTAAAGTAAATTACACATAAGATTTATGTAACTGATAAAAATGAAAAGAACAATTTGAAGTTTTGTAGGCTTCTATTCTTATTTGGGCCTAATTATGGGTTTAAATGTGCTCTATTGTGTATTTAAATATAGGTAAAGATTTATGCAATTACACATAAGATTTATGTAATTTGTTGAGAGTTTTAACTTTGTGGTCCAGTTTATGCTTTACGACAGCGGGTTTTTATTTGTTGGCCCGGCTAAAATAGCTTCTATTTTTTCGTTTTAAAATTTCCAAAATATTTTAAATATAGGTAAAAGACTCGAGTCAAGTCTGAGCTCGCAAAATCTCAAATTTACTATTTAATTTAAGAAAGGACTCGACTCATTTATTGCTTTATATTAAAGTTCGAGCTCAGTTTGTTATTGGTTTTTAATCTTAAATCGGCTCGCACTCCACTCATAAATTATTTATTAATAGTTTAATTATTTTGTTTACAAAGCTATATGGAAATTACGGTAAGAGGTTGGGTTTTATAGTAAAGTCGTTAAAGTTAAGCGGTGATGCTTCCTTTGAACATAAGAGTTCGAGCCCCACCTATGACGAATTGATATAAATTAGTTATAGTGTAGTTTAGAAGTAGATTAGATAGGTGTGTAAATTGTAAATCTAAAACAAACTTATATAACAATTGGATATGTATATATTGTCTAAAATGCATTATTTGATCATTTATCTCCTAAATATGTATTAGTAATAATTATGATTTATAAGGTATGATATGTTTGTAAACAATAGACTCGTATACTAAAATTAGATATCATACTCAAATTGCATAAAATAAAATGTTTGTTTTTATAGTGTAAATTTTTAAATAAATATTAGCATATAGAAATATAATAGCTACTTTAAATTCATGGAGTAAGTTGATTAATAACTATTTAGTTATCTTTTTTAATAATTTAAATTAGATGATTGTACCATATATTTAAAATTTGTGATTACTTAAACTCCTAAAATTATGTTTGCTTGCCTATAGGGATCGTTCCAAACCTTGATATAGGAGATTTCCCGATCTTTCTATCTTTCTTTTTCACAGTTCAATCACAATGATTGATTGGGTGGAAAAGTATCTTCTCTTGCTCAAAAGCTAAAGCTAGTATGAATAGCTTGGACTTTTTCTTCCGGATTGCTTCTTCTGCCGTCAACTCAGGTAGCTCAAGCAGAATCCACCTTTGGGCTAGCACGGTCCTTCGCGATTAGCCCCAGACAGAGTCTTGAAACTAAGTTCTTCAACCTGTCACTTTTTTCCTTGGTCTTTGTTTTCTCACTACCTCCAGCTAACTGCTTGAAAAAAAGCTATTTTTTTCTCCTTTCTTTAAAGATACTTTTTTGTTCTCCTCATATATATTATAATTAATATAATATAGAATAAATATATGAAACTTAGGTTGGAGTTCGTCTATTAAATTGTTTTAATATATGCTCGATTTTAGACTCAATCTCATTTATACTCTACTCATTTATGAATAACTCATTATTAAATTATTGTTGGAATTTCTTTTGAATTTAGTTCACTGATTATTAAAAGGGATTAAGGAATCAACCAAAGAACCACGACAATCATAAAGATAAGACAATTATTAATCGTATCTCTTTCTTTTTTACTTTAAGAATGATAAGTAAGACAATTATCTAATTGTATCTCTTTCTCTTTTCTACTATATCTAGTTATCATATATCAACTAGACATAACTAATTATGTTGTTATTAGTGTTGTCTACTTAAACTTTTTATTGCATTAGTTATCATCTTAACGATTGGTCATAAGTGATGCCCCACTTGATTAGCCTAAACACCTTAATATGATCTTGTTCGGTATATTTTGGTTCAATGTTCCACAGTCTTTTAGTATTTATTTTTTCTTAGCTTGATGATATGCCCTAAGCCTCTTTCAGAAGACGTAAGTCATTAGTGCTTTGCATAGGTAAGAGCGCCATAAAGGCTATCGGTACCTATCATAGACTTGACTCATTTTATGGGCTTGAATTCCTTTCTCTTGAGTTAGAGGGGTTTTCAGAAGTTCTTCCTCAAGGGCCACTTGGCTCTTGCTTGATAGGGGCAACTATATATAACTCATTTACGTTAGTAAATTAGTTATATATAGTTATCGCCGACATTAGTTAATAAGTTATATATAGTTGCCACCGACATTAGTAAATGAGTTATATATAATTGTCAAACAAGATTTTATTTTTTGATACTATGGACTTCAGATCACATCAATGATAAATTTTTATCAAATGTATTTGTATATTAAAACTAAATAATTTTCTAGTTTAAATGTAATAACACTAATTATAAATTGTATAACTGGTTGTAATTAATGTAGTAAAGCAAGTTATTTCCGAGGCTAAGAGCATGAAGCTTGTTGAGACGAGACAATATGTTGTTGGCAAAGATACTAGTAAAGTTGTAGCCTCTGATCAATGGTGTAACAAAGTAGAAGGTGGTTTCGATTATTAAGATGTTTCAAATCAACGAAGCAAAAGTTAGGGTGAAGAGATTTAGATTTCGATTGTTCAAAAGGTTGATGCGTAGGGGTTAGGGTGGAGTTGAGGTGAACAAATAGGCTAGGGTAGAAGTGAGATGATGAAGGAGACTGATTTTAACGTTAGAAATTAAATAGTTGGTGGGTGGTGAGGTGGCGATGACGAAGGAGTGGAACCATTAATCCTTTAGTAATATAATCTTTAAATTCATATACATTGTTATTCATATTTTTAAACTTAAATAAGAGATATTGTAATCATTTCAAACATATATAGAGTAATATAACACACATCCATCCGATGGACCATTTGTATTAATATCGTGCATACCTTTGAACCTTCTTTCTATTTTTTCATACTTATGGGCCAAAAGTAAAATCAGTATTTAACACATGGATCTTTCAGTCAAGTCTAAGATTCGAAGAAAAATGCTAAAAACCCTAATTAATAACCGTATAATGAAATAGCATAATGAAAACTTGTTTATTTGTTACTAGTTTTAGTAAGCCCGTATGTTATACGGGTTGAATAAATAAACTATTAAATACAATAAAATTTTACTTAATTATAAAAAAATATTCTAAAATAAGATATGATTTAAATTACGAATGAGTAAAAACTATAAGTAATAAAATAACGATATTAACTTTTTAATTTTTTTTCAAAAAAAGAATCAAACATTTTGTTTAAAAAAATTGTCATTTTTATAATTTCCTTATTATAACTCTCATTTTTAATTATTTTTGGTTCGTAAAAATTTATTTTTAAAAACACTAAATTTAAAATATTTTATATTTTTAAATAAGTTTGATGTTTTAGAGAAGAAATTATTTTTATAATAATTTGTATTCTTTAAAAATAATATTAATAAAAAGATATCTTTCTTAATTAATTAGAAAATCATTTTAATCTAAAAATTACTTAAATAATATTATTTGTAATTAAAGTAATTATTTAATAGGAGAGAGAAACAAAATTTTTTTTATAAGAATGAATATGATGTTGCCACGTGTTCTTTATAGTTATCATTTTATTAGAGTAGAATGATTTATATTAATTAAACTATTTTAGGGGCTGTTTGATTACACTGACTGGGTAAGATCTGACTGAGTCAGAAGCTGACCCAGTTAGAAGTTCTGATTGGGTATGCATCTGACTGAAACTTCTCTGTTTGATTCAGTATCTGACTGAAACCAAAACGATTTAATATTTAAGTAACAAAACCCACCGGAGTCACACCACCGGTCGGAACCACCACACCACCACCATCGCGAGGGGCGGCGGCCTGCGGGTCAGCCGGTCAGCACATTTTTTTTCAAGGTCTGGGTCAGCACTGGAGACCCGGTCAGCCGGGCTTGAAGCCGAAATCAAACGGGCTGACTCGCTGACCGAGTCAGCCGGTCAGCCGGGTCAGCCCAAAAACAAACAGCCCCTTAGAAGAACCAACTCACACGCTCTTTAAACGTAATTTTAAATATACATTATTAACAATAACCACCATCATTTTAGAACAATCAACCACTTGGGAAATAACACCTTCATTATACATTTCTTAACGTTTATTTTTACAACAACGTAATATTTTCGAGACCTTCTTTAACTCTTATCGGCTTTCATTTTCTTGTTCTACGTATTTGATATGATGTGCTTATCTTTATCTATATTTCGGTATTACTTATGTCCAAAATCGAGCCATGAGCTTAACCCAGTAGTTTGGGACTTAGATGTTGTACAAGTAAAAGAAAATTAAAACGTAAGGAAGCAAGTATATAATAGGAAATCTATCAAACTAATCATCATCAAAATACTGCACTTATAATATATATATTTTCTCTTTTATATAAATAAATTAGTGCATCAAATATCACTTCAATATTTATTCTTCGAGAATTCGAATTAAAACAATGATCAACAAATGATTATAGTCTAATCTATTCAGTGTCCTTTTCTTATGTCAAATAGATTAGCCTCGTTACGTATCAAAATTCATAACTTTTATAACGCATGTGAGTTAATTCACAATTTTCTTTATCGTATCTTTTCTCTCAACCACTAGAAAACCCAACAAAACCCTAATTCAATCTTCTTATCATATAGACATATTGTCAACTTTAGTTTAAAGTAATACATCAAACAGATTATGACTTAAAACATATGTTATATTCGATTTAAAATTCTGGATAGTTATGCAAAACTAAGCATATGTTTAGGTAGATGTGAACAAATCAATTAAAAAATAGTCGGTTTTAACCGAACTAGATAAACCAACTTTGGGTCAAAACCGGTTTCTTAATAACCAGTTTTGGTTATAAACGGTTCATGTTGGTGCAAAATCCAACCCGTTAGGTTATCAACTAGAAAGCTTACTTCTAATAAAAATAAATTAAAGACTAAATATATTTCATGTGATATTGAGCTATCAATGATGAGGGTACAAGTCTTATTATATATAAAAATAATTGAGTAAATGTCAATATTCCCTCTACTCTCTTACTTTTACGTGACAAGTTTTGTATACTTGTGTGATTTAATTTACTTGATCATAGCAGAATACCACATGTTTATAATATACGAAATGCATAAAGTTACACACTTCGGAGCTATTTAACAATTTCCGAATTATTAAGTGCTGAATTAATAAGAGGTTTGAATCATTAAGTGCTGAACTATTAAGAGGTCTGAACCATTAAGTGCTGAACTATTAAAATGTCTGAATCATTAAGAGCTAGTATATCGTTTAAATATTCAAAGATAAATGTCTGACCAATTCAGATAAGCGATCTTAACCATTCAACATTAAACTTCTTAACCATTTAGCATTAGTATATAAGAGCTAGTATATCGTTTAACTATTCAAAGACAAATGTTTGACCAATTCAGGTAAGAGTCTTAACCATTCTGCATTAAACCTTTTAACCATTCAGCATTAGTATAATGTTTAACCATTCACAGCCAAATATCTGAACAATTCAGACATTTTCTTACGAAACAAACAGTTTAAACTATTAAATGATAAACCATTTAGATATCTGAACCATTAAAAGACCGATCAGATTCTGCCAAACATCCTCCTATACATATCAATTTTTTATATACAGTTTACCTCAAGATATAGATTTTAAAACAGCATCAATTCTATGACTTCTGTCATAAAATATCTCCGCCACACAAAAAAATCTAGTTTCACGTGGTCCCCACTCGTCTTCTCAGTCGGTCTTTCTATATTTGCCACGTGGCATCCTATGTTCACTCGTGTCAACGTTTCATTGGCTATAACTCCAGTCGCCAATATCCTTCCTTAACCATCATCCTCTACACCCGTAATTCCGCCAAGATCTTTACAACCACATTACCTAATGACTAATCTACCCTTCCATTATGACGTGGCGTAATATCACTGCCTACCGTAATCCTCATTTTAACAGCGCGTTACACCTGATTATGGCCCGTATAAACCCCTTTTAAATACCACGTTCCGTACGTAATACGCCCACTTATTCATCTATTAGCTATTTGTCTTCTTAATTATTTTTCTCGTTCATCGCGAGAAGTATGCCGGAGATCTTCAGGGATCAATTGTTAAACTGATCGAGTCACGAGAATATTATTTAAGCATGGAGAGCGGTTCTGATCATGTAATGACGTCGTCACTGCAACCGCTGCTTCCTCCCGGGTTTCGGTTCCACCCCACGGACGAAGAGCTGGTTGTTCACTACCTCAAGAGGAAAGAAGCCTCTGATCCTCTTTCCGTGCCCATCATCGCGGAAGTTGACCTCTATAAGTATGATCCGTGGGAGCTTCCTGGTATAAATCTTGAATAATCATTCTATGAAAAATTTCTAAGTTTTTATGTACAATTTAGAGTTTATGTGGTGTTTTCTAGTTTAAAAATGGTTTCGTAGTGGTTTATGTAAAGTCTGTGTTTTTAACAATTGTAATTTGACTTTGTCAATTGTATTTGTTGTAAAGAAAGTCACTTCTGTAGTCCGTCAACCACTCAAGCGGATTTGGTGTTAGAAAACCTTGTATTTGGTCGAAGTAACAACTCTTAATTATAAACCATTATAAAATCATTTTCAAGCTAAAAACTAATACATAAGCTTTAAATTTTCTATATAAATATAAAAAATTATATGTATGATGTTTTTTGGATTTTTATGTGGTTTAGAGTAAATATAATAGTTTCATTGGATTTTTTAAAGTGTGTTTTTGGTTTTAAAAAAGTTGATTACTACCATGGGTGGCGAACTCCAATCGCATTTTTAAATTTCGTTATTACAAGTAACCAAAACACTTTCAAAAACCCTCTACAAACTATTAATTATCTAAAATTTTCTAGACCTCTTAGAAGCATAGAAACCTAAAAAATTCTTCTATATACACATACATGCATATCTCTCATGGATCTTTAATTTAATAAGATTAGCTTAATTCTGATATTTTCTCTTTTACATGTATATAGCTAAGGCACTCTTTTGTTGAGCATATATTTTTAGGTGGTCTAAAGAATAAATAATAACACTTTCTACAAGTTTTTTAAAGTGTTTTGGTTATTTGTACGGAGTTCGCTACATAGATAGTAAACTCTAAAAAAATCTAACACGTCCTAGCGATTTCAAACATTTCTTGTTAAATTTTTGTAGGATTCGTTAGCGAACTCTTTACAAAGCAACACCTTTCAAAACCTTCTAAGATGTATTTTTTTTTCCTCTAGACCACATGCATATCTATCTTAGATCATAAATCTCTTTTTGTCAATATGATTAGGGTTTTCTGATGTTTTCTCTTTTATGCACGTATAGCTAAGGCCGCGTTTGGCGAACACGAGTGGTACTTTTTCACTCGAAGAGACAGAAAGTACCCGAACGGAGCTCGTCCCAACAGGACAGCAACGTCCGGGTACTGGAAAGCCACCGGAACTGATAAACCCGTGTGGACCGCCCGTGGCACACTCAAAGTAGGTGCAAAGAAATCTCTTGTTTTCTATGAAGGTAAACCACCCAAGGGCATCAAGACAAACTGGATCATGCATGAGTATCGACTCACCGATAATAAATCCACCAACAAACCACCTGCTTACAATACTACAAAGAATAAAGGATCATTAAGGGTATTCACATATTCAATTGTTAATTATACAATCTTTTTATAGATTTTAGTGATTAATTGATTGATGGAGTTTTTTTTTTCAGTTGGATGAATGGGTGTTGTGTCGAATCTACGAGAAAAGAAATATGCACAAACCAGTGGAAGTTGACGGTGGTGGTGGTGGTGATCTCATCATGAATAGGATTTTAGCATCACCACCACCTCCGTACAACCACCGGGGGCTTATGAAGCCCACCATAGGTTGTACGGGGTACGATGCAATGGAGAGTTACGAACACAACCACCACCACCTCAACACTGTCGGTTTACCGCCGTCAGCGGTGTACACCAAGATGTTTCTGACGGACAGAAGTCCGGTAGATACACAATTGCAGCCACAAACAATGGTGATGGCTCCCGGAGAAAGCGTTGTCGGGCAACCGTATCAGTTGCCCGACATGAATAATTGGTACTCTTAGATGATTTTTGGTGCGAATGTGTAGCTGATTCACTAAAGAACTGATTTATTTAAGACAAATTGGATTTTAATAATCCATACTATTACCTATTGGTCGATAATAATTAATACTATTAATTTGGACGCTAATACTTTTAACTTTCACTTTTATTACCAACAATAATCCCAGTGACATAATTTTCAAATTTTTACGTTCGATTTGTATCTATTTTAGTCTCAATTTAGATTGTATTTTCTCGTCATTTCATTCATAATTATTGTTGCAAACCGAATCGAGTCCAAATCGAGCGTAAAAATTTGAAAACTATGTCACTGAGATTGTTATCCTTTACTTCTAATAAAAAGGTATAATTGTGGACACGTGGCATGTTTCTAGAGCCCCTATTATTTCTTTTCCCGCCCATTTGTCCGGTTCTTTTGGGAAACGCGGATCTTAATTCGGGTCGGACCATCCAACTAAACCAAAACCTACACCGGATTCTAGACTAGAACGTCCTTTTCGTATCTAACCCCATGCCCTCATTCTGTCTTCCTCTTCCAAAACCCACTTCCCAACCCTAAATGCCGTCGCTGCGGTCCTTGAAACCGCCTCTGCACAACGGTGACTTCTTCATCTCTCCCTTTGTTACCACCGCTGCGGAGTGTCTCGGACCGGCGCAATGGTGGCTTCTTTATCTCTCCCTCTGCACAATGGTTCCCCCAAAAAGACCAGGTTCGTCAATCCGTGTTTTAACTTTTTAATTGTTCATCTTCTTCTCCGATTGAACGTTCAACTATGCGGTTTACTCTATTGTTTCTTTACTTATGCATCATCTTCTTCTCCGATTGAAGATTCAAATCTGATGTTTGTATAATTGTTTGTTTATTAGGGTTCGACGGAGAAGACGGAAAAGAGGGCGGAATCCTATAAGAGTTTAAACAGCAACTATCAGTCGGATCGTGAGAGCTTAAAGTTGGTTTACATCCTCTCAAGGTATATACCGATGTGCTTAAAATGATTCACGACATAATGCCTTCTGATCATGTTACCTTTCTTGAAATAATCTCTGAATGTGATCATACTGGTTTGGTTGATGATGGTTACCATTATTTCAACTACATGACAAATGATTATGGTAAATCTAGCATAAAGGAAGAATTTTATTGGAATAATGTTAGATTTTATAAACTGTGAAGAATTTTATGGTTTTGATCTGGGTACTTAGATTTAATTGGGTATATTAACCACCTTAGATTAACTGTTGTTCAACATGAACTTTTTTTTGGTTTGAATTGGGTATATTAACTAGCTTTGTTGTTGTTGTCGTCAATTGATCATCGTCATTGACAGTGTATTAGTATTCTTATCAACACATGTCAATTGCAGTGTCAATTGGGTATAAACAATAAGTTGTGGCACTATGTGTTTGGGATAATGTAAATAATAACAATATCCAAGAAAGCTTTAAAGATTCCTCTGTAAGTCCAAGTGAAAGTTGTAGAATTAATTTACAATTATGAACTGTGAAGAATTTTATTGGAATAATGTTGATTTTATGAACTGTGAATAATTTTTTGGTTTGATCTGGGTACTTAGATTGAATTGGGTATATTAACCACCTTAGATTGACTGTTGATCAACATGAACTTTTTTTTTGGTTTGAATTGGGTATATTAACTAGCTTTGTTGTTGTTGTCGACAATTGATCATCGTCATTGACAGGTAATGGTAGTGTAAATGATTCAGTCGATGTCGATTTCAACCTTTAAACTCCAGATTGAAGGTACTGCATTCTACTAATACTTATATATTTGTTGAGTTTGTGTGTTTAGACAATAAGTTATTATATTATTCTTATGAAAAAAGCTGAAGTAAAATAGAATAACTTAAGATCAACTTAATAGTTGATTATTTCTTTTCCTTATAATAATTTTTGTTTAATTCTACAAGTTTGAATTGTTTAGACTTGCAATTCACTTAACTCATGGGTCCATGAAAGCTACTCAATCGACTCTTTATGTCTTTAATCAAACATATTTTCTTTGTTATCAAGAGAACAATTGTTTAGATGTGAAGTATCCAAGAGTTTATCAAATTGGACCAAATTTGATGTAGGTTGTTAAACATACAAAAGCACGTACTTGAGCAGGCTGCTGGACTTTCAACTTTTAACCGGTGGAAATGGATCAGAGTAATACACCTTGACTTTTCTTTTAATCTTATTTTCATTGATATCTTAATCTCTATACTGTATAACACCATGTCAACAAATTTGACCTCACTATTAGAATTTACCATTATTTACTACAAACTACTATATATTATTTAATTTATCTCTTTATAAACAAACTAGCTTTAGTAAACCCGTGTATTACACGGATTGAATAAATAAAATATTAATTTAATAAAATTTTGTTATAAAATAAACCGTATAAATATATCATTTTAAAAGAAATTCATATTATAACTCTTAGATTTTATTATTTTTTGTTTTAAAAAAATAACTTTTTTAAAAATACCAATTTTAAAATATTTTTCGGATTTTAAAAAGTTTTATACTTTAGAAAAATTTATTATTTTACAAAAAATTTATTTATTTAGGAATAACATTAATAAATAGATTTCTTTTTTAATTTATTAAATCTAAAAAGATGTTAAATAATATTATTAGTAATTAAGGTAATTATTTAATATGAGAGAGAGGCGGGAAAATTTTGGTGAAATTAATTATGGTGCTGCCATGTGTCATCCAAGATACCTTTTTATTAGAGTAGGTAGATTAATCATGCAGGGTTCCGTACACTGTAAATTATTTAAAATGAGATTCAAGCACTTTTAATAATACTATTAAACATTAGATGCTTAAAAAGTAGAACAATTTTTAAAATTATGACATTTACACAACTTCATAGCTATTGATTTCTTTTTTAACTTAACTTCTCACAGGTTAGCCTTACACTATGAATCCTATTGAAGTCCATCATCATCCACAAGAAAGTTCAACAAAGAAAATATGTATAACACAAGATGTCAGGGGTTTAACCAGAAAGGATTTCATACCGGTCCTTCAACAATAGATATAAGAAGTCCATTATCAAATATCACCAATGGTCTGATATTCAACTTAACTCTATTTATTTTTATATTTTATCTCACACGAAGTTGCTTTTTTATAAAATATAATCAACATCTCTAAACATAATCAAGTCTTTTAATAATTATATTATTTTCTCTACAATAATTAATGGTTATTATGATTTTATAATGTTTAATTTATTACATAACAGACTTTTTACAAATTAAATCAGTTATTTTTTCTATCTTTTCATAACATTAAATTGTAATACGTTTTTACTTAATATAAAAATGGAAATGATTTGACTAATCAAGTGTTTTAATAATTATATTAATTTTTTAATATAATTAATGGATATTTTGATTTTATAATGTTTGATTTATTACATAACAAACTTTTTACAAATTAAATCAATTATTTATCTATCTTTTCAAAACATTAAAATGTAATACATTTTTACTTAATATAAAAATGGAAATGATTTGACTAATCAAGTATTTTAATAATTATATTAATTTTTTAATATAATTAATGTTTATTATGATTTTATAATGATTGATTTATTACATAACAGACTTTTTACAAATAAAATCAGTTATTTTTTCTATATTTTCATAACATTAAATTGTAATACGTTTTTACTTAATATAAAAGTGGAAATGATTGGACTAATCAAGTCTTTTAATAATTATATTAATTTTTTAATATAATTAATGGTTATTATGATTTTATAATGTTTGATTTATTACATAATAGACTTTTTACAAATAAAATCAGTTATTTTTTCTATCTTTTCATAACATTAAATTGTAATACGTTTTTACTTAATATAAAAATAGAAATGATTTTACTAATGTTATAGACACAATCAACTCTTTTTATTTTATTTAATGTGAATAATGGTAAATTTAAATTAATATGATGGTTATTATGAATTTATTATTAATATAAAAATGGAAATGATTTGACTAATGTTATAGAGATAATTAAGTCTTTTTATTTTATTTTTATTTTATTAAATCAGTTATTTTTCTATCTTTTCAAAACATTAAATTGTAATACATTTTTACTTAATATAAAAATGGAAATGATTTGACTAATCAAGTCTTTTAATAATTATATTAATTTTTTAATATAATTAATGGTTATTATGATTTTATAATGATTGATTTATTACATAACAGACTTTTTACAAATAAAATCAGTTATTTTTTCTATCTTTTCATAACATTAAATTGTAATACGTTTTTACTTAATATAAAAGTGGAAATGATTTGACTAATCAAGTGTTTTAATAATTATATTAATTTTTTAATATAATTAATGGTTATTATGATTTTATAATGTTTGATTTATTACATAACAGACTTTTTACAAACAAAATCAGTTATTTTTTCTATTTTTTCATAACATTAAATTGTAATACGTTTTTACTTAATATAAAAATGGAAATGATTTGACTAATGTTATAGAGATAATCAAGTCTTTTTATTTTATTTAATGTGAAGAATTTAGAATTTAAATTAATATGATGGTTATTATGAATTTATTATTATATAAGAACTTTCTACAAATAAAAGCAGTTATTTTTGTTATATTTTTCATCATGTTAAATTGTAATACGTTTGATGTAACATAAGTTTGGAAATGATTTAATCTACTTTTTTAAACATAATCAATTTCTAAAATAAATTCACGTTTACCTTATTATATATACAACAGCTTTCCCATACACATGTACAATTAACTCTTCATTACATTTCTCTCTTGCAATCAAGAATACGTTTAAGCTATTAAGGTAATCTAATTCATTATTCATACTACTTTCAACCTTTTTTAATATAATGAACTTTTATAATGAAGTTTTGATTAATCATATATAATTTGTTCATTCTCATAGCAAAATGGAGGCAACTTCTATTACTTTTCTGAATGATCTTGATATCTCAAGGGATGATTATACTATCCGAGTTCGTATCATAAGGTTGTGGAGGCAGCCTATGTTTAAGAATCCATCCCAAACGTTCTCTATAGAGATGATCTTGATTGATGAACAGGTTAGTTCTAAATAAATCAAAATAATAAAGTACAGGAATACCTTTCATTATTATTTATTTTCCTTACAAATTTCAGGGAAACAAGATCCAAGCAAGTGTCTTGCACAAATGGTTTACACGCTTTGAGAGGTTTTTGACAGAGAAAGCAACCTTGATTATCCGAAAACCTACCTTGGGTGATAATATTGCATCTTTTAGATATGTTGATAACCCTTTAAAGGTTTGCCTTTATTACAATACTACTCTTACCAAATGCACCGACTTTAGTGGTCCACTATATGGTTTTTCCTTCTCAAGCTTTCGATCCATACTTGACCTTCAAGTTTCAGAATCTGGAAGTATAGGTAAGAGTATTGCAACATCATTTGTTTGTTTTTGCTAAACCTAATATTAAAAAAGGAAACTTAGGGTTTGTTATCTTCTTTAATTTTCTTCATTCTCTAGATGTGATTGGTATCATCGTCAGATATTTTAAGTTGGAGGATCTCATGACTAAAAGTGGAAAACAAGCATCCAAGCTGAACATCCAGATCAAAGACTTGGAGTACTATTTTATAATTTAAAATACTCACCGCCTTCATTTATATAAATAATTACTTTAATACTCTTTTGATGCAGGGGTCTTAAGATTTCAGTTACCTTGTGGGATGATTATGCGAGACAGCTTTCTGAGTATCTGGAAAATAATGCAGATGCATGTAACATTGTCGTCATTCTACAGTTTGGAAGGTTTAAGAGATTTAAAGGTATTTGATCAAAATATATTCACTACACCATGGTTATTGATTTCAATCATGCTCCTAATTTAATTATTTTCTTCTTTTAATTTCAGATGGATATTCAGTTTCAAACTCTTATGCTGTGTCACGTTTGTTCATCAATTCAGACATTGATGAGATCCTTAAGTTTAAGAAAAAGTACTTATATACATGCTTTATTGTATGATATATATATATTGTCATGATATTTAATCTGTATTTGATAATGTTCTGTTTTATAGTTATGTAGAAAAAAATGATGGTGAGAGTAGATTAACTGTTGGTCTTCCTGCTTCGTCGATGCTGGTTAGTATTAGTGATGATTTTCTCATTAAGACAGAATTCAACAGCATAGCAGAGGTTAATGAAATCTCCGAGGTTTGTCAAGTATCTTACATCAATACTATGTTATATTTACTGTAATAATTGTTTATTATCAATCTAAATATGAAATATAATATTAAAATCTTTATCATATTTTTGTAAATTCAGGTGAAATCAGTGGTTGTGGTTGGTCATGTTAAGCTAATCATCTCAGAGGTTGAATGGTTCTATCAGTCATGTAAGTTATGCATGAAAAAGGTATATCGGAAAGACAATACAAATGCTATTGTCGAAGTGTCAAAACAGGTAGAAGACAACGAACTTTATAAATGCAGAACCAGAACATGTGAGAATATGTTGATTGACGTTGTTCCAAGGTAAATGCAAACAGTACCATTACTTTTAACTTGGTATTTTAATTATATACTAAAGCTATACCCATGACAATTATGTAGGTTCAAGATACCAATAAGAGTCCAGGATGCGTCTGGTATTGTCTCTTTAACGATTTTTGATCGTGAAGCCAAAAGGTTCTTGAAAAAAAATGCCAGTGATCTGTATGAAGATTACCTACAGGTTTCTCCTTATTAACTCTATTTTGTCATACTTTATTATAATGTGATATTTATAATATTCTCTTACAACTACATTCTATAATTTATATTTTTCATTGTTACATTTTAGGGAGATGGTATGTGTGTCTACCCAGAGATATTTAATAGTTTGCTCGATAGAAAGTTTGCATTTAAGATAGATATCACTGACTTCAACATTGAGAATAACTATAAGTTTTATGGAGTTTCCAAGATGACCGAGGATCCATATATCATATCAGAACTCGAGAAGAAATTTCAGCTTGAACACGTATTAGTAATTTCATTCTGTTTATTGATCTCATAATTTGAATAACATCCATATGCATATAAGATATCCTAATACCATGATCTTACTATGTTTATTAAAGGGGCCTGCATCTGAATCACTTAATCTAACATCCCAAGACTTCAAATCAATGGATACAAGTACCTTCAAGGTTTTCATCCCTTCAACTTTGTAATTTATATCATTTTACATTTTATTGTCTATTATTATTCACGTATCTTTATACCTTATATATTAACTCTTGAAACTAAGTAAATTTTAAAACTTGTAACAGGATGCCATTTCATGTACCGGTGATAATGAAACCCCAATGTCAATTCTTGATAAAAGTAATTCAAATGGAACAACAGGCGTTGACAACAGTGGGAAGAATAGATGCACCGGAGCTTCTTTAAAGCGTAACTTAGTTGAAATCTATGATGTTGATGAGATGGCAAGCTCTTCAGCAACTAAGGCATATAAAGACTCTTCGACTGATGCACTTAAGGAGACCAAGCATCAGTTGCTTACTCCTAAGATAGAAAAGTAGTTTATTATGATTTTGGGGCTGATAACAATGTCTTTTTCAATTTTATTATGTTTGTTCTGGATTCTTTTTATTATCTTTCAGAGTGGTTATTTTGGATATGATAAATGTTTAAGTTTATGGTTTTTTTGGATATTATTAATGGGGTTTTTTTGGATATTATTAATGTGGTTTTTTTGGATAATATTAATTGACTCCTTTATGCTGATTTGTCCTAATTAGTACATTTTTATATAAATACTTAATATTTATATAAATGTTGTATATTCATACTCTTTTATTTTTATAAGGAAAATGTATAGTTGATAATATTAATTCCTAATTAGTACAATTTTTATATAAATAATTAATATTTATTATGAATTTATTATTAGATAACAGACTTTAAGATAATAAAATCAGTTATTTTCGTTTGTATTTACATCACATTAAATTATAACACGTTTAACTTAATATAAAATCAGCCATGATTTAATCTACTTTTCTAAAGGTATTCAAATAAGTTATTATAGCTAATACGAAGTTGCTTTTCTAAAAAAAAATCTAATAAACTATTCTTAATATTGTGGTTTTTTTGGATAATATTAATTGACTCCTTTATGTTGATTTGTCCTAATTAGTACATTTTTATATAAATACTTAATATTTATATAAATGCTGTATATTTATACTCTTTTATTTTTATAAGGAAAATGTATAGTTGATAATATTAATTCCTAATTAGTACAATTTTTATATAAATAATTAATAATTATTATGAATTTATTATTAGATAACAGACTTTAAGATAATAAAATCAGTTATTTTCGTTTGTATTTACATCACATTAAATTGTAACACGTTTAACTTAATATAAAATCGGCCATGATTTAATCTACTTTTCTAAAGGTATTCAAATAAGTTATTATAGCTAATACGAAGTTGCTTTTCTAAAAAAAATCTAATAAAATATTCTCAATATAATTAAGTGTTCTAAGTTATATATTAACTTTTTAATTTATTAGATGGTTGTTATGATTTTAATATTACATAACAGAATTTCTGATAATAAAATCAGTTATTTTTGCTATCTTTTTATCACATTAAATTGTAATATGTTTGACTTAATATAAAATTGGAAATTATTTAATTTACTTTTCTAAAATTAATCAAAACAGATATTTTAGCTAATACAAAGTTGCTTTTTTTAAAACAAAATTCCAATCAACTTTTCTAAATATAATCAACTGTTATAATTTATATATTATTTTTTTAATTTATATGATGGTTGTTATGATTTTATTATTACATAACAGACTTTCTGATAACACGCATCTGTTATTTTTGATATCTTTTTATCACGTTAAATTGTGATACGTTTGAGTTAATATAAAAATTGAAATGATTTAATCTATATTTCGAAAAATAATCAAGTCTTTTATTTTATTTAATGTGATGAATTTAGAATTTAATTTTATTTATGGTTGTTAGGATTTTATTATTATATAACAACTTTCCACAAACAAAAAATCTTTTGCAATATTTTCACTACATTATTCTGAACTTTCTACAAATAATCAATCAATTAGTTTGAATTTTCCTAATTAGTACTATTGATTACAATCCACGCTTAACATTTTTACCTTTCATATAAGGTATAACAAATCTCAAACTACATTATTAAAATTAAATAGCTACAGTATCCTAAAAATTATAATAGTCAAACATACAAAGTTGAGAAATTAAAAAACAAAAAGTCTAACTAAAAAGACGTTCTATTTTTTTTAATCATATGGAATAGATGATATATAGGAACATTACAGGATCAAATAATTAAACAATAGCATCCTGTTTCCTAAATAGATTACCTAACTTATAGAGTACTATATTAATTCGAATCGAATTATGTTATAACGCGGGAACCAAACATTTAATTGTTTTTTCACCTTAACAAACAAATTCTTTTAAATATTGTTATATTTGATATAAAATCTCTATATGTAATACTATATACCATATATACAAACGTACAAATGTACAATGTACGATAACATATCTTTGCGATTTTATTTCATGTTTATATTTATAGTAATAAATCAACCTTCCTAATAATTCTCTAAACTTAAATAATATATTTAAGTCACTAATACGATTATAACACAAATAACACAAATAATTCACTTACCATTAATAAATGTGTCATCCACAAGCATATATTATTTGTTCACTTAATCACATTTACTTTCACCATTCTAATAGCATTTTGTGAAGGGTTTTTCCACATTCTCTGCTACGTATTATATTCAAGATTTGTTATTATCTCCAAGGTACGTATTTTGTTAAGATATTTATCTTTTTCACCAAGCAGGTGTTCCATCTTTTCAAATTCTTCATCATCAACATAGTTTTAGTTATTATGTCAAAACAAAATATACAATGTCTTCAACACATAATGGTATGTTTGTTGATATTAACTTGAACGTGAAATTTTAAGTAGTTGATGGTTTATCATGTAAACAAAGACGCTTATACATATCTAATACATTCATATTGATTTCCCTTTTTCTTTAATAATTTAATAACTATTACTCATGTCTTTTTTCCTTATCATTGTATGTCACGAATAGTTCATATACATGGATTCTATTGGCGATGATTTGATAATCTCTGAGATTCTTACGAGACTACCGGTCAATGCAGTTCTTAGATCTAAATCTGTGTGTAAATATTGGTTCCATTCGTTGTCATCGACCAAATTCAAAATGATGCATGCTATCCGTATGTCAAGATTTTCTGCACCCAAGATTGTAACTGTTAACGCCACTGGTGTGTTCCTATCCGACATTATTTCATCTACGTCAGTCCCTATCACATCTACAAATCTAACTATACCATTCATAGCTGAACCACTTGACCTTATGATACTTTCAAATCTACATGGTCTGTTATGTGTCTCCAACAAAAGTACCTTTGAATTAATTATCTGGAATCCCATCTTGAATGAGTTCAAGAGAATATCAAATTCAGAAGGTGATGGTTTTTACAAAAACCACCATGATGCTGTCGGAATGTACCTTCACTGCAACTCTGATTACAGGCTACTACACATTAAACGTAGAAAAGGAATTCTTTCTGTTCACCTTTATTCTTGGCTTGATGAAACTTGGCGAACAATTGACTTTATAAAAAATAAAAAGTACCACATCAATGCGTTTGCCTGGTCTTCTGGAACATTTTGTAGAGATACATTGTTCTTCACTGTACAAGAGCATTGGGTGGGCGGTGATCAGGTTGTTATTGCTTTTGATACTAATGAGGAAAGCTTTAAAGAGTTAAAATTCCCTCAACATCCAACACATGACTTCTGCCAGGGTCATTTACTAGCCATAAAAGAAGATCTAATGATGTTTCTAAGCTATGGTTTTCCTACCATAACTGTTGATCAACTTAAGCTTGAAGGTTCAAATTGGATGATAGTTTCCAACTTTCCTCGTGTTCGTCGAATTCCATTATCTGACTGGTGCAATATTTCACATGTAATGAGTAAGGGTTGCCTGATCCTAACAACGGAGTGGGGAGACACAATTGAAATTGAAACAAACCAAACGTACCTTGACTCATATTTTCCAATGAATTGCTTTCGTGGTTTTAAAGGGGCTGTGTTTTTTGAGAGTATCGTGTCACCAAGTGCTTAGGATTAGTATTTCTTATATCAGTTTGGTTGGTATTATTTTGGGATGTGCTCATTGTTTACAAACTATATAATAAAGTATCATCTCTTTTATTATTGATGTGTTTATGTGTTTATGTGTTTAAACATGTGTTGTTTATGTTTATTTCATGTTCTATTTTGGTTATGACTTGATTAAATATAATATTCATATAACAAACCAATCAAGTTACAAAACAGATTAAAAACAAAAAAAAATTGAAATAGCATATCTAATACACAAGAGTTTTAGAATTTACAATTATTTACGATAAACTACTATATATTATTTAATTTCTTTCTTTATAAACAAATTTAATTATGCAGGGTTCCGTACACTGTAATTTATTTGACATGAGATTCAACTACTTTCAATAATACTATTAAACATTAGATGCTTAAAAAGTAGAAACAATTTTTAAAATTATGACATTTACACAACTTCATAGCTATTGATTTCTTTTATAACTTAACTTCTCACAGGTTAGCCTTACACTATGGATCCTAATGAAGCGACGTATAAACGAAAACTTAGAAAATTATATTTAGATAGAAAAAGGAGGGCTGTTTCTACAACTCTAAATGAAACCACCGGACGTACCCATTCAAACATCGTTTACAAGACACACGGTATTTTTTTCTCAATTTGTTTTTATATGTTCAAACATACTATAACATTTTTGGCTAACCATCTTATACCTTTAAATTTGTGATTATAATTTGACAGGTAACTCGACTGATGTTCAGATAAATACAAGTCCATCATCATCCACAAGAAAGTTCAACAAAGAAAATATGTATAACATAAGATGTCAGGAGTTTAACCAAAAAGGATTTCATACCGGTCCTTCAACAATAGATATAAGGAGTCCATTATCAAACATCACCAATGGTTTGACATTCAACTTAACTATATTTATTTTTTTTATTGTATAAATATTAAGAGATTTTTTTAGATTTACATTTTCCTTATATATTATTACCATTATTTGAATGCATTTTTTTTCAGATAATAATACATGTAACAATCCAGAAAGCGTACAATCATCCAGCAACATATCTACACCACGTATCACTACTTTGCTGACCTCTACCAATACACTTTCTCAACGTTCCACTATTAGTACCTTAAAAAGCGGAAGACATAAGCTTAAAAGAAAATGTGTCGATGCATCTGCCATACCAATGATTGATCTGACGTTTGACGATAATATTTACGTCAATGAGAACGTTGAAGATAAATTTACAGCCATCTCGAAAGGTATTATACTAAATATATATAATTATTTTAGTTAAACATACATACTCTAACCAAAATTTATATAAAAAAAATATTTTTAGATTACTTGGACCATGGTGATCAAGAAATTATATGTTCTATATGTCATGCAAAGTTATGGAAAGATGAAAGTTTGAGAGGAAGAACGGATCATCTCAAAAATTCATATTCTCTGTGTTGTTACTATGGAAAAGTTCAACTACCGGATTCAAAGAAACCAAAAGAAGATTACAAGAATTTGTATTTCGGTCTTACGGAAAAAAGCAAATTCTTTCTTAAAAATATTCGTCGGTACAACTCAATGTTCTCATTTACATCAATGGGGGGAAAGATTGACTCTAAAATAAACAAAGGTACCGGTCCATTCGTACTAAGATTGAGCGGGCAAAATTACCACAGCATTGGTAGTCTTTTACCACCACTCGGGTCCAAACCAAAGTTTTCACAGCTTTACATTTACGACACCGAAAATGAGGTTGCAAATAGGCAGGAAGTTTTGGGGTACGATATACAATTTTGCAAGATTATAATATTTAATAATATGTAGCACATTTAACTCCATATTATAGTGTTTCAGTTTATTTATTCAACTTTAGTATTGACTTCTTTTTCCCTTTTTACCATTAACAGTCAATCAAAAAAATCATCTAATTCAACCTTTCACGAACAAGATCTTCAGATTATACAAGAGTTGAAGGTTATGCTAGATTCAGATAATGTATTGGTTAAGAGTTATAGAATGGTTAGAGATTCATTTCAGAATCATCCACATATAAATCTCAAATTGCGACTAATCGGTAAAAGACACCAAGATGGACGTACGTATAACTTACCAACCGCTTCGGAGATTGCAGCTTTAATTGTTGGAGACATAGGTGAATCAATCGAACCAAGAGATATTATTGTCAAAACTCAAACCGGTGTTCTACAACGTATAAGTGAATTGCATCCCTCTTATCTTCCGATGCAGTATCCATTGTTGTTCCCGTACGGTGAAGATGGATACAGAGTTGATATCCTACATAGAAATATCAAGGAAAAGAAAAAATCAAAACGTGATAGGTTGACAATGAGGGAATTTTTCGCATACAAGATTCAAGACAGACCAGACAACTTCTCCCTGATTCTAAATTCAAGAAGACTTTTTCAACAATTTTTAGTTGATGTGTATACTATGATTGAAAGTGAGAGGTTGCTCTTTATACGTTCTCAACAAAAAATACTTCGAAGTGACTCTTACGAACACCTTCTTGAACAAGCGAGTCATGGAAACACAAATGTTGGAAACGGTGGACAACGTGTCATACTACCATCTTCGTTCACAGGTGGTGCACGATACATGATGCAAAACTACCTAGACGCGATGTCTCTATGTAAGTGGTTTGGTTATCCTGATTTTTTCATAACTATAACATGCAACCCGAAGTGGCCAGAGATGAAAAGATTTCTTAAAGATGGCACCCTAAATCCAGAAGACAGACCTGATATCCTATGTAGATTATTCAAGATTAAACTTGACGCACTAATTAAAGACCTAAAGGTCAACGCAATACTCGGAAAGGTTCTTGCAGGTACATTATTACAATGCATTTAAAATTTTCTTTTTTCTCTAATCTTTCATATTCTACTTTACATTTACAAGTAACTTTACATGTTGAGAACAAATTACTTTATACTCTATATTATTGCCTTATATAATATTTAGTTTATTTATTGTAGTTGTATACACGGTTGAATTTCAAAAGCGAGGTTTGCCTCATGCTCACATTTGTCTTTTCATGCATCCCGATCACAAGCTACCAAGTGTTGATCAAATTGATCCTGTAATTTCTGCGGAGATTCCAAACAAAAAAGATGATCCGGAGTTATATTCCCTTGTCAGCGAGTTCATGATACATGGTCCTTGTGGACATCATAATACCAAATGTCCATGCATGGTTGATGGACGATGTTCAAAAAACTTTCCAAAAAAATTTAGGGAAAGAACTTCAATTGATGCGGATGGTTTTCCTATGTATAAAAGAAGAGATTGTGGATCCTTTGTTTCAAAGTCAGGTGTGAAATTAGACAACAGAAGTGTTGTTCCGTATAACAAAATTCTTTTGAAACGATATCAGGCACATATCAACGTTGAATGGTGCAATCAGGCTGGATCAATTAAATATTTGTTCAAATATATTAACAAGGGTCCGGATCGAACCACAGTGTCTATTGTCAACAATGAAAAAGATGATGGTGACAATAATGTTATTGATGAGATTAAAGAATATTATGATTGTCGTTATTTGTCTGCATGTGAAGCTTCTTGGCGTATATATGGTTACGATATTCATTACAGGTCTCCTTCGGTTATCAGACTCCCGTTTCATCTTCCTGATCAACAACAAGTTATATATGGCATGGACGATAATATTGAAGATGTTTTAAAGAATCCTTCTGTGTCTTCGACAATGTTCTTAGAGTGGATGAATTGTAATGCACGTTATAGCCTTGCAAGAGAACTTAATTATGTTGAATTCCCAACAAAGTTTGTTTGGAATGTGGTCAAAAAAATATGGGAACCAAGGAAAAAGGTTTTTCTCTCGGTAGAATTCATTCTATTTCTCCATCAGCTGGTGAAGCGTATTATTTAAGAATTCTACTTAACAAAGTGAAAGGGCCAAGGTCATTTGAAGAAATTCGTACTGTTAATGGACAACTTTCTTCTACCTTTAGAGATGCGTGTTATGCTCTAGGACTTTTAGATGATGACAAAGAATATATTGAAGCTATCCAAGAAGCAAGTAACTCTGGTTCTGGTTACTATTTAAGATGTTTGTTCGCAACCATGTTAATGTCTAATACCCTGTCCAGACCTGATTATGTTTGGGATCATACATGGAAGTACTTATCAGACGATATTTTATATAAACAACGCCAACTCCTAAAGTCTCCAGGTTATCTATGTTTAATATACTTCCCTTTTTTAAATCCATATATATTATAATAAACATACATCTTACTTAATTATTATTAAACATTTTTATAATCCCTTGACAGGTTTATCTCTCTCTGAAGACCAGATTAAAAACCTGACTTTGTTTGAAATCGAGAATGTTTTACAACGGAATAATTTGACATTGCGAAACTATACGTCAATGCCTTACCCTGATAATGATACAATTCTCAATTCAAACAACCTTCTGATTAATGAGGAGATGGCTTATGATAGAGATGTTCTACGAGATGAGTTTGATAAGCTTTTTTCTTCTTTGACGGATGAACAAAGAAATATATATGATGATATCATTGTATCTGTCAATAATAAAAAAGGAGGCGTTTTTTTTGTATACGGTTATGGTGGTACTGGTAAGACTTTTTTGTGGAAGACGTTGTCTGCAAGCATAAGATCAAAGGGTCATGTAGTTCTAAATGTTGCATCGAGTGGAATTGCATCTTTACTTTTATCAGGAGGTAGGACAGCACACTCCAGATTTAGGATACCGTTAAATCTCACTGAGGATTCGTTATGCCATGTAAAGCCAGATAGTGATGTTGCTCATTTGTTGAAAATAACAAATTTGATTATATGGGACGAGGCACCAATGATTCACAAGCATGCATTTGAGGCTTTAGATAGGACTCTTAAAGACTTGGTGACTTGTGCTGGTGAAACATTAAACGATTTACCATTTGGAGGAAAGGTTGTTGTGTTTGGAGGTGATTTTAGGTAGATTCTTCCTGTTGTCTCCAATGGAAGTAGACAAGATATTGTCATTTCCCCTTTATGTTCTTCACACATTTGGCAACAATGCAAAGTCCATACACTGACAAAGAATATGCGCTTATCCATCGGAAGTGGACGATCTAACATTGAAGAAACAAAAGAATTTGCAAATTGGCTTTTAGATGTAGGTGAAGGAAAACTTGGTGGTATGAATGATGGCGAGGCAAGTATACATATACCAGATGATCTTCTTATTTTGAATACAGTCGATCCTATCTCTGATTTAATCGAATTTGTATATCCTTCCATCATTCAGAATTCCAAAATTCCAAATTTCTTTCAAGAGAGGGCAATTCTTGCCCCGAAAAATGATGTCGTGCAAGAAATTAACGAACGTTTGCTATCGATGTTCCCCGGAGATGAAAGAGAATACCTAAGCTCAGATAGTATAAGCGCAGATGAGTTTGTTAATGATACTTTTGATCAGAGTTTATGCTCACCTGATTTTCTAAATGGGCTTAAGGTATCTGGTTTACCAAACCATTCTTTAGTGTTAAAAGTTGGTGTTCCTGTAATGCTTCTACGTAATATTGATCAAAAAAGTGGTTTGTGTAACGGAACTAGACTTAAGGTAATCTCACTTTGCAATCGTGTAATAGAAGCGGAGATTATATCTGGTAGTAACATTGGTAGTCGTACATTCATTCCAAGATTAACTTTGACACCATCAGATAAAAGAATTCCTTTCAAGTTTAAAAGAAGGCAGTTTCCTCTAGCCGTCTGTTTTGCAATGACATATAAACAAGAGTCAAGGACAATCTCTTTCAAGGGTTGGATTGTACTTAAAGGATCCAGTTTCACTCATGGTCAACTTACGTGGCATTATCAAGAGTTACGAGTAGAGCCGGTTTGAAGTTGTTAATTTTAGATGAACATGGTAAGCCTCTAATGTTACTACAAATGTAGTTTACAAGGAGGTTTTCACACATTTGTAATTTGATCATGTATACAGTTATGAAATCAATTTTATTTATTTCGATTTTCTGTATTTTTCCATACCAATCACGATTTTTATGATTATTATTAAATTTTTACTAAACAAACCCGTGTAATACACGGGTCACTAAAGCTAGTTAGTAATAAAAGTGAAAGTTGAGAGTGTTAACAGACAATTTGATAGTATGGATTATTATCTGCCAATAGGTAATAGTTTGGATTATTAAAATCCAATTTGGCTTTAGTTAATTAGCTTAGATTGGATGTAGAAGATAATTATGTAGTTAGAGTGAGGTAGATTGTTATAATTTGGGAAGTTATAGACATTGATGCATGTATATTGAATAAATTATTTTTGAAGCTTGAAGTACGTATGTATAATTTTAAGAAGTCATATTATGATGTTTCTGCATGGACTCATAAGGAGTGTATTACTTTCTTACACTTGTTTCAATTAATTCTAATTCTTATAAATGATACATATAATTCTAACAATCTTGAAATGATACCCTATTTTGTAAGGGAGATGTTAGTAAGTATGTTTGTTTGTTGAAGTAAAAAAGGGAATTTTAATTAAAATGAAAATTTCATATTGTTTATTGCACGGTTTTAGTGAGACCTTCATCTTCTTTCTTGGGTATTTAACTTTTTTTCATGGTGACTACAAAAACCCTAAAAGTTAATAATAATGTTCATATTTAATGTGGCTTGCTTATCTTGTACAACTTGCAAAGAAAGTAGTACTCTTCAACAGACCATGATGGCATGATCAAAGTAAGAAAAAGGTGGAAAGTATTAGTGTAGTTGGGCTTGCTTTTCTTGATGTGTATGTGATCACAAGGGCCTTTATGATACTTACAATTATAATTACCATATATGTCATATGTGTCTAGTGATTCTTAGTAATTAAGCATAACTAATATTAGGTAGAAAATTATAAAAATTGCATACACATTTATAAGTAGTGGTAGCCACATATAAATGGAGAAAGAAAAGGAGTGATAAAGCAACATTTATAATTTCTTTTATGCGGATTTAATACTTAATTAATTGGTTATATATCACACAGTCATATATAGAAAGACTAGTTTAGTACCCGTGTGTTACACGGTTAGTTTAAACAATAATGTGTCATATCAAACAATATCATTATCATAAAATATGAAAGTTGTTACTTTTGATGGATAATAATAACAGAAATACATACATTGATAAGTTTCTTATAAATCTCTAAAAATATCTTTAGATGCAAAGAGGCATGGTCATATATTGTAATTTTATATAAAAAAAAGCACTGGATAAAATAATAGAATAAAGAACCTTCATGTGGTCTATCAACATCATCATCAATAACAGATTGACCGAGAATTAGTGCATCGAGTTGTGGACCATCATCATCAGCATGCACATTAACATCTTCTACACCTTAAGTCAATTGAAAATATAACAATGAGCTTGTAAATATAAAAAAATTGTATTAAATGACATAGATTTAATATAATGCTTCTGACCATATATGTAAAGCCTATTAATATATTAAATCTACAACATTCAAAGAACGATTAAAACATTGGAATACACATAAACACTATTTAAGTGTCAATGGAAATGTGTTTATAATTTTATCTAAAAAAAGGATGAAAGAGTATAATCACATAACCTTTTTCTTTTAAAAGAACTTTTAGGAATTTGTGGATGCTGTAGTGAAGGTTTAAACACCTCATAACCATCGGCATTAAAAACATATAATGAAATTGTGGATTTATCTTTTGAGGTAAAAAGCAATAAGTATCCATTCTGTAAAGGAAATTGAGTGCGTAGTTCATCGACACCAACTACAAATCCGAAAACACCAAAACGTGCATGGACCTTCAACTGAACCTTAAAATCATGACGTGCTCGCACCGTAAAGTAATGATTATGCACATCCTGGCCCAGATGATTCTTGACAATGGTCTTAGCAATCGGCTGAAATATATACGTATAAACATAATTAGATCGATAAAAAAAGTAATTAAAAAACATAAATGTTTACTGGATACTGAGAATCATACCCTATGAAGAATATTTTGTATATAAAATAAAATCAAAAGGCATGCAAATAATTACAAACAAAAAAAGTACTTACAATATAAGGATCAAAGTGATTTGAAACGATATGAAAGAACAAAGGAAGATGCTCTGGCGAAGAATCACCATGAACATGGGTGAGAGCCCTATTGTCAGGTTGAATGGGAGAAACAACGATTCCGCAGATGTAAGTTCAATGCCATAGAGTGCCAACAACTGATCAATGCAATCGGTCCATTAACGATCCCAGTGGTTATGTAGTTTGACATGAATCAATGACCCTTCTCTTTGTAGTAATGCTGAACAAAAGATTTAGTAAGTTGCTAATAGAAGATAAAAAGTTTATGTTAGACAAACATAATACGTGTAAAGTAACAAAGAACTTTTTTTTATAACCATAACTTACCAAATAAGCATCAACGGGATAACTAATAAGCTTTACAAAACCTTGTGGAGTAGCCATTTCAGATCAAATTAAGACATGTTTAGGAAAAAAAATTACCTTTATGATGGGTAAAACAATGATTTTTTTGAATACAACTATAAATAAAATATAACTAAGCAACATCACTTATGTTCTGACTATTGAACGTATCATGCAATTACAAACTTATGATTCACCAAAGAAGAGTATTTATTATTTATTATTTCTTTTTATAGATGGTTGAAAATTATTAATATTGAATCTGTTTGGTTACATGGGGATTTTAAAAACCAAAAATTGCAAGAGCAAAAAAAATCTTTATTTTCTCGATGTTCCTTTTTTTTATTATCTCATGTGAAAGCGGGTAATGAACTGCTTGATCATTTATATATAATACTTTTAGTTGTTCTAAGTGTTAGTTTCTAAAGAACCTTGAGCATGATTACAACTCTTTTTTTGTTGCCTTTTGTACATTACTTCCAACACAAACATTCTCATTAAAAAGAATAATGTTATGTTCAGGGGCGTCTCAACGTTTTTAGAGGCCTAAAGCGAATATGAAATCGGAGGTCTTTTAAAACTTTATTTTTAAAAACTCTCATGTTTTGAAGCACAAGCACTAGTTGATTCATGATTCCTAAATCAATTAATTCAAAGCAAATCCTAATTGATTCAATCATTTTATATTCTAATAAACTATAACAAGTAAAATGCTAAAACAAATAAACAATTAGCAATGTGCAAATCAAATAAAAAGAAGCACATACGAACCTAAACAAATTTAGAACAATTATCAATTAACAACTTGTCCCTAGGACAAAAAATTAAAGAAAAATAATTAGCAATACATTAAGCAATTTATCTTATTTAGGGAGAAAATCAATCAATCAGATAACCCGTTTAGCCTAGTACTTAATCGTGAGTCCGTTACTACATTAGATGTACAGATGAAATCGAAGTTTAAAGGCTTCTTAATTGCAACGAAATCAAAGAAGCAAATCGTGACTCCACCGAATGAAATTAGAGAAGCAAATGAACGTGGGGGGTGTGTGTGTGTGTGGGGGGGGGGGGGGGGTTCTTATTCGTGATTCCAGTGAAGAAATTGAAGTTTTGAGTGGCTCGGTTCGCTTGGGGCAAGCAAAATCATAAGCGAATCATGGGTGCGCGGGTGTTCATCTTAACCATTTGGCTTTGTTCGTCTCTTCCTTTCAACTCCTCCCATTCCAACCTCTAATCAGGAATTCACCAATAGCCTGTGTTGAAGATATACAACCTGCCGACCTAGGTTTCTTTCTTTCTTTCATTCATTCTGTTTTTTAATTTAGTTTATTTTGGGCTTAAATCGAGAATGAGCTATACAATAAAATTTATTTTTTTGGTGGCCTATTAGAATGAGTGGGCCTAAAGCTGTAGCTTATTTTTTTAAGCTGTTGAGACGCCCCTGGTTATATTCTTGCAACAGAACTGAAGGTTTCAGATACAAAGGCACTTGAAACCCTAAAGAATGCATCAAATGGTGGTAGTAGGTTGCAGAGCACAAGTAGCAGTCTTACTGCTATATATGGTATTTAGTACTATCAAAATTTTAATTCAACCAAACCCACTGATACAAACTACTAAAGTCACTGATATCTTGATGATTCATGGAAGATAATAACCAAAAACTACTAAAGTCATTGATACATACTTAAGATTCACCAAAGAAGAGTATTTATTCAACCCTAAAGCATCACTTAATCATACACCGAAAACGACATCAGAAAGTTATGAATCGAAGTAAATAATGTAGAGTTAACTGAGCAGAGTTTGAGATAACGAACAACAATGTCAATCAAGTTAGATATTTGGGGTTTAAGAAGAAGAATGAAAGATTAGGACAAGAAGAATACCTAGTTAGATCTAGGGTTGTACAGACCAAGAATTGATGGCTGCGATTATTGGAAACGTCAAGATACCTGGTCAGAAGATCTATCGATCGATCTATAACAGTGAAGATGGAGGAGGTGTGGATCTAGGGTTTTCTGATTGAGATAAGGAAAGGAGATGAGAGAACTGGGTAAGAGCGTGGGTTAAAAGGTCCGCGTGAAGGAGTTAAACGGGTCAAGTATTAAGCGGGAATTGAAAATAAAGATGGTGTGAGAGTGTGCCACGTGTCAAATTGAGGGTTTAAGAGAATACCATGTGGCTTAAAAAAACCTTATTTTATTAGAGTCTATAGATACAATCAATGTTTTTTTAGAAAACATAGAAAAGCTATCTGGTAATATGTAAATGTCTTTGTTTTGTTTTATGTTGAAGGGTATATGCATCAGTCTCATAATAACCATATTTATATACACATGCAGTAATGTGTGTTAGTTATGAAAAATTCTATTTTTTTGGCAAGGAGTTGATTAATCATTAATCATAGTAATCGAAAATGTTTAACATGTAATAGTTTGGAAGGAGATGTTTCATTCATATTTCGTCTTATAATATTACTGAAATAGTTTGTAAATATATTCATATTTACTATGATTAATTAATATTTGTCTACCATGTCTTTAAAAAAGTAACACTGTTATTCTATTAATCACTTATCATGATACATTATCGGAATTGATTTGACACACTAATATATATCCCAATGTGAGAAATGTTAAAAACAATGAATCAAACGTGTGAAATTGATGATCATGAATATATCATTTTAATGCATTATGCATATCACATGCATGTGCATAACTCTATCACTAGAGTGAATAAAACTTGTAAAGTAAGACACAAAATTGTAATGAGTTACACAAAGTGTTATACATATGTATCAAAATTAAATTTAAAAGTGTATACAAAATGGAAGGTCGAATAAACCTTTGTAATTGGTAGAGATGACAGTCTTAAATACAAGTGAATCAATAATCATTTCAACAACATACCACAATTGGAAAGTTTGGCACATCCTTGTTGATGAATTAGTGTCATTAAGCATATAATTGGATTTAATTAATAAACAAATGTGAGATTATAATTAAAAACTAGGTTTTGGTGCGCGCGTTGCCGCGCGTATACGAGTTTTAATGTAACCCTAAATCAAAATCAAAATGAAGGTTCAAAACCACAAAATCAGTAAAATACACAAAGTAAAACACACCAAAACCCCAAATCCATAACACACCAGAACATGCAGAACTTAAAAACTAAATCAAAGCCCAACACCATACACAAAACAAACGAAAATCAAAGCCGCAAGAAAGCGACACAGTCCAAAATAGAAAACCGACGAAAATCAAATCCCCGAAAGAGCAAACAAAAGGAAAACCCAAACCTTAATAGCGAGAATCGTCAGGGTATCGATAACGAAAGAAAGAAAGCAGGAACCCGGAGAAAGACAACGTCAACGAACCCTACAAATCAAAGACACGTGTCCAGATACAAAAACCCACAAAAAACCCCACCCCAAAATCTCGAACCCACACCCAAAACAAACCATATTAAAACACAAACAAAAAAAAGAAAAAAAATTAAAACACAATCAAAATAAATAAAAGAAAATTTTAAACACAAAAAAAAGAAAAAAAGGGAAATCCACCACCGACCAAACCTTTTTAATTAGAATAGTAATATCAAACAAAGTTGGAAAGTACGGAATATACACTTTGTTTTGAGAATGTTATGATTTCAAGGCCTAAAGAAACCACTAGACCATGATGGTCCAAAAGCAATGGCCCTGATAGCTTGGTTCAAGGGGCAAGGCCCTTGAATGGGTCGAGTAAATGTGATAGTAACTGAACCTCAATAGTAACTTTGGTTGTAGATGTCAAGTTTGGTTTTGGTAATAAAACCTAAATGGTAGAAATAAAGTTTGGTAGAAATTATTTTTTGGTAGAAAGTGAACTTCTGTAGTATTAAGCTACTACCAAATATGGTTCTAATAAAGTAGTTGCGAATGATTATCACTGTCAAACTCTTTAACTGTTTATTAAACATATACAATTGTTCAATTATTAAATTCAATATTTCAACCCATATAAATTATAGAATTTATCTAGACATTTTGGAGTATCGATTTTTTTCATACACGATATCTATTACGAATAGTCATAATTACAATTTCATATTTGTTCTTGAAAGCTTTAGTTTTATGGTTTCTTCAAAATTTACAAGAAAACCAATGCATGCGATCGCTATTTTCCACATTTCTTGCTGAACTTTCCATAAATATTTACCTACGTTCTAACTTATTTTAAACCGTTTTTATAGAGTTAGAACTCACAATCTTTTTAATTATAAGATTCATCTTTTAACCACTAGACCCCATCCCAACTTAAGTTCATGCTAACTAAAATCGAAACATTTAATCAGTTATCAACATTCACTGAAATTAGTGACTAGATTTCATTCCTATACATCCTTTAAAAACCACATTTTACAATACTGATGAAACTATTTTCTATAAAAGTACATAAAATATTGTGGTGGACATAAAATTTCATATATTCGCATATTTCAATTAAACTTTATAATTTGTGGGTTTGTTATTGTTGCAATCGATGGATTGACTTTTGGGACCATCTGGCCTGTCATCTAATTGGAATCAATATGTTACATAAATTATGTGGTTGTTATTTAATCACATTGTTGCAATATTGAATTCCTTTTTAAATGTGTACAAATCAGTGGACTTTAATACAGTTTGCGATAATTAACAACTTGATTTGGAATTTTAATCTGGACGATTATGATACAGTACTCTATATCATCTTTCTTAAAGACTAACGTACTATTTTCTTAATTTTCAAATTAACAAAATCACCAAGTTCATTAAGGTATGCCTATGCCTAGACGTCGTTTGGGTTCTGACTTACAATCGAGCAAACGCATAAGTTCAGATATGTTAGCCCGCGATGAATGCAAAAGGCCACTCCAAGATACAAGTCAATTCCATATAGCCATCGAGAATTAAAACTACATTCGAAGAAATTATGATCAACCTCCTCCTCAGTAGTGTTATAAAAAGAACAACTGAATAGAGGAACGAGAAAAATTTCCGAACAAAAGATCAACTCTTTGATAACAGAATCTAGTTTTGAATAATACTCCAAAGGTTGACATTTATTAAGGTCTAAATGTTCTAAATAAATAAAAGAACCTGATGACAATTATATATAAAAATATAAACTTAAATTTTTTATTAACAGTATAACGGTACTTTTGTAAACAAAATACAAAACAATTCCAGCACAAAATAATTAACAAATAGCATGAATATGAATAAAAAATCTTCAAAACCATCAATATTACATCATGCACCTCATAAAAACGTCATGCAAAACATCACTCTTTGACTTTTTCCTTTAAAACTTGCATTAAAATCTTTCTTGATCTAAAAGACTAAAACCTTTAAACAACACTTCAACTAACACTAAAACCTTTTGATTTCACTCTAAACACTGAAAACCTTTTATTCATGTGTTCAAATTTTTATTTTCAAATTAATATGTTTATAACTTATATTTTTTTATTCATGTGCCCACTATTGTTTAATATAGATATGTAAAGCTTGTGACATAGACTACGTTACAAATAAGAAATAAAGAAACTAATACATGTACAATACAATATATCACAAAAAAAGTTAAGAAACTAATAAAAAATGCAGCATTAATAATTATCGATAGCCTTCACATCACGCGAGCCCCTTATTACAAAATTTTAAAACTTTATTAACCACAGTATCAACGGTATTTATGTAAACAAAATACAAAACACAATTCCATCACAAAACAAAATAAATAACATGAATCAATATGGATAAAAAAATGCTTCAAAACCATCAAAACACCATGCACCTCATAAAAACGCCATGAAAAACATCACAATACCTCCTAAACCCACACCCATACCCACACTCCTTACACCACCATTCTCGGACGGTGAAGCTCCGTTCCCGTCACCGTCCGAGGAGGGGGAACTCGGCGCATTAGCCGGCTTCCCCCCCTTGGGCGGAGCCGAGGCCCCTTCAGGCGCAGGGGCCTCGCTAAACTCCAAGGGCAACAACACCTTATCCACCACATACACGGCAAAAGGGAACTCCCTCCTCAATGCATTATTAATCTGAGTCTCCACGACTCCGGTCGACACGTTAACCTGGTTCGCCCGACCGCTAAAGTTCAAGCCGAGGCTCCCGTGCTCCCCTCCCGCTTGCGTCGGGACGGGGTTGCTGACAGTCACAAGGTCCTCCATGCTGTAATATTTGGGGAGAACATGGTACAACACAAGTTTCACTTTCTTCTCCTCGGAGAGCCCGTTGAGGGTCCCCGAGGGGAGGTTCAGAAAGGCGTTATCGGTCGGGGCGAATAGCGTCATGCCTTGGTTCGAGTTGTTGAGCTGGTTCGGGAGCTGGTCGAG
Source organism: Flaveria ramosissima (assembly GCA_025215565.1). Taxonomy (NCBI): domain Eukaryota; kingdom Viridiplantae; phylum Streptophyta; class Magnoliopsida; order Asterales; family Asteraceae; genus Flaveria; species Flaveria ramosissima. Next base: position 61,104,181 of record CM046030.1, read on the forward strand.
GACTCGGGTTTGGTTAAGGAGGCGTAGGAAGGAGGTGAATTGCCCGCCCGTGACCAGGATCGCGGTTATGTTGATCGGACCGGCTGGACCGGGGGCCGGGGCGGTGGGGGATTGGGAGAATGATGATGGTAGGAGGGTGAGGGTGAGGGTTAGGGTTAGGGTTAAGAGGTTGAAATGAGAACCCATTGTGGTGTGTTAATTGATTGTGGTGTTAAATGTTAGTGTAATAGTGGTGTGTAGTTAGTTGTTATATATGTGGGGGTGGGTGAATGTGGTGGGAATAATGTGTTGGAATGAGTTGGCTTTGTGGTGATAAGAGGAATATGTAGGCTGGCAATAATAATATTGGGTTGAAGATAAGGGTGTAGTGGTTATGTTTTTGTTTTGTTTTATTATTTCAACTTGCATACTTATGTTGGGAACAACTAAGGGGAGAGAAGGTCAAATAGATCTGGTGATTAATTTAATTGGATCTGACTAATGGAAAATAATAATTAAGGTGTAATTGAGTTTGGTTTAGTTCGAGCTCGGTTAAGATAGAGATTAGGGGTGCGGGTTTGGTTTAACAGTAAAGTTATTTGATATTTGTAGTTACGATGGTGAAGCTTTTTGAGGTGAAGGGTTTGAGTTCTTTAATGAGGTTGATGAGTAGGATATTTTGAATGTTATGTAAGCAGGAGATTGGTGGTTCATGTGATAGAATAAGAAAATTGAATTTTATTAATCCAAACTATTAATATAAATTATTGGTTAATATTGATCCTAACTAATAATTTGACTAGTATTAATCTTAATTTTTTATTTTGTTAGTAATAACAGTTACAGCCTAACTATTCGTTAACTATGTTAGTTTTTTTTATAACGTATCACATGATGTGGCTTGTGATGTGACGTATAACCTAGTTACAATTAAAAATATAAATGTATTATTCAATCCTATTTTATTTAACGTAACCCTCATGTCATCAATTGAGTAGATTGGAGACAGAGACAAAAATTGAGTGATATGTTTATATTTTTTATTTTAATTATATAATATGTTATGTCACATACCACGTCAAGAGTAACATGACGTATCATGTCATCAAAAACTAAATCACGTCAATAAACAATTAGACTGTGACTGTTATTGATAACATAATTGAAAGTCATTATTTATAATGATCAAATTGATATTTAAGGTTAATATTTGACCAATAATTAATAGTTTTGATTATTTAATTATAGTTTTCCATAAAATAATGACATATAAGTATAGAATCGTTTAAGCATGATCAATTCAATGTTTTAATAAATTGATATTAGTTGGGTTGCTGATCACTACCGATTCCTCGTCTCATTAGAAAAAAAAAAGAGAAAGAGAAAAATCAAACCTACCATTTCTTTTCTAAATCATATTTTTAATTTAATTTATAACTTTTATGTACTCTATCATTAAAAAAAGTTATGATGATAAATTTATAAGGTTTATTCCCCAAGTATAGTATTACTAACTTTAAGAAATTATGTTTTTAAAACATGTTATGCACTTTAATACAGATGGGTGTACATACTGATCCGATGGTGTGTCTAACCTATTTACATGTTGCGTCCAAGTGTTCTGGTCTGTAATGAGTTTTATTCACGCATTACTCATGGCCATTGACATTGTGTTATTATCTTTGTGGATGTGTGCTAGAAATATATGTATATAAAATTATAAATGCATGTAAATACTCATCACTCACAAAACTCATGCACGTACATATATATACATATATATGTATATACTTCATACAACATATATGTGCATATACGTGTGTAGGCGTGGGCGTCTTTGACATCACAAACAATATGCATGTGTGTGTCTACTTTTGAAAGTTTATTTTAGAATGATCCTATTCTATTCTTATCCTACTTTAAATTAAATTTATTTCATATGATACAAGTTAGTCTTGAACTTATCACCTTAAAAATAAATAAAATACATCTTTATTCCTAGGTTATATAAGTGGTTGTGACTAGTGTTATAAGTAGATGGGACCTGGGAGCACGTTCAGTTATGTGTGACTGTGTGTATGTCCATTAAAGGCCCACTAGCACAAAATTAAATTTTTATACAAAGTTTTAAAAGAGAGTTAATTAACTTTTCAAGGGTGGTTTGTTAACCCTAATCTAAAAAAATTTAAGAGGCGTTTGATATGTATGAATTAAATTAAATATAATGGAACTGAAATATGAATTTCATTGGTTATTGTGTTTGATTGGTGGAATTTCGTTGGAATTGTAATTTGAATTCCATTATTAACGTGTTTTGTTGAGAAAAAATTGGAATTGAAAATGAAATTAATTCCCTCAAACTCCCATCGCGCAACGTGGGGAAAAAACTAGTTCAATTTATATATCCTTGTTAATCCACAAGCAGATAAAATTTATAAAATTCAACAATATTTCAAATAAAAGAAATACAGTTATGTTACATGAACACCTACTTTAGTAATATGTGTATAACATGGGTTGAATATAAGATAAAATGTTAACTTAACAAGATGCAGATAATATGATATAATTCATGCTAGAATAGAGGATCTAATGTCATGGCAAAAAGATGTTTAAAACATGATGTAACTAAATCATGCATCGGTAGCACGCAGAAGCATACATGAAACATATGTCATGGAATATCGAATTATTGTGTACTCACAATATTAATGATCAAATTTAAGAAAAATAGAAAAAAAGGCCACATGTTACATTTTTTATATATAAAAACCATTAATATATGAAATGTAAATACAACGCGCAACTAGGTAATTTATATATATTAAGTGATGATAGATGTTATACTCTTTAATTGTCTTTTAGTTTCTGGATCATCTCGTAATATAACTTTAACTGTTTGTTTACTTTGGATTCAAACGAGTTTAAAAACTTTTAAGTGTTAAATAATTATAGGTGTTGAAAACGAAATAATTATTCACGTTTTAATATAATTAGATCAATAAATTCAATACTTTTTTCTTTCAAATCACTTATAATTCAAAAGCTAACATGAACATATTATAATTATAATATATATTAAAAACTTTGGTCGGTGTGTACAGTGAAATTTGAGAGTTTCCCAATCTGGCCATTAAACTTCAATAAATTGCAAAAAGTTCTCCAAAACACTTCTTCTCTTTTAAATCCTTCATTTCTCTCCACCAGCTTCTTCACCTTGGATCACCTAATCTGCCATCAAAGGGCCATTAAGGATTTCTCTGAAGGCGGCTGTTGGGACAAATCTAGAGTCGCAAGTGTTGTCAGCGGAGAGGTGGAAGGGTTAATCAGTGGTAGTGGCTTTCGTTGCCGTCGTAGAAGCCCATCGAGAATGGCGTTTCACTCTCTCTTCTCCTCTCAAATTCCTCTCTCTCTAGGATATTGTGATAATAAGTTCTTGGTACTCATATACACAAATTCAGACCCGAACCTTGCCGGAGAGGCAAAGATGATCGAATTAATCCAACACCGGTTGTTCTCACCATAAATTTTGAGAAACAATATTTATGTGACTGCGAATCGTGATGGAAGAGAGAGGGTTAGAAGTGTAGAAAAGAAAAGAAAAAACAGAGCAATAACAATCTTTTTACATCTTCATAGCTTTTGATTTCTACAAGAAAGAAAAAAAATGATAAATATTTATAAATCATAGGTTATGAAATGCTTCACGTCCGTGATTTTGAATTACGATTTTACCCATGTGATCATTTTTAGTTTTTCCATGTAAAGGATCTTTTCAATATGTAAGTAAAATTTTGATCTTAAATTAATAAAGTATAAATTAATTGATTTTTTAGTTTGCTTGCAAATAATGAACCATGGGTGGTGTGAGAGAGAGAGAGATAACATTCATCCGCCGAGTTAGGGTGCAGCAGGTTTCTGGCAGACCAAGGTTAGATCTCGAGCACATTTGATATTTCCGGTAGTGATCGGAAACCGCAGTACTGTCTACTCATTTCATATCGTAGGTACTCAGCTTTACTTGCTTATCGATTTGTCTGATTCTCTCTCACTAGGTTTGGTTTATTTGATTCAAGTCTTTAATTTGGGTACTCTCTGTCGATTAACTTTTGTGGGTTTCGCAACCGCAGGTAGGGGAGATGGTAGAAAGAAGCAAAAAAGCTTCCGACATAAATGTTGTATCAATCGATGTCAATGTTGAAATCTAGCGACGGTGTGATGAATACACTTGCAAGCGTATTTGTCTTTAGTCTTCTTCTCACTTCCACCGCCATCGTCGCTCCAATTCGTCCCTCTTCTTCGCGACTTTCTGCTACAAACGCATTCGCAAGCTTTCACCTACCAATAAAAAGCTTTTTTTCAAGGAATTTACTGTTGATTAATTGCAATCAAGTTTTTATGCGTATTAAACGTCTTCTGTGTTAACAGATTAGGCCGTATGGTATATGAACTATATGTGTTTGTTTATCTTTCTTGATTGCACCTGTGTGTATTTCGTCTTGCTGATTGTCAATTTCAGATAAATTTGGATATTCATCGATTTGGATTTTAGATTGAATGTTCGACCTGTTTCTTAGCTTTATATTTTGATTAGTGGTTTCGCCTTGAATGTGACTGGTGCTCAATGTTGATTTTGGTATCTGTAGATGAAGATTTGATTAACAAACCCATCTCTGATTTACATCTCAATTTTCAAGTTGAATGATATTTTTATCAATCAATTTAGAAATATTTCGCTTATCTTTTGCTTCTGTGGATTTTTGTCACGTGATTTTGCTTTGAGTTTTATTTTGTTTAGTATTTAATTCTTGCAGGCGTTGCTTTGACGGAATCAAGAGTGATTTTGTTTGTTGCGTATGCTACATGGAGATAATTGTTTGTGTTGTATATGTTGTGTGATTTGAATTTTGGTATTCAATTTAAGAATGATGAATGTTAGTACTAGGCAATTTTGTTGCTTACGCTGTATGAAGTTAATTGTTTTAGCCAACTTCATAACAAATACATTTTCCATACTGTAATAAATGTTGTAATATATGTATAATGTGGTTGTAGAATGGCTTGCTGCATTTTTTAAAATATACCATTTTGCAGCTCATATGCAACAAGTTTGAAGTAAGACAGTAGCAATTCGATCACCATTGAAGCTTGGGCAACAAAATAGTTGGTGCTAGAATGCAAAAGTTCCTCAACTGAAAAAAGTTTTTATTTGATGTGATGATGCATGTGCACCGAGAAGAAATGCAGATGCCATGGTGGCATACAAATATTTGGGGGTAAAACAAAAAAAGACTTCTCTAATGTAAAAATGAGATATTTTTTTTGAACATCATGCAAAAATAAATATGTTGCAAGGGACCATATGGCTGGTACAACTTACAAGTAGTAATCCATCATGATATGATGCCAAAAGTTTGTAAACTAATAGCATCGTGAAGTCCTTGTGAAGTTAAATATAATCATCGTTTTTACAGTTACTTATTTAGTTATAATAATGTTCATAAGATTAGGTTGCACTTTACCCCGCGCAACGCGCGGGTATGAAATCTAGTTAATGTTATGAAACTAAATTTTCAGTAAATTATAAGTGTTTTATTTTGAAAACAACTTACAACTGATGTTGACATCATAAAAAATATAATATGAAGAAATTGTTTTTTATTGATAATAATTATATGAGAAATTAATGAGTGTAATATTGATATGTTATAATTAATTAGAAGATATTAAAAATCAAAAGTCAATAAGCTGGAAACAATATGCTTACATATCTAAAAAAAAAACAAGTTCCAATCAATGATAGTTTATATCTGACTATTTGAGTGATCACACATTTGAGTATTTAACATGCAACTATTTTAGATCAAACAAATTATCAGCTAAGTAAACCTAAAAATTAGTAAAATATAAAAGTAAAAGAAAGAGTAATAAACGTTTACAAGAAACATAAATAAATTAAAGAGTAAAATGTCATTTTCGTCTCTGACGTTTTGTTAAATTTACCATTTCAATCTAATTTTTTTTGTCATTTCAGTCACTATAGTTTACCAAATGTTGTCATTTTCATTCACTCCACTAACTCCGTTAAGATCTGCGTTAAATATGAGGGCATTTAGTCTTTTTTAACACCGTTAAGATCCCCGTTCAGATATGGCAGGGGAAAGTAGTTCAGTTTTTGTCAAAAGCATGTCAGAGAAAGATGTCTTCTCTATCTTCACAAGAAATCAGTATTCAGGCTTTGGAAGATTTTGTCCTGAAGCTTCAGAAAACTTCATCTTTGTATTAAGAAGAATTGATATTTGGCTTCGTAAGAATTGATATTTGACTTCGAAAGATTTGACACTTGGTGAATTTATTAACTAAGTCCATAAGCATCCAAAGTGTCATAAACTTGAAGGCATCTCAAGCGCCATTTCCTGCGACATGTATAAAATAAAAGTTAACTAGAAAGTTGGTGAGTAAACATAAGTTTTGTTACATATACTAGATTTAAAATAGGATTCAATAGTCAAAGTATGATTTCAAGCAAGTATAACTAAACCAAATGCATTGATCAAACATTCGTTGACAAGTGTGCCTAACCAACAGGTTAGACTAAGAATATCGGTTTTGATACCCCAAATGTCGTCTACAACGGCCATTTGGGCGGGTGTCAAACCAATAGCGCTATCATCGTTACCTTAGGCTTTAGAAATTTAATAATCACATGCTAGCAAGTAAGTAATAAAGATTAACCAACACATGAAAGATCAATCCAACAAGTTTATCACAAATGTATAGAATAGATACAAGACTTAATTGAATCATATAATTTGCAAGAAAGATTTAGAATTGAATATGTATACATGTCACATCCCAAAAACATAAAAGACAAGGGGCTATGAATACTCACATTGAATTTTTAAGTATTAGTTGGACTTATGACTTGATTAATAGAAATGATGAAGACCTAAATTAGTATGATTATATGCATTAGAACTTATGTTTAAGGTTATGAGTATTGACCATAATAATAAAGGAATCAAAGGCAAAGGAAAAGGAAGGTTGTTGCAAGATCAAAACAGATTTGGACAGATTCATTGTTATAGTTTCATATGATAATTAAATATATCAAACTTTAAGTAAAAATTCTAAAATTCTCCTGTCTACTATTTTAGGATTTTACGAATAACTTTTGTGTAGACATCTTTTTTTCAAATTTGGATTAGAAGCTCATCAAAACAGCAGTGCAAAGCAGAAGATGCAAATATACGCACTTACTTTATAGAGGATATTGCAGAGTCGTCTAGTAAAATTAGAAGTCGTGTAAACTATGGTTAGAAAGATAACTCAATGAACTTAGTCATGGAGTCAGAGTTTGTAGATGTTTGATTTATTATGACCAAGTTATGGTCGTTTCAAGTTGTAACAGATTCTGTCCAAGATCAATGGTAGCACTTACGTGAACCTTTAGGGTTTTAAAAATAATAAACGCGTATAATAAATTGTGTTGAGAATGTCTATGATAATATGAGGGTTAGAATTGAATAAAAAGACGATAAGTTTGATTATAAAGTTGCTTAGAATTATTTAGAATCGAAAGAATAATAAGAACACTAAAATTAAGAATAAGGTTGCTACCTTAAGAATGACGAATGGATTTGAAACTTTCAAAGGCTTGAATGGAGGGTTGGAGGAAAGTTTCTTTAGATTATATAGAGGTTGAAAAAGAACTCTCTTGTAAGTTGAGAAGAAGAGTTGGTGTTAGATAATTGTGAGACAAAGTTTAGTATTTATAGGTGGGGAAATGGGGGTTATAAATGGGAAAATTTTGATGAGCACAATTAAATGGTTATAGATGGGTTATAAATGAGTCAAATAAGAGGGAGTTTAGGTCTTTTAAATTTTATAAAAGTAATAGAATGTTTATAAAATTAATTTTTATAAAGAGTTTGTATTAAAGTTACAATGCTAGAGATTTTTGTTTGGAGGATTCTAAAGACTTTAAAATAGTTAGTATTTATTTTTATAAAACTATAATAATTATAAACTTCTATAAAAATGACTAAGACTTTCTATGAAATTAAGGATTAAAGTCCATAAGAGTTTAGCTTTATTATATAATAGCACACATGTGTACTTTTATAAGAAGTTAATAACTTTAATAATAATATGAACAACTTTAGAAATTTAATAAATATATATAAGAAATTTACCATATTATTAATTTAGGCTTCCATCCATCATCATCATGTAATCATAGCGGAAATAAAGTTATAAAACAAAGATTAGTTACACTAACAAATGTAGTTATTATAGAATCTTGTGTATAGGATGTATAAGACTATAAGTTAAATGTATAATAGTATGTAAGATAAAGCAAATAATATAACTTACTATTCAGAATATTTTAATTCATAAAAAATAAATGAAAAAATAGACCGGGTTACAAATATGGATAGACACCGAGGGTTACAGTCTCCCCTACTTTAGGTAATTTCGTCCCGAAATTTTGTTAGGAGGAGGCTTATGCAAGAAGATGTAGATACTTATTAAAACAAATAACTCCAGCATGGTGTTAAGATAACCAATTCATGCCTACTATGATATCAAAACTACCCAATTACATGTGTATTAGATCGATGGAAAAGTTATATTTGTTGATATTAAGAGTGCAGTCACGAATAAAAGAGTCAATGGTCATAAATTTTCATCGGCCACCCTAGCGTGAAGGTTTTCTTTAATTTAGCACACGTGGTAGCAAGTAAAGGCTCAAAATCAAATGACACAGAACTCGTATCGGCTCCGGTATCAAATAAAATAGAAGCAAATTGGTTATTGACTAATAACGTTCATTAACCACATCATTGATGGTTGCTTGAAGCCATACTTCATGAAATAAAATGAGAAAGTTTATAACATTTAAAGTGTGGATATGTTAAAACAAAATAGATAAACGTGAAATCATTATACTTAGGTTAAGAATATCAATCAATAGTATGAATCATAAGATTGTCATAGAATATCATAGAGTTTGGAGTGATGATTAAGAATGGATTGGTACCTTTCAAGAGAACCTTGACTTATCAAGGTCTTTAAGCGTATTGGATATGATTTGGCCTAATAGGCTAAGACACTCTCATCGGGAATCCCCTGGTAGGCATTTAGATCCTCGGTAGATTTGGATTTATATGTAATGCCAGCCTAGACAAGAAACCTGACTACCGATGTCCACTACCCTTCCAATTACTACATGTCCATCATATAAAACTTAGACTTTGACGAGAGAAAAAAATAATGTAGTGAAATCCAAAATTATTATTTTAATAAAATCTTGAAATAAATTTTTAGTTTGAAAATATGTAGAAAAGCTAGGCATAAAGCCCAAAATTATATAATATATATCATGTAATAAAGTAGGGTATGATTAAATAACACGTATGGATAAAGAATTTTAACATGCACACGTGAGGCAACTCACATTTAGGGCACCTTAGGTTATAGTCTAGGACATTATGTCTAATAACCTAGTTCCCTATAACTACGGCTCTGATACCAATCTGTCACACCCCAACCGACGGCGGAATATGTCGGGGGGTGTAGATTGTCCATAAAACGTGACACTATTAAAATGATAATATATTTAATCAATCCAATTACATAAGTCTTACAAAGAGACCATAAATTGTACAAACAAAGATAACATAGAATAAGTTTGATTTATTAACTAAGTCCATAAGCATCCTAAGTGTCATAAACTTGAAGGTATCTCAAGCGGCATTTCATGTGACATGTATAAAATAAAAGTCACCTAGAAAGTTGGTGAGTAAACATAGGTTTTGTTACATATACTAGATTTAAAATACGATTCGAGAGTCAAAGTATGAATTCAAGCAAGTATGACTAAACTAAATGCATTGATCAAACATTTGCTAACAAGTGTCACTAACCATATTGGTTACTAGAGTTCTCATAAAAAATGGTTTCAAGATAACCTACCATATATATGTATAATCTAATATTTTTTATAGATAACATATCAATGAAATTATTATATATAACAAAGATATTTAAATTATAAACAATAGTATAAAGATACAAAGGATTTTATAGTGATTAATATCCATAAATCTCTTTATATATATTTATAAGATTTTTAGTTTTAACATTGATTAGGTACATATTATATTATATTATAACAAAATTAAGTCTCATTAACTATTTTAATGAATTTATTTCTAGAAAAAAATTACGATTAACATAGTATTAAATTAGCCCTTATTAAGAAAAATTTTTTGAAGTCAAGATCTTCTTACCAAAAATTGTATATTTAATATGATGAGTACATGTGGACAATCGTAGATGTAGCCTAGTCGAAGATTATGTGAACGTACTAGAAAATAAATGTGTGACTGATAATTATTTTAATTTATTAGTATAGATGGATTTCAGTGTTCTACCTATGCAGCTCTTCCATTGTGCATTGTGGATGCATTGTCTACTTGGTGATTTATCCACATGATGACCTTGGTGGTATTATATGTGTGAGCTTTTCAAGTTATCAAGTATTTAATTTCTTATCGTAAGAATTGATTTTCATAAACAAATTTATGGAAATTTGTGTTCAAATTTTGGATGTGGAGAAGCTATCATGGTTACAAGAGAACTTAAAATATCGTATATATACTAAAATGTTCACTAAAACTATTGGTACTTTTTTCAAAATTATGGAATCGTGATTTCCAACTGTTGAAAATATATATTACGTTACAATTAAATTTCTAACATTTTATGATAAAATTTTAATACTGGTGGTTTAATTTAATTTAATGTTGCATGTTGGGTTGGCGATCAAATCAGTGGGCTATCAGATACATATGGGCTTTGACGTTGGGCCGAGAGCAACTAAAATGGATTATGTCTCTTGGGCTGTTGCTAAGCATACATAAGTAACATAACTTGTTAGTTTTAACCCGCACTTCGGGGAAGTCGTAAAATTTATATGTAACTAGAAGTAAAAAAATCGTGTGTGACAGTGGTATGTTTTAAAGTGTTTAAAGATATGATAGCTAAAAGAAACTTAATACATAAATGATTTTGTATATTCAAAAGCGTTTATAAAAAGATATGATAGCTAAAAAATCGTAAAAGTTCACTTCGTAAGAGTATTTTCAAAAGCGTCGTACATATACAAACTAAAATTAAAAAGAAATAAAATAAAAAGAGTTTATAAAAATGAAATAAAATAAAAATTATAATAAAAAAATTGCTAGAACAAGTTTGGACGATGAAATAAAGAAAAAAAGAAAATAACATTAGAGAAAAAAAACAAAAGAAATAACTTATAACATCAAGCATTAAAAATGGGTTGGTGATTATGTAGACTAATAAGAAAGAAGTACTGTAAATCAAGTTACTAATTGTTATATATATAATGATAAATCAAAAGTCTTCATCATATATACGTATATAATTTAGGGTTTAAGACCCTCGTTGTCATCTACGTTCGAGCTCTCATGTTAATCACATATTCTCATATCTTGTTTGTTCGATGATTGTTGATTGAGTATCTTTGTGTTGTTAGGGTTTAACCGTTTTTTTGATTCAGGAATAATAAACATTTGATTTACCTTTTATGACACTAACCCCGGATGCAAACCACCTTGAAATCGAACTTTGGCAGTGTCTACAGTGAATCCATTGTTGTGAGACCATATAACAAAATAAACAAAAATGAGTACCGAGTAACATCCATTAATGTAGAGGGGAAGCAGAAAGAAATAATAGAGTGTTTCTAAAGAAAATTTGGATAATTATTTACTATTTATAAGGAATTCAAAATTTGACAAATTTGCTAATTTTTTAAATTGCAAACTAACAACTAAATACTGAAATTAAAACCATAATTAAATGCGTACACTAAAACAATCAAAGATTTTATTGTTTTCACAAAAAATGAAAGAAATGAAAATTGCAACATTTAGGGGAAATCATTGATAGATGAAATCAGGGCCTTTGACGATGAAATTTGGGTTAGAAGCATGATAAAACAAACTATAGTTGTTTTACACGTGATCCAACTTGACGAGACCTTTCCAACCGCTACTTATTGCCATGTAACTTAAATAAATTTACAAATAACAGTCTTGTTATGTGTCACCACCTATAGTCGGGTTAGAAGCATGGTCAAACCACCTATAGTTGTTAACGTCTGCACTTATCATGCTCACCCAAAGGCCCTTATTAGAAATGCAAAGTTTTCGCTTCGGTTTTTGGAAACCCATTACTTATGAATGTAAATTTTTTCGCATCGGTTTTTTCTATCTTTGCGCTACTCTGTAAATTATAGAGGAAACATACAAAAAATCATGTAAATTTACTCCCATATTAGGTGCACTATCGGCTATCCTCATCTTCATCCCTTATATATTTAGAAGAAACTATAATGATCCCCATATATTTAGGAGTTACCATTCATCCCTTACATTTTTTTAGAGTGAAAGAAAAAAAAGAAAATATATCAAACAAAAATAAAAATAGTTTTTGAATAAAACAGGGATAAAGTTGAACAATGAGATGTGAAATAATTTTATAAAATGAGAGCAAAATTTAATAAATGATGATTTTTAATAAAGTTATAAGAATTTTGATGAATAACATTAATACAAAAGTTAATCCAAAAGTTCCCATATGCATCACTGCAATTTTCCAAACAAATAAATGCATAGATTTATGTCTTTAACTTAATCTTCTAAAGATTTTATTTGAGAGATATTTCCTCGCCATACAAAAAGCATGATCCTTCATTTGCAAATTTGTCGATTACATTAGGGATGGATGACTTATCGTGTGTCTTTGGTTACTTATTTAATACAAATAGTAATGATTTAAGAAATTTACTTACCATACTCTCACCATAACATCCTTTACGCTATTATTATTTAAACTTTCATTTTCCACTAATATAAATAACTAATTTTGAACTACAAAAGATCAGTTTAACCGAAATCAATTTAATTGCTAATTGTTAACTAGCGGGTAATTATTCATGCTAGTCAACACCTTCCTTGAACAATCGACGTCTCCACCCCGACCACCTTTTTTAATGATTTTGTCATTCCTTTAAAGTTACCATTATTGGCCATTAAAACTAATATAGACATGATGAACAACCTTCTAGGACTTTAAGTTGCCTAGGACCATCGACATCGACGTAGACAAACCTACTTAGTGATTCATCTTCTATCAAGCCCCCACTCACCTTTTAGCGATATGTCAACCACCTTGGATTACATCCACCCTATTTCACATCTCGATCTCCTTGTTTCCTAAGACCATCATTGTGTTCCATCCATGAACGCCTTTGTCTTCATCCAAAACTCCAAATGAACTATCAACACCGACTAGATCACCACCAACTAAAATTTGTCGTAGAACACAAAAATCATGAAACCACAATTTCATGTGAATTGATATGTTTGGTAAATATAAGAACTCTAAAAGTAAACGTAAGACTACTAATACACGACGAGTTTATTCTTCAACAAAGGATCTAAATCATTATGAATCATCAACCATCAGCGACACGCGACACAACAGAGAACAACAGACGTTAACTACAAATACATGCGAAAGGGTACAATCAGAGAAGCAGGGAAAGTGAGGGCATAATAGGTTAAGTTGCTTTAGTCATTTTCTGATGTAATTTATAAAAATAGTCTCCGAATAAAACTAATTAAATTTATAGCCTCTGTAGCAACGTAGCAAGTGATTTATTAGTCGTTTCAATCCAACATAACAGAAAATTAATATTTTTCAGACCACACAATTCACTACAAAATAAAAAACATAAACCTAAAACATATTATTTTTTAAAGTTGGTATTCCAATATGTTAATTTGCCAAAACTAGAATAACCATATGTATAATTAACTCTAGTTTCTATAAATTTCATGTGCTTCTAATTATGATTAACAAATTTACAATCAGTAAATCAGATCCCAACGGATTATTATTGACTTATGGTACACCCCGCCACTACCACCAACCTGAATAAATTCAAAATTTCCCTTTAAGCAACAAACAACACAAATCATATGTTTTCCCTTTTTCCCCAATTTTCTCTATTTTTCACAATTTACAAACACCCACCACATCTTCTTTCCTCACCACATAATTTCATCTTTCGCCATTAATCTTTCGTTTCATCCTCTCCACAATTCATCCATCTTCCTCTAATTCATGCAATTTTGCTTTCAACAAGTGCAAATTACTGTAAACCAACACACCCACCACAAAACCCACTCATCATTTTGCTTCTTTTCGACGATTTCTTGCATCTGATTCATCACACACCCCTGAATGATGATTGTGTCCTCCTTTTACAGCTCGTAGTTTCGTATTTGTTTGTTGGATTTGGAATCTTTATTCGCCCCCAAATTGGGTTTCTTGAAAAGATTTCAAGTTGTTTGGGTTAGGTTTTTTTGTGTTGAGTTTGAAAATTGTGTTGAATCGATTGAAACTTGAATACCCTTTTCGAATTTGTTGTTTTGGGACCTGGGTTTCGGTTATTATCATGTTTTGATCTGAATTTGATTAGGGTTTTGAAGTTCGTTACCCATTGTTCGAATCTTGAATGCGATGGGTTTGTTTTGTAATAATTCGATTTAAGGGTTCTTGATTTCGAATTGGGTGGTGATAATTTGGGGAAAATGATATCGGTTTCATCGCCTTCGGTGGTTCGTAGTTCGTTGGAAGAAATGCTCGAGTCTCTCCAACGGAGAGACGAGATCAAGAAACCATCGGACTTACCACCGGCGTTACCGGCCCGACCGGCCTCCAAGGCGCGCCTCCCGAAGCGCCCGTTGCCCGCGATGTTTGGCGCGTCGCAGGAGGGTGGTTCCAGCCAGAGGGAGGATGTTGGCAATGGTAGTTTTGGGCGGAGGAATGTGGTGGAAACAGAGGAAAGTGGTGAATCACCTTACACAATGGCAGCTGTGCATGAATGTAGATTGGCGGAGAATGGCGGTGCGGGTCTTGCCACCGCCACGGCTCCGCCCTCGGATGCGGGGTGGGATAATAGCATTGATTATTACATCAAGAAGGTGTGAATTCATGACTCTTAGGTTCATTGTTTACATTTGCATTTTGAGCATGAAATGGATCATGATGTTATCTTTAGACTGATAAAGTTTTCTGAAAAAGTTGTAGTCATGTTACTTCTATAAAGCAAAGCTATATAAAGTTGGAGTTAAATAACTAAAAGCAAGTAGGATTAATCATTACATGCAATTGGTATAGATAATTGCACTCACAATTACTCAATTAGTATGTTTGTGGCTCAATAATTTGCTAAGGTTCTTATTATATCTCACAAAATTACTGTATACATTAAAATGAATTAGCATGATATTTTTTAATAGGTTTTCATGTGGAAAAGGATTTGGTGTATCAATTTAAAGTAGACTTTAGGAGTTTCTTTAAGACGTAAGATAAAGGTTAAGGATTTTTATAGGAGTATAGATTTCTTTTAGCTTTGTCTTAGTGTCTTATCTTTTCCTACTCTTTTGCTCGCATTTCTTTCTTGTGTCAAGAAAGGATTTTTTGAACCGAGGGTCTTAGCGGGTGCAACCCCGCATATCTCAGGATAAAGGACAGGTTTACCCTTATCTCACCCTCCTTAGACCATTTTTTAAGCAGGATCTTATCGGATACATGTGTTTTGTTTGTTTTGGTGTTTAGATTTTTGACAAACTATTATTGTGATATCAAGTTGCAATAGTTAGTTTTAGTGAGTGGAATTAACTGATTTTCGGGATGCCTATGGTCAAGATTATTAGAATTTAATAAAAGGTAGGAAGTAGCGATGATTATGAAGATATATGTAAACTTACCAAGTTATCCCTGTAATTTGTTTTGGTTCAGCAACTTCGAGTGTGGTGTCGGCTCCAGAATGGGCAGTGGGAATTGGGTAATATACAATCAGCCGTTAAAGGAAAAGCATCCGTCACACTATTGGATGGAACTGTGAGTTTTGTTGAAGAGAATAATACTTCATTTCAAGCTAAACCTGTAAAAAGGGTGTATGAACAGTTTTACAATCTGTAATTGTAGGTCTTGACAGTGTCCACAGGAGATCTGTTACCTGCAAATTCGGAGATCCTTGATGGTGTGAATAATCTTGTAGGGCTTGGTTATTTGAACGAGCCATCAGTTCTATGTAATCTTCAGTATAGATATCACCGTGATGTAATTTATGTATGCATATCTTCCATGCTTTATTGCCTGCCTCCGTGCCTTTATAATTATATTCTTTTTCCAGATTGCTTTAACCTGTAATCTTGCTTGCAGACTATGGCGGGGCCTGTGCTATTAGCAATCAATCCTTATAAAGATGCATTCTTTTCGGGAAGTGATGTTATCACGGCTTATAGAGAGAAGATTTTGGACAGCCCGCATGTATTTGTTGTTGCTGACACTGCCTACAGTGATATGATGAGAGGTTAGGCTCACAAATTTAATGTCTGGTAATTAACAAATTTTGACTACTCAAATATGATTTTCCAAACAATAAACAATTGATTATTTGATGATTGCAACTTCAAATAGTAGAAGCACATCCGAACATGATCTTTTAAAACACACATCCAAATGCTTCCGCCATATCTATGTTTAGTCACTCAACCAATGTTTGATGTCACTTTTCATGATGATACTTGCAGATGGTCTAAATCAGTCAATCATTATCAGGTTAGTTGATTTGTATCAACTTCAATGTTGTATTCACTCATTTGTTGCTTCGTCCTATATCCGTTTTCTGAGTCACATTTGAAACTTTTCTTTTTTGTTTTTCTGATATAGTGGGGAAAGTGGAGCTGGAAAGACTGTAACGGAAAAATTAGCTATAGAGTATTTGGTAGAAGTTGGAGGTGACAATAGTGAGATAGCATGCAGAATACGCGAATCTGGCATTATACTGGAAGCTTTTGGGAATGCAAAAACATCAAGGAATAAAAACTCTAGCCGATTTGTGGGTTCTGATTTTATATTTTTTTAACTAGATAATGAGTTTGGTATTCTTGTGCAAGGTGTCTGATGTGGACTTTATTTTGGTGCAGGGCAAATTAATCGATATTAATTATAATGAAAAGGGGATACTTCGAGGAGCTTGTATCCATACACGTAAGCATATTTACTTTTAAAAAAGCTATTTATATCAAGAGGAAATTAATCCATTTAAGTTACACTAACCAACTTAAAATGTTCATGGTAAACATCAACACCTGTGATAATGTGAACAGTTCTTCTTGAAAAGGTACTTCAGTCTTGTGTCATTGTACTTATTTTTTAGGTTTAATTGTCTCATTTTAGAACGACATAAATTGATGTGATTTTGATGTTCTAAGCAGTCAAGAATATCTCACCTAAGTCGAAGCGAAAGGTCATACCATGTATTTTACCAAATGTGTGCTGGGGCACCCTCTGATATGAGAGGTTTGTTATGTATATACGCACATACGTATAATAATTGCTTTCTTGACAGAACTTATTTGCTTAAAATTATGTGTTTTTCTTTCACAGATAAATTGAATCTAAGGATGGCGAGTGAGTACAAGTTCCTCAATCAGAGTGGGTGCTTGAAAATCCATGATGTTGATGATGCCCACAATTTTGAAAAATTGCTGGTAAACCTCTTCAAATTTCTCATGATGATCAAGAGTAGTATTCAAATCATAATTATATTGGGTATTATTATTTATTGAATTGGGAACGAAGTACTTTAACAAAGATATATTGGACCAGGAAGCCATGGATGCTCTTCAAATTTCTCATGATGATCAAGAGCGTATCTTCAAATTACTTGCTGCAATCTTATGGTTAGGGAATATTTCATTTGAAGTAACCGACAACGAAAATCATGTCACAGTTGTTTCTGATGAAGGTATGTTTTCCATGTTAGTTTCGAACAAAGTTTTACGTTTGTCTACCTTTTTATTATTATAACCTGTCTTTCACATGGTATAAATCTTTTGATTAAAATTTCATATTTACACATATTTGCTTTTATATGATAATTCTTTTTTTAAGTTTGTGTATAAATCTTATATGCATAATATTAAGCTTTGTTTAACCCAACCCAACCTGACCCACTCATTCTTGGCCTGCCTTAAAGCTTTACTTTTCTAAATTATGAAGGGTTGTGTGTTTTGACAGCTAGTCGAAGTGCTGCTAGGTTGTTGGGTTGCAAGATGAACGACCTCACACTGGCTCTATCTACCGGCAAAAATCAAACCATGATGCTGCAGCAGGTAACATGAAGAACTCAAATAGCAGACGCCACACGTTTTAGTTAAAAGTATTTATTGAATAATCCTTTTAATTTAGGCGATTGATACAAGAGACGCATTGGCAAAGTTTGTTTACACAAGCTTGTTCAGTTGGCTTGTAGAAACAATTAATAGATCACTCGAGGGCGAGAAAGTGCTTCCTGGAAGATCTATAAGCATTCTAGATAGCTGTGGATTTGAGTCATATCAGGTATACAATTGATTTGACCTTTAATATATTTATTTATAAACCTCAATCTGTTATCTCATTTCTTTAATTTTTCAGAAAAATAGCTTTGAACAATTGTTAATAAACTATGCTGATGAGAGGCTACACCAGCACTTCATTCGGCATATATTTAAGCTTGAACAAGAGGTAACCATATTTTGTGTTATTCTCCTGCAAATCATCATGATTATTTTACATCGTATAACTTATTTTGCCTATTATTTCTATAATTCAACTTTATGTTTATCTAACAACGACTGCTCTATTGTTAGGAGTATGAATCAGAGGGCATTGACTGGAAAAAAGTAGAGTTCGTAGACAACCAAGGTTGTTTAGATCTCTTTGAGAAGGTAACGATTCCATTTTTCTTTTGTATGTTGTAGGGACAATCTCATATATACCCTTGAAAACTTAAATAATATCATATATGTACCCAATCAAAAAATGAATATTAGATTTTTAGAGACTTTAAAATGTCATATTAACCCATTTCATTGTTGAATACGATTTAAAATATGCCATTATACCCTCGCTTTTCTCCTAACACTCCAAACTATATCTTAGTTTCTTAATGCAAATTTTAAGGAAAGGGTATTACTGTTGTAAGTTCTGAAATGGGTATGTTAGATATTATGATGATTTATTGGATAAATATGATATTATAACAAGTTTTTGCGGGGGATATATGAGACTATCCCAGAGGTTTTAAAAAGCGTGCCTGAGGCGGGAGGTGTGGGAAAATGCCTCTAGGCTTTGAGGTGGCGCTTCTTGCACATTTGGATTAAAATTAGGGTCTGTAGGATGGTGATATGTAAAAACAACCAAAGGGATAGAGAGATTATGAATAGTTTACTTGATAAAAAGGTTATGACTTATGAGATGAAACAGATGCAACATGTTGATGCCTCGCGCCTTTCAGGATCTGTTCGCCTCGAAGCGCCACGTGCTTTTTAAAACCAAGATTATCCCTAATTTTGGGTTACTTAGCTGGCTTTTTCATTGTGGTTTCAAACCAGAATCCATTTATTATTGTTATGTTGACTTTGCAGAAACCTGTGGGGATATTGTCTACATTAGATGAGGTTTCTAATGATTCTGAAGCCACGAGTTTGACCTTTGTTAACAAGCTCAAACAACGATTAAGTTCTACTTTGTCGTTTAATGATGAAAAGGGAGCTTTTAGGGTTCAGCATTATGCTGGAGAGGTTCAATATGAGTCAACCGGGTTCTTGGAAAAGAACAGAGATACACTAGAGTCTGATACTATCCTATTTGTCTCATCATGCTGCAAGAATTTTTTAGCAAATGATCTGAATTTATCTGATTCGGAGAAACAAACCGCTGGTACAAATTTCAAGGTAAAGTTTTATAAAAGACTAGTAAGACAACCGATTATTAATATAAAAGTTTTAAGCATTTCTTATCTGATTCCAACATTCAGGGCCAATTGTTCAAATTGATTCAACGGTTGGAAAATTCAAAGCCACATTTCATCCAATGCATAAGACCGAATGCTAAACAACTATGTGGAATGTATGAAAAAGATATTGTCTTGCAACAGCTTAGGTGTAATGGGGTTTTGGAGACTGTTAAAATGTCAAAATGCCGCTATCCTACACGTATGACACATCAAGAATTTGCTACAAGGTGGTTAAAAACTAAAAATTTGACAATTCTCTCATATGATTATTGGGAATTGTTTAAGAAGCTTTAATGGATTATTATTATTGTTATCAGGTTTGGCTGTCTTCTTGCGGACAATACCCGTTGTCAGGATTCATTGAGTACATCGATTGCTATTCTGCAACAATATCGTGTTCCTCTAGAGATGTACCAACTTGGATTTACAAAAATATTTTTCCGAGCGGATCAGATTAGTGTATTGGAGAAACTTAGACAACAAGTTATGCAAGGCATGGAAAGCCAATTTCTTGGTGGCAGAGTTGTACGTGACTTCCGTGAACTAATGTCGGGAATTGTCACACTGCAATCATGTAAGAAAGTTGCAATATTTTCTTTCAAAGATTAATTTACTTGTCAATTTGTTGAGTAATCGAAACTTTTTGTAGTTATTCGTGGTGAAAACTCAAGGAAGTGCAATGCTTTAACAAAATCAAGTCACCAGCTTGCACCAAAATCAAATGATAATTTGACAGCAGTTGTACATATACAATCGGGTATGTGTTTCGTTTACCTTTTTACCCTTCTTTTCTGGTTCATTGATTGTTATACAAAGCTTCTCTTTTTTCAGTTACTCGTGGGTGGTTGGCTCGAAGGTATTTCAGTCATTTGTGTAGGTGGAAGAAATCTGCTTTTGGGAGTCCAAAAACCAGACAAAAGGTATTTCACCCTTTTATTACAAAAAGTATAATAAAATGGTCATACAAATTAATTTTATTTTCTGTATAGGATATACCGCCGCAAGAAAATAACCCTGTTTCGGCCTCGAAAGTTGAAGAGCTGCAGAAGCTAGTTACGAAGGCGGAAGTGTCTCTAAGCCAAAAAGAGCAAGAAAATACAGCATTGAGAGAGCAAATAAGACAATTCGAAGCACGATGGTCAGAACATGAAATCAAAATGAAGGCAGTTGAGGAAACATGGCAAAAACAGACTGCTTCATTACAAGTGAGTTTACCATTTTATCCTAAGTACTTAATTAGCCACTAGTACATGTTTACATGGGATTACAAAGGGCGGTTTTGACAAAAGTAGGGTGAATTTGGGCTTTTCCGTTAATAATTTGAGGATGTATCAGATTAACAACATATCCAAACGGGCTCAAATGTGATAAAACTTGCAAAATCCTTTAGAATAACATGGATCGGGTTGAGTTGACATGCTAACACCTTTTGTCATTGTTGTTTGAATTCTATTAAGAGTAAAGTATCTAGTATGCATATAGTATATAAATAGTCATTTAAGTACATTGTATATAATGATGTAGGGAAGGTTATAACTTATATGCTACAGCTTTTGTCAATTTTATTTGTGCTTAATCATCAAGGTATTAAATTGATAACTTTTGACCCATTATATCACCATTGCCATTAATTCTATACTTATGCTACAGACTATTATTTTTGGACATAAGATAATAAATATTAAAAAAAAGACATGTTTTGACCAGTACTCAACCCGGCCACTTTCCACCAATACATGGGATACAACATCTAGAGGATTCAGCTTCCTACAAGATTGGTCATTATAATGCTGTTTTATTTGTTATTAATTGTTGTCGGTGTAATGGTGCAGACGAGTCTGTCTGCAGCCAAGAAGAGTCTTGGTGCTGGCGAATCAGGTGACGACACCTCAGGAGCTCAAAATCTATCTGGAAACAATGGTGGTGTTGTGGATAACCTAGCCAAGGAGCTTGAACAAAAAAGACAGAATTTTGATGACGAAGCAAAAGCCGTTGTTGAACGAAAGTTGTCATATTCTAAGCAAATAGAGGAATATAGAAAAATAAAAGAGAGATTCGAGGCGTGGAAGAAAGAGTACAAGAACCGGCTAAGGGAGACCAAGGCAAAAATTGCAAACGGTGAAGGAGGAAAGCAGTCGTGGTGGGGGAAGTTAAGCAAGAGATACACACCCGTTTGAGTTTGCTAATTGCCATATTTAAGACCGCAGTTTTGTGTGATAGGGTGTAACCACATTACAGGGATAAAGAATCTGGCGTTTTCGAGTCAACAGTCAAGTCAAGGAAGTTGATTGGCGGGATTCCGATAAGAGTGTTGTTTATCTTGTTTCTTTTTTATAAAATCAAATTTTACATATCATGTAAAGTGTTTTTACAAGAAAAGTAGCCAAGAAATTAAGCTTAAATAAAATACAGGGGCTCAAGATGAAAATGATCCAGAGTTGGAGGGCTTCTAGTATACTTTATAAGAATTTAAAAAGATAATGACATTTCAAAAGTAGAATCCCAATTCCAAATGAAGTTAAACAATAGAGATATATTAAATAGTTTATACGTAAGACGGTCAAGAAATTTGTTTAACGTAATGATTACGACAATTGAAGTTAATGACATTATAAGTTGAATATGTTAATAATTTAGCGATCAGTTTTATCATAATAATGCAACCTGGGTGTCTCCATAGGAATGAATATGTTACATGTTTTCTTGTAAGACACTCATCTTAGCAGCAGACTAGAACGTTCGAACATAAATCCCATATTCGACGTAAAATGTGAAAAACAACTTAGTGTAGACAGGAACTTGCAATTGTTATCATTACAATGTTTGGATGTTAGAAAAGTGTTAGATTTTAGTGTTGTTATCATGGTAATAAAGTGCAATGTTTTGCCACCCGTCTCCACTACATCTGCTCTTTCGTAGAACAAAGTTGTTAAGGTGTTATAGACGTTCGCCAAATTCAAACCCTCGAATATCAACAATTAAGTGAGCATATGCACCATTCTTTCTTGTGGGGTGTCATAGGCACCTACAGGTTCAATGTGTTATGAGTCATGCTCTCACCTTCTAATAAGTTAAAATGTCATTTTACACCATCTGTATGATTGATTTTATAAACCAATCTAACAGTAAAGTCATGAACCAACAACTCATAATTGAAAACAATGTGAAGTCTCCATTGTGATAAAGTGTAATATGAGAATAATGTTCGGCCACATGGTTATTGTAGAAGGTTGATCTAATTCAAACCACCCAAGTCGAGCACTATACAAGTCGTATACGATACCTTTTTTGTCTAGTGTCATGACCAATCAGGCAATCGTCCTTCCACTTTCCAAACGGATCATGAATTAACGATACGCATTGTCTAAGTTACCTTAAATAGCAAAACCAAGTATTGTGTTGTCAATTATGTCTAAAATATGTAAAAGATCATTTACTATTTGAGTCCATTTTAAAGTTACAGCTTTGTCCATTCTTAACTAATAGAACCTTCATTTTATCCTTATTTTTACTAAAACTACATTCTTAACTAAACTCTTTTTTTCTTTTTTACTATCAGTTTTTATTACTCCCTTCACGTTGTCTTAGGTGACCCATCATCGAAGGATGACCATCTTAATCCACACACGTGACCTATAGACAATAAAGCCTTTCCAACTAGAAGTTGATGATAATATAATATATATGACACAACATTTCAAACGTATATTTGTAAATGAAAAAGTGAAAAAACTTGGGTGACAGTCGCCAATCAATAGACGTGAAGAAGGCATTATCGTTCATTAATCCAAGAATACGGATATGGATGCTTGGCTAAGGCTCTAAGCATCCATCTCTCAATGCATCTAATTACTTTTATACACATTGCACACATGTATTATACGATTCTAAATATTATTGATTCTGATACGAGTCTCTCAGTATATAATTTATTTATTACCAGTATATATAAATACACAATAAACTTATTTATTTATTTATTTATTTATTTATTATAACTTACTATTTTGGAATCCTCAACATTTCGTGATCATAACTTATTCCAAACCACTAACACGATTCGTTACAAATTCATCTTATGAACAGTAGTATTAATATTTTTATGTCGTTTTTTTGCTTCTAAAATCTTGAAGTATTGGGACCAAAGCAACTCACATCCATAACTTTGTTCATCGACTCCACATTCCTCCTCTTCACTCTATACTCCCCCGCGGTCACAGCGGCCGACGAACAATAATAATATTTCCCACCCGTAAACACCGTTGCATTACAATAATAATATAGTATCTTGGTTTTGGCACGTTGGTTAAGTTCCATAAGCGGTCCGTTCCAACGTGCCACACCTTGATCCTTCAACGCCTCGACCGCCCCGATGCTCGCGGCCACAACCCACGCTTTCCTGACGGCTCCACCGCTCATCTTTATGAGAGTTGAGAGGTGGAGACTTATGTCTGTTGAAGCGGGTATAAATGCACACCACATGTTCGATAAAATGACAAAGTGAAAAACAGAATGCGGGTGAATCAAGGGAAGTTAAGAGTCGCTTTCGGGGTGTTATTTAAAATAGGAGTTGAAAGAGGCATCTTTCAGGCCTCGTTGGTTGCTCCCATTTGTTGGTTATTGACATAGAAATTGAAGGTAATTAGGTCACCTATGGATTCTTTATTGTGTTGCATATGTTATTATGTCTGACGAGTTGCGGTGTTTGACGGTTCAGTTAACGGTTTATTTGGTTTATTCGGTTATAATTTTTTTTGGAGCGAACCGTTTGCTGAGCCGAATTAGAAATAGGTCTAACTGAACTGAATTCAATTGATTAAACCGTTTAAACTGAGTTCGTTTTGGTCAGTTTAGTTATCCGATTAAACCGGTTATTATTTGGTTTATTGAATAACCAAACCGAATAATTAAGATTTTGTGTAATTGTTAACCGAACCAAAGTCAAATTCACAATTCGGATACGGTTAGTGACCGAACCGAAGACCAAATTCACAGTTCGGTATAGTTTTTTCGGTTATGGATATGGTTTGGTTTTTGGTTTGCGGTATTCTTAAACACCCCTACTAAGGAGTAGATTTGTATCCTTGTACTGTTTATGTTGATAAGCTAGTGATAAGAGTCAAAAACTCTTTAAAAAAAGTTAGGTTCAAATCTGGTTAAAATAGTTTAAGAGACCCTAAAATAAAATGCTAATGTTATAAAAAGACTTTGCATCCTCCACTAACAAATAACAATGTTATATTTTTTATAACACCGTTTAATGCTACTATTGAACTTATATATATTTATCAACAATAAGACTTGAACCCTCAATTTAAACGAGGAATATTTTTTTCTATACACATTACATATGATATAAAATGATCTCATACAATTAGATTTAAAACAAAACACATGTTACAAGATACAATTTGATGGTAGTTTCGGATATATATCTTAATAACATGAAACAATCATCTACATCAATTGTCTAGATATTTTAGAAATAAATAGTTAATTTGATGGTTCAATGGTGAATGTTCTTTTTTATAAGAGGAGAGGTTGTCTTAGGTTCTCTGGTTTTCCGGGTTGCTACTTTAGATTTTAATTTCCCTAAGTTTTTCGATTTTGCAAGGTGTCTCTTTTTCCCCCACATTCTCCTATTCTGATGTGAAAGTGATACAGTTCAACTACCAACACACAAAATCAATCGGTGAAGCTTGATGAATATTCACCAGGTCAAGGACTAAAAATTGAAGCGGGGATCAAGTGGTTGGTGTTCCCACCAGAAGCTGGGACTTCCCCATATCTTCCCGGTCAGAACACCGTGTGGTCAAACATCTACGGTCTAATATTGAAAGATTTGTTGTTACTGTTATATGTGATACCAATTATAAAATTTTCATTCATAACTTATAATAATATATAGAAATATAATATATTAAAAAGAAAATTTCAATTTTTCCAATGGTTTGGTTATAATTGCCATTGTAACACCCAAATCCCAAACACAATGTTTAAATCTTTTTAACACATCCGAAAATAAAATTTTAAAGTAAAGTAGTACTCCTTTTTAACCACACTATGTACATGAGTTACTTTAGGAATAAAAACCCTTTACGAGACCATCTACTAAAAGAAACCATGACACTTTTAAGTACAAATTGTACTGTTATTTTTATATTACAACAACATAATGTTTTTTTTTTTCCAATTCTGCAACTACCATTGTCTTATTTCTATCTGCCTTACGATATAATTTTATTCACAATCAAGGCGCCCGAAAGCACAAGAAGTAAATACTAGTAAAACTGATATTAGAAATTAAATACTCATAAATTATTTTTATTAATTCTTAAAATTTTATTTGTTTTTTCATTAAAAATGTTCCCATAAATCACCTACAAATTTATGTATATTAGAAATACACACATGTTAAGTAAATTTCAAGTGATCTATTTCGAAAGAGCTGAAAGCTGAACATCCAGGCAATAGTAACACACACCCTTTTGAGGACGAAACTACTAGAAAACAGACTACTACGTAAACTTAATTGGTGATACATCAAAAAAATAAAATTACCTACAGACTTCTAGGTTTTATCCGTTGATGAAATTCCTCCTATTTGTAATGGAAAGGGCTAATTCCATGATGATCTTGCTCACTCTCTCATGTGCATAGTAACAAGCTAATTACATCAACTTTAATGAAGACTTAAAGATTTAAAGTAAGCTCAAGACATAAGAAGAGAAGAGAAAACATAATTGAGGGCAGAGTTGACGAAATCATATTTTTAAATAATTTCATCAACGCTGCCCTCAATGATGTTTTAAGCTCTCTGAGAGTTATACCTGCGGACTTATGGTCTTGGTCTCTTAAATGGACGAGATCGTGGCTAAGTTAGGTTTTGTACTAGTAACGCCTTGTACTTCTTTCCTAAACTCAAATCTATTGGGTTACATGGGTTTTTGCTGGTTGTACTTGTGCCCTATTATCGTACATATTGTACTGTCTTTGATCATGTTTTGTACTACAATAGAAAATATGTTATGTATATGTGGGAATTCCAGGAGATGTAGCTTCTCTTTGATAAAATTGACCATTACCCTTTTCTACAACATAAGCAACACAACAGTGTTGGTGATGAATTCTTGCTAAGAATAATTTTGTTGCAATTTTGCTATAGAATTAGCTGATGGAGAAAAATATATAATAAAAATATAAATTAACATAGTTCGTAACAAATATATATCTATATCTATATCTATATATATTTATCTTCTTATTTTAATAAAAAGTTATCTTGGGATGACACGTGTCAGCACCATAATCATCTTTATTAAAAATTTTTCGCATCTCTCTCCTATTAAATAATTACCTTAATTAATAATAATATTACTTAACATTTTTTTAAATTTAATAAATTAATAAAGAGATCTATTTATTAATGTTATTTTTTAATTAAGAAAGAAATTTAAAAACAAATTTTAAAAAAGTTGATATAACTGTTTTATTACAAATAGTCATTTATCATATATAATTTCACTCATATTATATCTTAGAATATCATTTCATAATTAATGAATTTTATTATATTAATATTTTATTATTCAACCCGTGTAACATACGGGTTTACTATAGCTAGTTTATCTAATAAAAGAGTAACTAAGGATGACACATGTCACTCTTTTGTTAACCTGTAAAGTTTTTTTCCACCTAAATTAATCTATCATTTTATTCAACTCAATATTTTAGGGAACTAAATTATTAATTATTTTAGTTTTTATAATAGGTTTTTTGGATTTAAAATTTTATTTATTATCAATTAAATTATTTAATTATATTCTTTTGAATTCTATACTTTTATTATCATGTAGGATTCATTTAACTATTTTTAAATAACCATCACGGTTGGTTTCCTTTTGATACAACCAGCTTATAGTTCCATACATGTTTAAATATATGTTACATGTCCAATAAGTATTTGCACTATGAACTATAAATAATTTTTATCTTTTTGTTACTATATGTAATACATAATTTGAAGCATAAGAAGTATTTAGAGATTTATAAGTTATATCTTATTTATATACAACACATCTAATACAAGAGTTTATAACTATAAATAAGTTAGCAAAACCCATAGCAAATCATGAAATAAATATTTTTATAATAACTAAAATACATTAGTAAATATGGTACAAAAGTTAAAACAATTTTTTTAAAAAATAACTCTATAAAGTTTTAAGCTGAATCAGAAAGCCAGTTTGAAGACATAATTTGGAATAATTTATATAATAATAATAATTATCAACTTGATTTATGCAGTATGGTTGTACATTAGGCTTCAAAAATTGTACTCATAATTCTCATTGGGTCAACCTTCTAATTTAATTTTTATATACACTAATTATTAATTTGGTGTGACTTAGGGTTGTATCATATGCATTAGTGGGTTGTATCTATTTTTTGTCTTTTTTTAATCTTTTAACTATTTATTTAAACATAATTCTTTTATATTTTTATAACTAGCCTAATTCTATTTTTACTTTCAAATTTGATCGATATACTTTTCATATTTTATAAAATTTTCGGTTTACGTTTCGGTCTGAATTTTGTGTGTTAACACGTCATAGCGTGCATATGCGGTTCAGCATTTTTACGCTTAATTTTTCATATTTAATTACCTCGTTTAATATAATTTGTAACAAAATGTAGATACAAATTACTTAATTATAAATAATTAAAGTAAAATTTGTAGCAAAGCCTGTGGTAAAATCTAAAAATAAGTATTTAAAGATAAATCCAACAAGTAAATAAACGGGGTTAATGAATATGGATGAAAATTTGAAGTTTTTTAAATGTTAGGGGCACACGGGAGAAAAAAAAAACAATTTTTGGATAAATATGACAAAATACACAAAACTTTAGGGACGAAAATGACAATTTACTCTTTAAATAAAGAACAAATGTTATCAAGAATCTGCCTGTTGAAAAGGACGTTGCAGCCGTTGATAACGTATGATTATATACAAAAGACAAAACTCTAACGTAATAGTTGTATGTATATGATTTGTTTAAAAGCAATACATTATGTTGTACTATTTATTTGAAAGATAGAAATGAAAACATATAAATAAATAAATAAATAAATAAATAAATAAATAAAACTAAGAACAAAACATATGTATAACACCTTTAAACATATGCACAACACTATTATACATAAAAAAAATTAGTAGTTAGTATTATATAAATTATTGTAGTAAACATAGCCAAAATCATAGAAAATCAGGAACTAAATATACTTTAAAAAGCAAATAAAAATATTTAATAATTTTTTTTTGGAAATCTGCAAGATAAAAATCAGTTATAAAAGGCATTTAATAAAATCAAACTTGGTTAATCAAAGTCTGAAGTCAAATTTGTTCAAACAAAATCAATTTTGCTTACTCGTTTGACCAAATTTATAAAAATTAATAAGTGATGTCTATACTTTCAAAAATAGTATAACTCTTATGAGTCATTACGGCTCATTTTAACTTCAATGACTCATTATATATATTATTAATTTTCAATTTGATTATGTATTATGATTTGTACCTCATGTTTTATAGATTGTATCTTACTTTGTTTTTTTTTCTTTTGTTTTTTTAACCTTATAAGTTTTCATATTATACAATTAACCCTAACACTTTTTCAATTTCAACTTTAATCTCATATTTTTTTCATCTCTTACAAATTTTACCATTTACGTCTTAGTTTAAAATTTTCGAGTTAACATGCTGCAACATGCTTATATGGTTCAAATTTTTACATCTATTTTTTCCATTTGTTGATTGCGTTTAGTTTTACGTATCGTTTTAATTTCTGCACATTAACACGCCACAACATGCATGCATGGTTCAACGACGTTTACTTTTCGTTTGGTTTTTATTTTTTTTTTCAAATTTATTTCTTTTGTTTTACGAGCTTTTACGGTTGTTTGTGGTCGCTAGCGAAGGTGTAACATTGATACTACTTGACACGGTTTTACTTCCCCACTACAGCGCGGGAGCTTAATACTAGTTATAACTTAATACAAACTTCAACTTCATCAATCATGGTCAGTTATAGATATAATTCATCAAATAAGTTCTAATATAACCATGTAATTTCCATCTTGTCCCACTAAGAGCTTGCGACTCTTAAGAATCAGTTTCACTCATTAGGATACATGAATCGTGATCCATTATAATTCATTAAGATAACCTATCTTAATTAAAGTAAAACTTGATCAATAAATATAACTAGTGTTGTACACCCGGCGCGTGTGATGGAATAAACCATCGCATTCTACCCGCATAGTCATTCTTAATTAACGAAATGGCCAAAAATATATAAATAGTATAAAAGGTTCGAAGAAGACAATTCGTTGTGGCTGCAAATATTGTGTTTACCCCGCCGTAACAACAAAAATATCTTTTTTTATGTCGCCATCGCCTATCAAGTAGAGGCCACCCAAAGTTTCAAAGAATGAGTTCTGTCATCACCGATCAGATAACGTAACCATAATCGACACAGCGATGTCTCAAACAAACCTAAGCCCATCATCATCGACGTAACATCATTACCATCATCAACACTGTTGCTCGGCTATCCAACCCATCATCATCGAACAATCACCAAATATATATAAAACCAGCCAAACTACGTATCCGATAAGCACAAAGCCATCATCATCAACTAACCAACACATCAGCACAAAGCCATATCATCGATAAACCAACAGATAAGTACATTGGCTAGAAAAATTCAAATAATCCAACTGAAACCCAGACATCCAACCGAAACCTAGACATGCAACATTTATAGGGTTTAAACCAATAGGGGGCCTCTGAGGCTCAGATGAACCATGATTTTCAATTTTCATCATCAACCTAGCTAGAAACATCGATACAGGCACAATCGTGACAGAACACAAATAACCCCCCAAAAAAGGAAACAAAAAGATGAAGATGAGGGTTCAAGTTCAGACATCTCAATCGAACACCTCAGATGAGGTGTTGCCCAACATCGTTGCACCCGTTCAAAGAGAAAAAAGGTAAGAATTTGTAGCAAAAAGAAAAAAAACACAACAAACACCAAATGACCAACAACCGGGTAAAAGTGTGACCATAAAAATAGCAACCACAACAATCACCACATCCTCGGCCGGAACAAAACCATCATAGCCTATCCATTGTAGCGGTGAAGGGGGAAGACGACGGCGGTAAGACAAGCCCTTTCTCTCTCTACAAAGAAATCAATGGATGATGTTGGTGGTTTCTGTAAATCTAAAAGTGAATGGTTTTCCCACTTTTTCCTCTTTTAACTCATATGAGAGGGGGATAAATGTACAACCCAGCAAACTTATGTGGTAAAACCACAAAAGACTCGAAGTAAACT
Organism: Flaveria ramosissima; assembly: GCA_025215565.1. NCBI lineage: Eukaryota > Viridiplantae > Streptophyta > Magnoliopsida > Asterales > Asteraceae > Flaveria > Flaveria ramosissima. The sequence continues at coordinate 61,135,520 of CM046030.1, forward strand.
ATTTCTCAACTTGCTTTTTTAAATATTTAGGGGAATTTTGGTCGTTAATGGTTAATCTTGTAAAAAAAACCACATTATGACCTTATAACGACCATTTTGCCCTACTATCTATACTATATATAAAACATATGAAGTGGTATTTTAAGATACCATAAAATTAAGAACAAATACTATATTCAATGCATAAGATACTAACATTTTTGAGGGTAAAATAGTATTTATAATATTATTTACATATTATCTGTAAGGATTCCTGAAGTCTGATGCAACCCAAAACAGTCTAAGTGTCTCAGCAACATGCACTAAGTACTGAAGTGAAGAATGCTTCGGAAGTTTTACACAAAGCATTAGAAAATACTCTAAGTGTAAAATCTTCCGAAGCCAAGACCAATATCTTCCGAAGCCAAACATGAAGTCTTCCGAAGCTTCAAAGACAAAGTCTTCCAAAGTTTCAACCTATGAAGACAGATTTCTTCCGAAGACTTTTAGTACACATGCTTTATCTGATGTACTATTCCATAAAGCATCTTTTCCGCTGCATCTCTGTAAAGTCACCAACTTACATGAGTTGGTGAAAAGGGCCTTGCTTTTGGTAACTGTACATTGAGGTCTTGAGTCTTCAACTTTCCACTTTATGTACTTTATCCTTTTTGTATTGTATAAGGATGTGAGCTATGGCATGTCATAGTCACAAGGTCAAAAGGCAGATATGCCTTTTGATCCTACAATTGATTTTGTTAGTGTCTAGTCAATTGTATCCAGCTGGCTTTCAAAGTATAGCCGGTTGTAGGTTGTAGTATAAGTATTTCAAGTTCTTGTATCTTTTCTTTATGCTTTGTAACACTTGTAAAAGAACTTGAGAAAGCAATATACTGCCTCCTTGAAACCCATACTCTCTTGTTCTGTCTCTTGCTTTACTTGTGTTCTTTGTATCACCTTTGGTTACCCAGTTCACTGTTTGATTAAGTTTAGTTAGTCTCCTCATTGTGTTGTTGTGTTGTAATTGTGTTTAAGCCCTTAAACGATCCTGCAATTGGTATCAGAGCATTCCAGGCTCTTGATATAAGATCTAACCATCTTAAGATCTCTCACACACACAAAAGCTAAACTCTTCAAATGGCTTCCATCTCAAAGACTGATATGGAGACTGGAACCATGAACAAATCCCCACTGATCACTCTTGATGATTTTGACACCTGGTGCATGAGGATGGAAGGCTTCATCAGGTCTCTTGATTCAAGAATGTGGGAATCTGTTGAGAATGGACCTTTCATACCCAGCACCCCCTCTGCTACTGGTGCTGGTATGATTCCTAAAGATGTGGCCAACTACTCAGATGAAGATAGAAAAAGAGTAGAGATTGACAGGAAGGCCATGACTGCTCTTCAGACTGCTCTCCCAAACTCTGTATACAGAGGTTTTAAGAAGTGCAAGACAGCCAAACAGCTGTGGGATGCACTGAAGCTGATGTATGAAGGCTCCTCTGAAGCCAAGGAGAACAAGAAAGATCTTCTGAAGCAGCAGTTTGAAAAATTTCACCTTCAAAGCAGGTGAGACCATGACCCAACAATACTTCAGGTATGTTGAGATTGTGGATACCCTAGTGGATGGAGGAGTTCCTCTTGAGAACAGGGACATTGTAAGGAAGTTCATGTCCTCACTTCCTAGGCAATGGACACACTATTGTGTGGTGATCAAGAGGACTGAGAATCTTAAGACTCTTACTCTTACAGAGTTGTATGGGATTCTCAGTGGATACCAGATGGAGATGAACATGCAAGGTTCATCTGGCAACTCCAACAATCAAATGGGTTCAGCCCTTCATGTGGTTGAAAGGGAAAGCATAGAACCCCAGCATCATCTCATATGCTACCCTGACAACTCACAAAAGGGTCCTTTCATCACCTTCCCGGAGACACCAAGGGAGAACTTTACTCAAGGAAGCCCATTCCAAGAGACAAGTTCTTCTCAAGCCTTTGTGTCTGCAGATGAAAGCTGTGGAATTATCTTTTCACTCTTGAAGACCTGGACTGTATCCATCCAGATGATCTGGAATACATGGAGATAGTTCAGCAGATGGCTCTCCTCACTCACAGAGCCAAGAAGTTCTACAAGAGGACAGGAAGAAGATTTCCAAGCAATGCTACCAGTAGTAAGTTTGGGCTGGATAAAAGCAAAGTTAAGTGTTACAACTGTAAACTTATGGGTCACTTTGCTAGGGAGTGTAAGGCACCTAAAGCAAATGGGGGCCAAACACAACCCAGACCAAATTTTACTGACAAAGCTCCTCAGGCTGAGAAGACAAAGCAACATGCTGCTGTTGCTGTTGAAGAGGGAGGCTTTGACTGGAGTTTTCAGGTGGAGGATGCTTCTCCAAACCAAGCACTGATGGCTGACCATGATGAAGCCAAGGTATTGGAACATCTTTGCTCCCTGAATGCATTGCTAAAGTAAATAGATACAGGTCCTACAACCTAGAGATGAGATCTGATCTTGAGTCATTAAACATATTAAAATCTGATTTTAGAAAGTCTGAAAATGATTACAAGTTAAAGATAGAGGACTTGGAAAAAACCATTTCAGTACTAAAACATGAACATACAGATTTTAGAACTCAGATCCAAGATCTCATCACTAAGTTAACTGAGTGCCAGGCTGAGCTTGTGATCAGCAAAGCCAAGGCAGAGAAGAGTGTTCTTGAAGAAGAGACCTTCAAGAACATGATATCCTCATCCCTACACAACAAGGTTTGTTATCAAAATAGACAGGGACTGGGATCAAATGAGATAGCTCCTCCACACACAATCTTGTCTGTAAGATCTCCTAGGTGTGGAACTTGTGAAGATGAGCTTCCTCTCATAGATCCTGTAAGTGAGGATGATGAAGAAGTGATAGTGAAGAATTCCTCTGAGAAGAGTGAAGAAGAGGATTCTTCCAAGGGCCACTATCCTTCTGAGGAGAAGAAATCAACTGTGATGACCAAGTCCAAAGAAAGAACTTGATCAGGAAGAGCAAAAGGAAAGCAAAGAAGGCTCAAGAAATCAAGGCTACTTTGATGCTAAGCAGAAACAAGTTTTATCTCTGCAGGTTTCAAAGTAGTAAGGACTGAAGACATCAACCAAGACTCCTCAGCTAAGAGTCATGGTTCTTGTTCAAATCATCTCAGTGCCAAGAAGAAGACTGAGCTGCTGTGTACCACTGCTGCACAGCCTGGACCATCAAACTCCAAGAACAGTTCACAGCCCAAAGGAACTGTCTCAGCATCTACCAAGATGAAGGTGGAGAAGGGATGTGACCAAAGCCAGTCTTGCTCTCAAAGGGAGACTTCTTTGAAGAAGAAAATGTTGTGTGTTATGTGTGAAAGTACTTCTCACATTGCTAAGGATTGCCCATACAATCCTAAAAGTACTGTCCACATGACTAAAACAAAGACTTCAAAGAGTCTCAAGAAGTCTCAAGCTTCGGAAGGAAAGTCTGTTTCCTTCGGAAGCTCCAAATCAAAGAAGAAGGTAAATGGAAAATTACCTTCGGAAGCAAAGTTGGTCTCGGAAGAAAGGAGTTCTTCCGAAGCACTGAAGTCTGCTGCAGTGACTGTAGATTCTTCCGAAGGATCAGTCATCAAAACTTGTGAAGTTCCAAAAGCTTCTAAGGTTTTGAAGGTCAAGTCCAAGACTCCAAAGGTGGTGTGGAAGTCTAAGAAAGACCAAATGACTGAGGTTTCTCCATCAACAACAGCTGAAGATCCCCATAGTACAACCATAGGATCTATTACTGTTGCATTACCTTCTATTACTATTAATGAGCCCAAGACAAGTAAGGCTTGGGTTTCCAAATGTAACTAATCATTTTCTTTGTGCAGGAACAGCTCAAGACAAACAGGAATGTCTGGATAATTGACAGTGGCTGTTCCAGGCACATGACAGGCAATAGGTCTCTACTCCATAATTTTGAGAGAATTGATGGAGGACCAGTTGCTTTTGGAGGAGATGAAGGTGGTTACATTTCTGGAAGGGGCAAGGTCACAAATGGTAAGCTCAGCATTGAGAAGGTAAACTTTGTTAAGGAGCTTGGGTACAATCTTCTGAGTGTATCCCAATTTTGTGATCAGAGTCATAACATGCTCTTTACTGAGCATGAGTGCATTGTTCTCAAGCCTGGTGTGGTCATTCCTCATGAGCATATCCTGCTCAGAGCCCCCAGGAAAGGGAACATGTACAAGATGGATTTGCAAGAAACATCTCCCTCTGGAGAAGTTTCATGCTTTCTATCTAAAGCAAATAGTGATGAGTCTTTCCTATGGCATAAAAGAATGTGCCATGTAAACTTTAAGAACATGAATAAATTAATTAAACATGATCTGGTAACTGGAATGCCAAAGAAAGAGTTTACAAGTGATGATCATTGTGTTGCATGCCTGAAAGGGAAGCAACACAAGGTATCTCACAAGCCTAAGGAAAAGAACTCCATCACTACTCCCCTACACTTGTTACATATGGATCTCTTTGGCCCCACCAGTGTAATGAGTTTAGGAAGGACCTCTTACTGTCTGGTGATCACAGATGATTTTACAAGATTCACTTGGGTCTTTTTCTTAGAACTAAGGATGAAACCCCTGAGATTCTGAAGAATTTCATCTTAAAAGTTGAGAATCAATGTGATCACAAGGTCAAAACCATAAGATGTGATCAGGGAACTGAATTCAAGAACCAAATCCTTGATACATTTTGTGATGAAAAAGGTATTACAAGACAATATAGTGCTCCCAGGACTCCTCAGCAAAACGGAGTTGCTGAGAGGAGAAACAGGACACTTATTGAAGCTGCAAGAACTATGTTGTCTGACTCTAAACTGCCTATCACCTTCTGGGCAGAGGCAGTTAATACTGCTTGCTATGTGCAAAACAGAGTTTTAGTAGTTAAGACACATGGTAAGACTCCTTATGAACTTTGGCACAAGAGGAAACCTTTCATTGGTTTTCTCAGGTCATTTGGATGTCCCTGCACCATCTTGAATACCAAAGATCAAATTGCCAAGTTTGCTGAGAAATCAGATGATGGACATTTCATTGGATACTCTTCTCAAGCTAAAGCTTATAGAGTATACAATCTCAGAACTAGAATTGTTGAGGAGTCAGCCAATGTGACTTTCAATGAGCACACTCCTTGTGTGGCTGGTTCTGGTCCGGATTGGCTGTTTGATCTTGATTTAGTTACCAACTGTTTTAACAAATCTTGTGAGCATGTTTCAGGATCTGCAGAAAATCTAAATACAGGTGATCCTGATCCAAGATTTGAGCTAGGAAGACCTTCAACTCATACATCTTCAGCTCCAGTTGGAACTACTTCAGCAAATGAGGTTTCTATCAGCACAACAATGACAAATTCAGCTGATACATCTGGCATGCCTTCAAATTCCAGCTCAGAGGCCTCTCAACCAGATAAAGACACCTCACTTGTAGAAGACAACAATGGTGATGGTGATAGTGATCAGGAATTTCTTGATGCTAATAACCATACCATAGATGACAACATCAATGATGTCTCACACTCATTGGATCAAGTTAATCTTGATAAGTGTGATAATGTGGAGGGTGAATCTTCCAGACCAGATTTAAATTTCTCAAATTTAGATCTTTCTCAACAACTTGCTGTGATCCCTCAGCTAAGGATCCACAAGTCTCACCCCACCACAAACATCATTGGAGATGTTGTCACAGGGGTAAGAACAAGAGGACAAACCCATGAAGCAAATGTTTGTCTTCACTCTTGTTTCTTATCTCAGATAGAGCCCAAGAAAGTTGATGAAGCTCTAAAGGATGGAAGTTGGGTTGAAGCTATGCAACAAGAGCTGCTTCAATTCAAAAGGCAGAAAGTTTGGAACCTTTGTCCTCTTCCTCATGGGAAGACTACCATTGGAACCAAATGGGTTTTAGAAACAAGAAGGATGATAGAGGAATCATCATCAAGAACAAGGCAAGACTAGTTGTTCAAGGATACACACAAGAAGAAGGGATTGACTACACTGATGTCTTTGCTCCTGTAGCAAGACTAGAAGCTGTTAGGATATTCCTGGCATTTGCTGCATCCAAGAACTTCAAGGTCTACCAACTTGATGTAAAGTGTGCTTTCTTATATGAGTGTGATGAGGAGGTTTATGTCAAACAGCCACCTGGTTTTGTAGACCCTGATCATCCTGATTATGTCTGCAAGCTTGACAAAGCTCTTTATGGGCTGCATCAGGCACCCAGGAAGTGGTATGAGACACTATCTGAGTATCTCTGTAAGCATGGATACAGAAGAGGTACTATAGATGGAACTCTCTTCATCAAAGGACAGGGAAATGACTTATTGCTGGTTCAAGTATATGTGGATGACATCATCTTTGGTTCAACTAATCCAAAGCTCTGCAAAGACTTTGAGAAGCTGATGAAAGAAAGAGATTGAGATGAGTTCAATGGGAGAACTCAACTTCTTTCTGGGAATTCAAGTGAAGCAGGTTGAAGATGGCATCTTCATAAGTCAGTCAAAGTATGTTCAAGACATACTCAAGAGGTTCAACATGACTGATTGTAAGATTGCTAAGACACCCATAGCCAGAAACCACTCCCTTGGTCCAGATCTTGAGGGGGAGTGTGTAGATGAAATTTATACAGGGCTATGATTGGGTCTCTTATGTATCTTACAGCTAGCAGGCCTGATATCATGTTTGCTACATGTATTTGTGCAAGATATCAAGCCAACCCTAAGATGTCTCACTTAATCACTGTGAAAAGGATTTTAAGATACCTCAAAGGTGCTTCAACACTTGGTCTATGGTATCCAAAGAATCCAAATTTCAATCTGTATGCCTATACAGATAGTGATTATGGTGGTTGCAATATGACTGCAAAGTCTACATCTGGGGGATGTCAATTCCTTGGTGGAAGGGTGGTCTCATGGCAATGCAAGAAACAATCCTGTGTGTCTGCATCAACTGCTGAGGCTGAATACATTGCTGCTGCAAGCTGCTGTGCTCAAGTGCTTTGGATTCAAAATCAGATGCTGGACTATGGATTTAACTTCAAAGAGACTCCTATCCACATAGACAACAATAGTGCTATCTCTATCACTGAGAACCCTGTGCAGCACTCAAGGACCAAACACATCAACATCAGGTATCATTTAATAAGAGATAACTATGAAAAAGGATTAATTAAACTAGTCAAAGTTCATACAGATGAACAATATGCTGATCTGTTCACAAAAGCTTTTGATGAACAGAGATTTAAGTATCTGATATCAGCTATTGGGATGATTAACTTTGAGTAGACTTTTTATTAAAACTAATTCTAATTATTTCTTCTTAAAATATGTGTGTCCTAAGTTGTCTAGTTCATCACTTTCATAAGCTCATGTTTTCTTTGGATGTAAAATTCTTTTTGAAGACTTTCCTTAGATTCTTGAAAATTTTTGATACTTCGGAAGATAAAATTTTATCTTCGGAAGAAAAACATGTCTTCAAAATAAATAACTGTCTAAGAGATTTTACCTTCGGAAGAAGTCAAATTCATCTTCCGAAGCTTAAAATTCTTATCTCAGACACTTATTTATTTTTAAGGACCTTTTCCTTCCGAAGCAAAATTAACCTTCGGAAGCTTTGTTTATTTCTATACAAAGCATTCAAGGTTTATTTCTCTTCCGAAGCATAAATCTTCAAGACTCTCAGGAAAATCTTCCGAAGCCATTTTAGCTTCGGAAGCTTTTTCAATCAAAACTTCCGAAGACAAATAAACTTCGGAAGCTTTTCGAATTCCAAGAAAACTACTTTTTGAGCAAAAGTAAACTACCTTTTCAGAGGTGGGACCGACTTTCGGATTTCAAAGTTTATCCTCTTTCATTAACTTTGGTTCAAATCCCTTTTCATATAAATACCCAACGGTTCCCCCTCTTTCCCACTATCTTCCTCAATTCTACTGTTTCTCTAACCTAATTCTCTAAACCGCCTTTGCTTTCTACCTTTCTTCACCCTTAAGCTTCTGAAATGGCCAACCTTAACCGCAGAAACAACCCTGATTTCTCCATGCAACTACACAGGCAACATAATCAAGTTGCTCTGTTAAGCTCTGAGAAAGATGCAAGTTTCTCAGAGATTTGCCAATTCTTGACTCTGTCAAACTATTTCACCTCCCTGACCATTGATCCTACTCTATATGAGGATCACTTGCTTGAATTCTGGAAGACCTGCCAAGAGGTCATTATGGATGGGGAGAAGGCACTGTCTGCCACAGTGCAAGGGAGGACAATCTTCATCACTCCGGCCATCATTAACAACATCTACAGCTGGATGATGAAGAAGGTGAGGTGTCCTTCCCAAAAGAAGCTGTTAATCATTCTTTTGAGCAGATGGGCTATGAGGGAGATTTCTCTGTAAAGACCTTTAGGAAAGGGAAGGTCTCATCCCAATGGAAATTCCTGCTCCATGTGGTTATCCACAGCTTGTCAAACAAGCATGGTGGATGGGACCAGATTCCTGAGGATCTCTCCTTTATAGTTCATGGAATGGTTCAGGGGGTCAAGTTCAGGTATTCACAATTTGTTTATACTAATTTACTTGCAAACTTAGACTCCTTAGAGTATTACATGTTTCCTAGATATGTTCAACACATTCTCAACTGTGAACTGGGCTCACAGTTGAGGGAAACAGGTAATATTCTTAAATTGGGACAGATGAAGCCCGGCATCTTTAAAATAATGAAGAAGCCAACTGTAGGCTTCTCTGGGGTAGAAACAGCCCTAGTCCCAAAAATGTTAGAGCTCATTGCTCAAGGTGACAACCTAGCAACACAAGCTAGTGTTGAACCCACACCTCTTTTGTCCTTACCATTAAAAAGACCAGAAATCACCCTCACCTACCAAAGAAAATCCAAACGAACCCCTGCTCAGGCTATTGAGTCTGTGCAGGCCCCCAAATACTCAACCTTACAGGAAGAAGTGGACACTAGAGCTCCCACTTCTCCTGAGGAGCAAACCACTCCCATTACTTCACCTATCAGGGCTGAGGTTCCTCAAGCTCACCCTGATGAGCTCAATAGCCCAACAACCTTAAGCCTTCACTCTGAGTCTCAACACTCAAGTGGACAACCTTCAGGGGACAGCTACCATCCCCAGCCTTTGGATCTCAACCAACCAATCCCAACCTATCCTTTTACACTGATGAAGACTTAGGATTCAGTGAGTACCATGAGTCTCTCTTCTCCTCCCCTACTCAAAGAGAGATGAGTACCTCTGACTCTCCTCAGTCTATCCCCCATCAGTCACCTATTACTGAGGTGGACACTTCTGAACCTGTTCAGGATGTCCATATGGAAGAGGCTCTCACTTTTGAAAGTGATTACATCATTAAGACCTCAACCATGGCAACTCAGCCCATTGGCATCTCAACTGAGGCTGCCAGTGAGCAGAGGAAAACCAGCAGCCAAGAAACTCAAGCTGGTGGTGAGAGAGAGGACTTTGGTCCAATCATCTCATCCCCCAATGAATCTTCTGATGAAGATGAGGGGAATTTGAGACTAAAGGTGCAAAAACTGTCAAAAACATGCACCTATTTAGTCTCTAAGGTTAGTCACTTGGAATCTCAGGTGACTACCCTGCAAAACAGGGTCAATGATCAGCAACTCCAGATTTCATATCTGCAGGAAAAACTAGCTGGGAGACCTTTAAGGAGAGCTCAACCAGGAACACAAGAACCTGTGGAAGTGATTGACTTATCCTCCAGCTCACCTATGCAAGTGGGTGATGCTACCAAAAAGGGGGAGAAAGTTGTTACAACCACAGAACCTGGGAGTTCTTCAGAGAGAATGGACATAGAGGACTCACCATCCTCACTTGCTGTTGTGCATTCTCAGCAACTTCCTCAAGTTCACATTAATGTGGACTCTATAGACTCTCTCATCAGGAGTCTCTTTGAGGAAGGTATACCAAGGGCTGTCTCATCTCCACCACTAGGAACTGGCAATCACATCATAAGGTGGAGGTATGATGATGACAGGAGAGCCCTTATACTTCAAAGAGTTCAAGGCCAACAAGAAGTTTTTCAATTCCAAAGCCTGAGCTTTTATGAAAGACTGGATTTAGTCAACTTGCCACTTGTCAATCCAAGCAATTCAAGACAAGCTGACAGGCTGGCTCAAAGAATCCAAGACAGGATCCTTGCAGAGTTTACTCTAAGAAGGAGACTTAGGGAATCAGGCAATGTCATCGGTCAACTGGATGTTGAGGTGGACCCTAAGATTAGTTTCATAGGGGAAACCTTGACTGAAGGCCCAGTGACAGAACCTGAGACCCTTGTCTCATCATCAACAACTGCTGCTGAGGTCCAAACTCCATCTGAGACACCTGCTGGTGAAGGTGTTTCTCAGCCTCTCTCTGGCCAGAGCATGGAAGCTACTCCAAGCAATGAAGGCCAAGCCCAATCCACCCTGAGTCACAAAGGTCTGTTGGTGACAAAGGGAAAAGGATAATGACTCCTGAGGAAATTGAGGAGGAAGAGAGAGAGAGGAAAAGGAGGAGACTAAGGGGAGAAAGTTCCACTGGGTCATCTAGCTTCATGCAAGCTGCAATCAGGGCTGCTCCCAGACCAAATACTCAAGATGATGAGTTAAGGGCAGTCAGGATTACCTACTTACAGACCAGGAACTATGACATTGATGAAATCATCTCCCTCCCCTTAGAAGAGTTAAATGAACTGGCTGACAGGGAAGTGTCAAGAGAGTTGAAGGAGAAAGAGAGATGCAATGATACTTCTCCAACTCAAAGAGGAGAAGAGACAGAAAAGACTTTACAAGCATGCTCCTACTCTCTCACCAGTTCAAGAAAGTCCTGCACAGGAAGATGTGGCTCCACAAGAACCTCAGGTAGATAAAGAAGAAGATAGGATCAAGATGATCAACTACCTGAGTGCCACAGGCTTCTATCAGGCAGATGCACTTCTTCCCTTGTCCTATGACTTCATTGAGTTCGAGTATCTAAAGCAACTTGAGCTTGAGTTAGTCAAGGAAAGAAAGACAACTAAAAGGAAGCTAAGGGAAAAAGAAGCAAGAAGCCTTCAAAAGGTCAAGGGCCATCAGACAAAGAATGCAAAGATTCTGCAAGGCTTCATTTGATCCTAGGCAGGGTCAAACTCACTTCCTCTGAACCTGTGAGGAGGAAAGAACAACCAAACTGAGAAAGACATGATGATCAACATGGTGACTTGATGCAGACCAGTCTTCTCAGTTAAAGACATCAAGAGAAGAAGAGGATGGCTTCTAAACCAAAGACTAAGAAGAAGAAGAAGCCAAAGTCATCTACCTCTGCACCTCAGGCTGAATCAGATCAACCTGAGGAAGTGCATGATGAGGCAGCCCAATCAACTCCTATTCAAGTGGCTCCTCTAACTAGTGAGACACCCATCTTGTCCTGGACTTACTCTACCAATCCAGAAAGATGGATGTTATCAGAGATCAAGGTGTTGAGAATGTCTACTCATGGCAAGACATAATCAACTTACCTCTGCATGATCTCTTTGAGATGAGAAGATACTATGAGAGTCTTGATGATCCTGACCATCTCATGAAGAAAGGAATGGTCCTGATTGTACTGAAGACTACCAACATTTGAAGATCTTCTAAGTGTTTTGGTAGCATCAGCCTAGGGGGAGTTTGTAAGGATTCCTGAAGTCTGATGCAACCCAAAACAGCCTAAGTGTCTCAGCAACATGCACTAAGTACTGAAGTGAAGAATGCTTCGGAAGTTTTACACAAAGCATTAGAAAATACTCTAAGTGTAAAATCTTCCGAAGCCAAGACCAATATCTTCCGAAGCCAAACATGAAGTCTTCCGAAGCTTCAGAGACAAAGTCTTCCGAAGCTCAACCTATGAAGACAGATTTCTTCCGAAGACTTTTAGTACACATGCTTTATCTGATGTACTGTTCCATAAAGCACCTTTTCCGCTGCATCTCTGTAAAGTCACCAACTTACATGAGTTGGTGAAAAGGCCTTGCTTTTGGTAACTGTACATTGAGGTCTTGAGTCTTCAACTTTCCACTTTATGTACTTTATCCTTTTTGTATTGTATAAGGATGTGAGCTATGGCATGTCATAGTCACAAGGTCAAAAGGCAGATATGCCTTTTGATCCTACAATTGATTTTGTTAGTGTCTAGTCAATTGTATCCAGCTGGCTTTCAAAGTATAGCCGGCTGTAGGTTGTAGTATAAGTATTTCAAGTTCTTGTATCTTTTCTTTATGCTTTGTAACACTTGTAAAAGAACTTGAGAAAGCAATATACTGCCTCCTTGAAACCCATACTCTCTTGTTCTGTCTCTTGCTTTACTTGTGTTCTTTGTATCACCTTTGGTTACCCAGTTCACTGTTTGATTAAAGTTTAGTTAATCTCCTCATTGTGTTGTGTGTTGTAATTGTGTTTAAGCCCTTAAACGGTCCTGCATTATCCCTATACATTAGTTACATAATAACTTTCCCACTTATGTAAAACTATACTTCATTTATTCATAAATTCAGAAAAACTTAATATGGTTTTAAGAGCCCAACTATTATCTTTTAATCTATTCATGTTGAAAAACTTTTTTAAAACTACAATTGTAACTAGGTTTTTATAAACGTTTTGATGTAAAATTTTTTTTGCTAAAACCAATCTGTATTTTGTGTGAGATGCAATAAGTTAATACGTAAATGTACAAGTAGTCATGGAGAAACCGATGATTGTGGTGACTTAAATTTTAGCTACAAAAAACAAAATTAGACTTTTTTAAAAATACTACAACAATTACAAATATTTAAAAAACATTGTGTCGTATAAAAAAAAATTTGTTTTTTTGTTTTTTTTTCGTTCCACCGCATTGCGCGGGCACCCTTCTAGTGAGTTATAATGACTCTAAATAAATCTCCCGCATGACTCATCAATAGATGTATCATGTATCACTCTATGTTTTTGGGTTTACAACAATTATAGATACAACGTAAAATTTCAAAACCGAGGGGCAATTGAGTATGTGTTCCTCTAGGACTAGAGGGACTCAACTTCAATTCAACTTATAAAACCTTCATTTTCGCTCATCTCTCTCATCTCTCTACGATAATTATATTAGTTCTCTCTCAACTCGATCTTACTCTATTTGTTGTTATATGTTCTTCTCCACCACCCGTCATCACCACCATGCTAGCACCACCTCGACTACAACCAATGCCAACAACACCACCACAACCGCCTCGCCATTTCCTCCTCCTCTATTTGACTAACCGCTAAAGTGCAAATGGCGAATCTGTTCCACTTCAAGGCTAGAGTGCTAATATGAATCGGGCGAATAGTTGGACTCCAGTTTTTGATACATTTGTAAAGGGACTCTCTTCGTGGAAGGCGAAAACTTTGTCTATCGATGGTCGATATACTCTGATCAAGTCTGTTTTAGATAGCCTTCCAACGTACTACTTTTCCTTGTATAGAGCACCACAAAAAGTCCTTGACAAGCTAGAACAATTGAGGAGGAAATTTTCATGGGGAGGATCCAACATGGGCAATAAAAAAATTGTGTGGTTGCAGATCGAGCCTCAATTGTCGGGCCTCTCATCTCTTGGTCGTGTAATTGGTCTCGTAACCTTTCCCCGAGCGAGATTATGACTCTAAACGCATGTCTTACCATGTTATCGAGCTTAGTTCTATCGATGCCTCCGATGAACGGTATTGGAGTTGTGATAAAAGTGGAACATTCACAGTCAAGTCTATCAAGATTTGGCAAATTCACATTGAGCTCATGGATATTCACAAAGACATATTCAAACTCCATCTCTCGTATGTCGGCTCTACGGGGAAGGTCAAGAAACGGTGGACCATTTACTAACGGGTTGTATCATTGCTATTATTATTTGGCAATAGTAGTAATTGGGTAGAATCCCCAAATTTGTATTCGCAACTAGAGATATATTGGACTTCCATCGTCACTTAAATACCACGATCGCAAAAAGAAGATTTGTTAACTCAGTGATGTTAGTCTCCTGTTGGGTAATTTGGAAGACAAGAAGCAACGCTATTTTCTCGAACAAAGAGGTTCTCATCGATAAGATTATGGAGAAGATAAAAGTAATGAGTTATCTATGGATTAAAAATAGGGCAAAGTTGACCTTAAATTGGAATATTGGTTTAGTTTTGATCTCGAAAATATTATGTAATTGACTGCTAGCGCCTTGCTAGTTTTGGTGATAATATATTTCGCTGTTCCAGAAAAAAAATTAAAAGGAGGTTGGTCCAATGCAACAAGCTATCACAATTAAGTATTAATTATTCACGCTTGTCAAATTGTATCTGTATTAATTGTATTAGTATTAAGAAGACCAGGATGTATATTCTTGTGCTATGAGATAACCATAAATATATGTATATATAATAATAGTAATATGTAAAAATAGTTGTTTATATATAATATACTACTAACGGAAATCCTAATATATGTCTATAATGCATACTAGATTAGAAGCTTGTGTATCACACGAGCAGTGGCGGAGCTTGATCACTCCTACATGGGAGGTGGGGGCGAAATTAAAGTTTTTTAAGGGGGGCGAACATGATATATATAAAAAATTACACTACCAAACCAACAATTAACACTACCGACGAAAAAAAGAGGGGAGACGACCTCTTATAAACCTTCACCCTTGCATACGAGTTGGATTACGAAAACGCTATAATCTATAACTCTTTATCTTTTATTATTAAATCACATTTTACATCTTATAATTAAAAATTGTAAAGAACAATTACAATTTAGAAATTGGCAAATACTTCTCAATCTATAACAACCTGTCATGGTTAAATATGATTATTTATAGTTAGTTAATGATTAATTAGAACTACTTATGATCAATTATGGTCAATAATAGTCAATTCAAAAAGATTTTACTAATTAAAGAGAATACAACCTCAAGATGCTCATGACCAAACAGAAATTACAATACAGAGAGAAGTCGCCAAAACACCAATGGGAATATTTGGTTTCTAGCTATGAATTTATTAACCAAATTTATTTTTTCATTGATCATTGAGTAGGCACATATATATGGAGAGATCCTTGAATGTGGATTTGTTCAACAAATACGGAGAATAATTCTATCTAAATCAAAATACAAATTCAAAATAAACATTTAAATGTTATACAAAAAGTAGGAGGGAACCAACACAACCCTCGAATCAGGTTACATGTTGATATGCCCCCGCAAGATGGACGATCTTGAGAGAAATCCAATCTTGGATGGATGCATGTGGTAGCGAAGCAATGGTTT
This sequence comes from Flaveria ramosissima, assembly GCA_025215565.1. Classification (NCBI taxonomy): domain Eukaryota; kingdom Viridiplantae; phylum Streptophyta; class Magnoliopsida; order Asterales; family Asteraceae; genus Flaveria; species Flaveria ramosissima. Next base: position 61,150,832 of record CM046030.1, read on the forward strand.
TGTTAGAGCATCCACTGATTCACACCTTTGATGTGAGTAACACGTATGGACCCGTCTTGAACTTTCTCATGAACAAAGTGAAAGTCAAGCATAAGGTGTTTCATTCTTCAATGAAAAACCGGGTTGGCAGAACAATGAGTAGCACTTAAGTTGTCACAGTATATAGCTAATGTTACCATTGATTTGTAGTCAAGTTCGGACAATAGGGACATAAGCCATTGCACTTCGATAGTAGTGGCGGCTACAGCTCGAAATTCAGCCTCAATGGAAGAACGAGTCAAGGTAGGTTGTCGTATGGAATTCTAAGCTATCGGATTGGAACCCAGGTATACAATGTAGCCGGTGGTCATTCTATAAGTTTGTTTATCACCTGCTGAGCGTCAGTAAAAGGTTTTAGGTTTAATGGAGAATTACGTCGTATAAATAAACCATAATGGATCGTTCCGTGTAAGTACTATAATACTATTTTGAGGGAAGCCCAATGAAAATTCATAGGACGATGCATAAATTATGAAAGCTTGTTCACAACAAATGTTACATCCGGACTAGTTAAGGATAAATATTACAATTCACCAACAAAAGAACGGTATATAGTGGGATTCGGTAATGGTGTGTCATCACTTGTAGTAAGATGTTCCATGTGGTCATAGGGGTCGAAGTTGGTTTCCAGTAACTCATGTTGGCCTTAGTTAAGAGATCAAAAATAAATTGGCTTTGAGAAAGAAATAAACCATCCACGAGGTAAAACCTCAACTCCAAGAAAGTAGGAAAGATTACTTAGATCTTTAAGAGAGAACTGATGAGCTAGGGAGGTGACGAAAGAAGTAATAAAGGAGGAATTAGATCTGGTAACGATTATATCATTAACATACAGAAAAATATAAATAGGAGAAATAGTGAGGTGGTGAAAAAAAGAAAGAGTTAGAAATCATGGGCTTGCATTTAGCCGACAAGAGAATAGAATTAAGTTCCTCATACCAAGCGTGGGAGGCTTGACGAAGACCATAAATGGATATATGTAACTTCAAACATGGTGTGGGAAGGAGGGATCAACAAACATGAGGGGTTGAGACATGTATACGGATTTGGTGAAGGTGCCTTGTAAAAAGGTGTTATTGTGTCTAATTGGCAAAGACACCAGTTTTGAGAAGCAACTAATAAGAGAATGAGATGAAGGGAGGCGGGTAATGTTTAAACATAGTCGAGAACAGGTCATTGATGAAACCCTTTAGCAACGAGTCGTTCATTAAGACAATCAACTGACACGTCAGGTTTGAATTTAGTTTGAAAAACCCATTTACAACCAACGAGATTGAGAATGGAATCTAGTGCTACAAGAGACCAAGTTTGGTTGTGAATGAGAGCATCATGTTCATCTTGCCTTGCCTGACGCCGGGTTATTGTATGGGATGGAACAATAGGGTGTGAGAATGATGTTGGTAAACGTGGAGTAAGTTATGGTGAAGACAAGTGTCGAATTAGGAGATGATAGTGTAATTTTTTTTTGTTAAGGAGATATGTATGGGAATATAGCGTTAACAAGATAAACATGACGAGATGTATGTACATTGTTGGTGAGTGGATCAAGAAGATGGTATCCACTCTGAGAAGATGAGTAGCCTATAAAAGTGCAAGGTGTCAATCAGGATTGAAGTTTATGGGTTGAGTGGGGACGTAGCCAAGGATAAGCTAGACAACTAAAACAACTTAGTGTTTTTATTATTAGAGAGTTTATGGAAGAGCTGATAGTATAGAGAATTGTTTTGAAGTGTAATAGTAGGAAGGTGGTTAATGAGATAGGTTGTGGTAGTAAATGCAAACGGCTAAAATTTTAATGGCACATGGGCATGAGAAAGTAATGCAAGACTTGTTTTGACTATGTGACGATGTCGTCTCTAAGCATAGCCATCATGCTCGGGTGTGTGAGGTAGAGATGTAAGAAGAGTGATTCCACAAGAAAAAAAATGAGATGCAAGTTTAATATATTCCACACCATTGTCGGAGAATAGTTGTTTGATTTTGGATTGAAAATAGTTTTCAACGAGATGTTGAAACCAAATGAAAATGGTAAAAGAATCAGATTTCTATTTTAATGAGTAAATCCATATATATTTAGTGAAATGATCGACATATATGATATAGTATTTCAACCCATAAAAAATGTAATAGAAGATGACCATACATCAGAAAAAATTTATTGCAATGGTGGTTTACTGTGGTTGTTGTTGTTGTTGTTGGGTTATGGTAGGGAAAGGAGTACAACCTGGGGATATTTACTTTTGAACACATAACATGATGTAAGAGAATGTTCTTTGGCAAAAAAATTGATAATTACCTATGAGTTGATGAGAATTCATAATAGGTTGTTGAGGAGTAGGTAGAAGACGCGAAGAGAGTGATTGGCTTCGATTATTCCAGTATCACTTGCAGGGTCGATGATGAGATGCAAAGGCTATTACACATTGATAAAGATTGGTAGTGGTGGATCTTTATTAAACTAACGATAGTTCATGATCAATAAGCTTCTCATGGAGTTCATGGAAGGATATGGAAGTGTCCCTCACATGAATAGCATCAATGAAACTTTTGTAGGAAGTAGAATCCAAGCCATTTAAAATAGCATCAGTGATGTCTTCAGGGTCCATCTTTTTGTCCAAAATACCAAGTTCATCGACTATGGTCTTCACAGTTTGCATATAATTAGTAATCGATTGATCAAGGGTTTTGATGGATTGTTTAAAAAATGATGTTAGAGTTGATTAATGTGGCTATGGAAGGATTGTCATATGTATTAGAAAAAAAATTCCAACCCTCAAGAGAAGATAAGGTGTTAGTAAGGGAATGATGGATAGTTAAAGGCTTCCAACTAGGGCACCCAACAACAGTTAATCTTGACGAAACCAACAAGGGTAATCGACATGAAGAGTTGAAACACTAGTAGCAGTGGATGTGGGTTTCGAGGAAGGGTGTGGTTTCATCAATAAATTTGTAGAGGTCCAAACCATGGAGTAGGGCCTCAAAAGGGGTAAGGTGTTAATAGTGGAAAATGTAGTGCTCTTATTAGTTGATATGGTAGAGGATTGACCAGAAAAAGTAGAGAAAATGAAGATCAGCTAAAAATTAGAGAAAAATAGGATTCCTGGCTGATACCATATGAATTTATCAACCAAAGTTATTTTCTCATTGATCATTGTGTACGTATATATACATGGAGAGATCCTTGAATTGTGGTTTTGTTACAACAAATAAGGGAGACTAATTATATCTATATCAAAATACAATTTAAAATAAACATTAAATTTTTATACAAATATAGGAGGGAACCAAAATAACCCTTGAATCAGATTACGTGTTAATACTAGCTTTCTATAAACACCAATTTGTTTCAAGAAAAATACCTTAGAACCCACATTTTATATTTATTTCTAAGAGCTTTAATAAACTTAATGATTGACATACTCACAACAGGCTTGTTATTTTCAGTTCCACATCGCTTACTAGAACAGACTTCAAGTGACAAGTTGTATGAAAAGTTCACTTGAATTTGAGCTTATGAAAGTAGATGTTCGAACTTTGTGTTACTTTTTAACCTATTGATCAAGATATATGTACACTATCTTTTTTATTAAATTTTACCCAAAGTATGAAATTTGAAAGGAACTAAAAAAAATTCAAGGTAAAATGTTGGTTAACCGACCAAAAACTGAACTGAAGTAATATGTAAAGGCTGATTAACCAAAAGCGACCAACCATCAATGTTTGGTTAACTAAAAAATTCGGTTGTTGACTTATTGTTATAATTTTAGGCCAAACCCTACCTAAACTAACCCATGAACACCCTCATATTCAAGTTTCACTAATTAGAAAACCTACACCCTTAAAAAGTACGTAATGGATTTGATTATTAAAACTAACAGAAACTAGGAAACAAATTATCAACATCAAACTTGAATGCATGATGGTTAAATATAAATATATTAGACCATCTATGACATTTTAATGTATTTATCATGTCAAATCATGTTACAATCCAACTCAACGTCACGTGAGCACATCATAACTTCTCTTTCCAACTTGATGTTTTCATTAAGCCACACGTACCACACCACTTTTCATATTAAATAACAAAAGGTAAAGTGATGTGAAAGGAAAAAACTAAAATACACGGTCAGCATTAACGAGAGGCAGCCATGACACCCCAATGGCATGGCTAAAAAAGTACCACGATAGTGGTGTTGTGATAGGAACTCAAAAACACTAGGCTTGATTACTAGATAAACGAAAGGATTATAGATGGTGTACCCAATTCTAGAAGGGTATGATCTTCATTAACAAGATAAAAACGTAATCAAAGTATTAAAAACAAAATAAAAGAGAATGCAAAGACACACTACTACTAAAGATAAACGAAAATAATAACCTAAAATCAGACTTTTATGTTTGATCTAGACAAATTAATCATGATCATGAGCTGCCATCAATATATATTCTTAATCTCGCATGTCGTAGTGATGCAACTCACACATGTGACTTCTTTTAAACTTCAATATAGTTCGCCGCATCTGTCATTTGGCTTTCAGTGACTCGGAGCTAAAGTAACAATTAAGACTGTAATTATGTCAATTTGATCTTCATTAGATTGATGTGTGTGATGCAACTCAACACACCCTTAAAATTTTAGAACATCAAAGCTTCTCAAACCCTTTAGTTGTCATTAAGGTCAAATAATATACTCATCTTTAAAGTCCGTTGGTGATCACCACAGACTAAGGTCATAGGAGACAACTTACCCAACAATAAAAATATAAATTGAGTTTTGAAACAACGATCACTAATTAATTTTTATAGAAAGAAATATTACCGGTGACCTTCTACATCAGTGATAAAATGTCAACGGTTTGTTAGTAAAGAAGTCATCTGCGAATGTCGGTAAACATTTCATCGTTGTTGCTTCAGTTACATGGCCATCGGTGAAGTGATCTATTGGTAATATTTGCGTTGCTCCATCGGTGATCCATCACTGAAGTAGTCATTTGTGATTCTTCGGTAAAGTCTTTAGTTACCCATAAACGGATTAAAAATGAAATTTTACCGACAGATCACCAAGGTTGGTATCCTCACTAGGGCTGTCCAAACTGCTCAACGCTCGAGGATCGCTCGACGATCGATCGGAAAATGCTCATTTGAATTCTGCTCGATTATAAACAAGCAGAGTGGCTCGAATCGGTTTATAAACGAGCAGAGCAAGAGCAAAGGTCCGCTTGCTCGACGCTCGCTCTGTTTTGCTCGAATTAATATATATATTTTTAAATTGTTAAAATTACATTCTTGCCCTAATATAATATGCATTATATTTTAATAGTTATTACACTAATTCAAAAACTCGTTACCTCCATACCTAAATTTTCCATCGGTCCACACTCCACCAGTCATCAAAATCCACACTTCAAACCCATTATCCACAGACCACAGCTGCCGGCATCCCTACTTCCCTGCGCGGTTGCTACAACCCCACCAGCGACACCACAACGAGCCTCACGATTCCCTGCTTCCCTGCGTCCCCCACAACCCCATCGACCTGCACTAATCCAGACCTCCAGTCGACGACCGGAGACTGGCGACCGACGACAACTCCAGTCCCCCACAACCCCGTCGGCCGTCATTGAAACTTGAAACTCTTGAATGAATGAAAAACCGAGCTAAACGGAGCTGGTTCTGTATTTTGTTGTTATGCTAAATTTGTTATAAAACCGAGCGAAACCGAGCTGCTCGGTTAAATTCGATCCGAGCATGAATTTTCCGCTCGCTTTTATAAATCCGATCCGATCCGAGCGGCTCGATTTCAAATTCAAGCGAGTTCGAGCATACCTCTGCTCGGATCGGCTCGGCTCGTGAACAGCCCTAATCCTCACCCCAAGATAAGCTGCAGAACTTATCATTGACAAAAGTTTGATTACAAGTAGTATAAAGGGCTGATTGCATGATTTATGATCTTGCTGACAATCAATAAACTAAAAAAAATCAGAAAAGAAGAAAAAACATAATTGAGTGCAGTGTTGACAAAACTGTATTTTCAAACAAGTTCATCAACGCTGCACTCAATGACGTTTTAAGTTCTCTGAAATTTAGACCCAGCGTTTGAAGATTGTGGACGTTCTAATACGATTATGGTTTATTTATACAGGTCGTGTATAGTACTTGTCATTCATTGAACTTCCTACATAAACTCAAATCTGTTACTTTACAAGGGGTTTCGCTAGTGTACTTGCATCCCATGCTTGTACTAATTGTACTGTCTTTAGTCATGTTATGTACTACAGAAATATATGCTATATTGCTATGTATATATTATATTTTGTCTGGCATACCTTTTTTTCAATATAGTTGACTACTAGTTTATATTCATCTATTATTGAGTTTAGCTTAAATTTATTATCTTTTAGAAAACTAATATTTAACAGCGTTCAATACTATTGATTTATTTTATATTTCTTTTTTGTGTTATATGAAACGTTTTTAAATTAAGTAGAAAAAAATTATGTATAAAACTTAAATAAAAAACTAACGTTTTATGGAAATATAAGTCTTTCAGTATGTTTTAGAAGGCTTCTTTAAAAGACAGACAAATACAAAAATAAAAAATCATACAAAAGATTTTATGTTTTCTTTGAACGCCCAACGAATAAATTTTAAGCTCGGACATCCGGGTAAACCAATTGGCGAAAGGTCACCCACGTCCGCGAACACAGACAGCGCTGTTGACCCGGCTTGCCTACCATTCCAAGGGAAACCCACCACTCAAAGGCCTACTGTGGTAATACTCTTGACCCACTTGGAGCAAATTGAACCTAGTGAAACTCCAACCCATGACCTTCACTTTGAAAAGTCATGAAATACATCCTTTTAAACCAGTTAATCTAAGACTCATTGTCAGATTTTATGTGACATGGCTAAATTTAAACTATGAACATATTTCGATGGACATGGGTAAGACCCCTTTGAAGTTTTCCGACTATCCAGTGATATTCTGCAACATCTTGAGAGAATCAGATATACATAAAGAGATTTTTTATTGAACATATAACTAACAGTATTTTCTCTTGAATTAGTGTCATCTTATGTTTATCTTTATCAGATTTATATGAGTTTCTGTTTCATAATATAAGTAATATGTAGATTTAGAAGTAGATTTTAAGGGGTGTGTTCATTGTTCAAAAAAAATATATATACATATATAAGAGGTGTGCTATACGTAGAATCACCCAATAGAAAAATGTAGTCACGGACTGTTCGATAATGCACCCAAAAAGGGAAGAACTAAAGGGAAAGATCCTAAAAATGTGAAATTTGTATATTATAAGGATGACACATATCATCCGCAAGGACCATGATTGGAAATTTTATATAGAGGGGCCGGTTACTATACAAAGTGTTTTTTTCGTGCGAAGCGTATGAAGTTTTGGGGTGGAATTATTAACGCAAGAACAATAATAATCACGCAAGAACAAAGTGATATTTACGCAAGACAAATTACAATCGCGTGGAATTATCACGCAGAGATGGAATTATCACGCAAGAATACATTCTGTGTAATAATTTCACATTTGCGTGATAATTCCAACTCTGCGTGATTAATTATTACCCTTGCGTTATAATTCACCTGTAACTTTCATTCTTTCGTGATAACTTTGTACGTTTCGCACGAAAAAACACTTTGCATCGTAATATTTCTCTATATATACATATAATCTTTCTCTGAAAAAGAGATAAAATAGAATCAACTTGGGACTAAAGATACCGAATGAAAAAGTACATGAACAAAGAAACTCCTTATGAATTTCAAAGTACCCTCTTTAATTTGATAAAATTACGGTATTCACCGTTAAAAAGTGGATTGCTCAAGAATTTCACATTTCATTTATGACATGAATGAATAAAGTCTAAATCTTTCTACTCTAATAAAAGGGTAAATGGGGTGTTACGTGTCAGCACCACAAATCATTCTCATCAAAAATTTTCTTCTCTCCTATTAAATAATTACCTTAATTACTAATAATTTTAATTTAATACTTTTTAATATTTAATAAATTAAGAAAGAAATTTATCTATTAAGGTTATTTCTAAATATTGATATTTTTAAAAAGTCAATTTTTAAACACAAAAAATAATCAAAATTGGGAGTTGTAATAAGAAAATATTTAGAAATGACATTTTTATACGGTTTGTTTTAGAACAAAATTATTTATTTTTTAAAAAAAATAAAAATAAAATTTTAAAATGTTGATATCATTGTTTAATTATTTTACTCATATCATATCTTAAAATGTATTGTATAATTAATAAATTTATTATATTAATATTTTATTTTTCAACCCGTATAATACACGAGTTTACTAAAACTAGTAAAAATAATAAGAAGACATAGTCAAGGAAGTTTTGCTTAATCTTCACTTGAAAAACTGAGTAAGAAGTAGATTTCTTTGGAGTTTTCTAGAATTTTAAAACAAAAACTTTTATTTTTCTTTATTTTAATCTACTTTAGCAGCATGAAAAAAAACTCACACATTTAAAATTGAGCAGCAGAGATCTATTCAAATTTAGGCGCATAGATTAAGAAAACCCATTTTCACTTGAAAGCAGAAAACATATTGCTCAAAATTCAAATTTTGTTACAATAGAACACTCACAAGAGAGGGAACAAGAAATAAAGATCAAGTGATAGTTCATAACTTGCAACCGAAGATGGGTACACCTCTAAATAGTGTATACAACTTACATAGCATATCGATATGATACTAACACTAGTAAAACATATTTGAGTGACATACTGTATTTAATGGCGTATGATCAGTTCTGCTTAGGTGTAAATGTGTAATAGTGGTTTTGTTGGTTTAGGTTGTATATATAGGAACTTCGTTAAACATTATTAACTGTCAATGAAGCCAAACAACATATATGGATTGTATGTGTGTATTATGTACGGTTTTACATTTATAATAACTTAACAAATTAATAAAATTGTCATCAAACAAGAAACAACTTACAAAATATAATATTGGTGGTATTTTGAAAATTTTATAAACTTGTTGAGTACAAGACATAAAATGTTAAGTTGTGTGTACATATTATGATTCTAGAACAACAATGCAAGAATCCCCTAATGATGGAGGATTCTAAGACCACCATGGAGCCTCACCGGTTCTGAAATCAGTCTCCACCCATGGAACAAATACAACTTTCCCGTCATCAATATCCGCATGAGCCAATGCCAATGACTGTTCACAAGTCAAAACTTATCGCATCACTACTTGTACTTTATGCATCAATACATGTACACGTAAGTAGGGTGTTCATGGTTCAATCTAAAAACGTAAAACTTTTCAAACTGGTCATTAGTTTCGTTTTGTAGTTTAGTTTTTAGAATTTTTTTGGTTGGTTGTTTTAGGGGCTTTCAAACAGTTTTGAACAGTTTGATTTACGGTTTATATACGGAATGGGTTGGAAAAAATAAAACCGGACCGTAAGATTTTAGGCTATGTAACTTTGTATTATGGTTAGGTTTTGCTTAAAACTACAATACAAATATTTGGTCTTTAAAGGTTTCAACTTTTAACATTATTGCTTCTTTATTTTAATCATATATTATGAATTTTCTATTATAAAGGATAAATAATCCCAAATCATGAAACGAAACCAAAACCAAATCATTTGTAATGATTTGGTTTGGTTTGGACCGATTTTAATTTTAACGATTTGATTTTGATTTACAATCGTTAAAAATCATTACTAACGGTTTGACATACAGTTTAACTTAAACTCTATTAAAACTGAACCTTGAATACTCTATACGAATTAAAAAATATGACGAAAGGGTTCTTACCAGAGGAGCAGGACCCCTAACAACTTTGCCTTGGTTATTGTATTGAGAACCATGGCATGGGCACATGAACTTGTTCTCTGCCTTGTTCCATGGCACCACACACCCCAAATGGGTGCACACCGCGTTGATTCCGTATGTGGCTAGGGTTCTGTCATTCTCGACCACTAGGTATGTCGGGTCTCCCTACAAATTTCATGATCAAAATCATTTCCAAGCGTCAACGACCCGCCATATATTCAAAATATTATCAAACATTGTAAAATAAAAGTACCTTTAGACCTTGAGAAAGGGTCCGATCACCCGGTCCATGAGTCTTTAGCCATTCCTTTGCAATGATATCGTTTCCAAGTGCATCCTTAGCCGGGGTACCACCGCCCGAACCTCCTGAACTGTTTTACACATATCATGTAACAACAACAATAACAATAACTAAAATTAGTAAAAGAGAAGTAATTTTAATGAATATGGGGCACACATGATTCTAGAATACCATTTATGTGCATTTGCACTACATATAATGTTTACAAGATAAAAATGCTTACAAACTTGTAGTTTCTAGTAAGAACATTCATTGTATCGTCAACTACTATAAACATGTTATGCAATATGCATCAAAACAAGCATGTGAGAACATATAAATTTACGTGACATGAATGTAACTTATTCACGCTTTAGTTTTAATAGTCTTTTGATTAAACAGTAAGTCAAACTATTAGTAACAGTTTTTAATCTTGATAAACAAAAACCAGACAAAAATCTTGCTTGGAGTAAAAAAAACTCTTGGTTTGATCGATTTCATGATTCGAATTAAACATAAATCTTCTATTTAGGAATTATGTCCAAGTACATTTTAATAAACAAATTCTGTAAACTATTGTTTATTAGTGACAAATAGATTTTAATAATTCAAATTATAATCCATTAGCTGAGAATATTTAATAAGATTTTTAACTTTTAGTCTCACTTACAAGTATAATCACATTTTGCTAAACATCATAGCTAGAATTCCGTTAGTTCCACTCAAAACAATGATTATGAGGAAATAATGAAACATATATGATGATTTTAAGTGTATATAGAGTTTAAATGTATGACGTATATAGAGTATATATGATGATTTTACTAGTGAAATTATCATCGGCAGAGAAAGTGAAAGTGTTTTCAGACAGTGGGTAAACAGTGTCCCTTACACCATAAGGTTGAATGTTCAAATCTCACAGTGTAAATTATGGTGTGTTTAACTTAGAATATCAAACATTGTTATTCAAAAAAATAAAAACAAAAATAAAAGTTAGGAGTATGACTTATTATTAGTCGAATGGCATACTTTGATTATTAAAAAGCAAATTGGATTTTAAAAATTCAAACCATCACTTATTGCTTGTTGTTAATCTATACGAACAATTTGAACAAATAAGCTCATTTTTGTTACCCGTAACAATCTCAATAGCATAGTTATCATAGATTCATATTCGTTTCACTATGAGTGAAATCAAAATGCAAACTAAATGTAATTATCTGATTATTTTGCTAGTAGAATTGTCAATTTCATTATACTATCACAACTTCAACTAACAAAACTGAATTAAACACAATTCCTCAATCCACTCATTCGCTGATCCAATTTAGTAACAATTTGAAATGAGAATGAAAGTTAAACGAAGAGAAGAGATCGAACCCGGGTGGAACGAAGAAATAGGTGTACGGGAGCAGCATCCCGGTGGTCGGGAGACCAATGGCACCAAGCAAAAGCAAATTCATGAGCTTCCTCTTCTCCATATCGGGGACCCGATCCGCGGGGATGCTGGCCGCCTGACACGTCACCTTCATCCCCCTTTCCCGTCCCGCGGGCACGCTCTTGCCCGAGGGTTTCGCCACCAGCCCTTGGGCGGGCGAGAACAGCCCATTGTTGCCTGATCGCAACTGCCACAATTACATGAATTGGAATGAGATCAATTGAGAAACAATGAGTTATTAGTATATGAACATGTGAGTGGTGAGTTTGGGATCATATATACCTGAGAAGAAGTTGCAGGAGAGAGAGTGAAGGAAGCCATTGAAGAAGAAGATATGATGGGGATGAAGAGAGGTGATGTGAATGTGAATTTGAAGGTGTTGATTGTTGTGGATAATGTAATGGTGGATGGAGGAGGAGTGTAGTAACTCAACCACATATTCATCTTCCAAATATCATCTATTTTTTTTATTTTATTTTCCTTGATTTTTATTGAAAAAACAACACTCATGTAGTCATCTTAGTTTAAAGTTAACTCACACTTTAAATGTAGATTTAACTCTGCATCAACATTTATCATGAAACCTGATTTATCAACCACTTGTAAAAGAACATTTTTTACTATTTATTATATATTGATATTATATTGATGCTATGAATAACTATGATAATTTATTTATTATGGAATATACATGTGAAAGTTTCGTGGTGAAACTTACTGTTATTTTATTGGTTTGGTTACATTAGATAATTACGTATTGTTATTTTCACAGAACTTACTTATCTTAAATATATTCTAAACGGTTGAGTCTAAAATTTTTAGATTGATTGTCTTAATAACTTCTTTGGTTAAAACATATATGAATGGTAATTGGTAAGTGGTCGTGCACTTAGAATTTATTGAACTTATTGATTAGATATAAATATAAAATTAAAAAAGAACACCACCATTCATCACATCTCATACGTGTTAAACTAAAAACACAAATTTTGCATCTTAGTAAATCTATAATCTTAAAGCATCAATGAATTCCCATGAAATCTAAACCAATTACCTATTTACAAATCAACGTAGAAACACAAATATTTTGACTTTTATACCGAAGTTGATAAGAAATGCTATTATAGTTGTTTGCCATTTACTGCTGTTAAAAAAATGCTATTTTTAGCTTTACAATTATAGTTGTTAGGATTCAGATGGTTCTGATCATAGTATAAATTCACATATAATTACATTCTATTTGAGGGCATCCAAAAAACATCTTTTCACAAGATACATTTTTATCACCATCCATAATGGGATCATTGCCAGTTTGAATGGCAATGAGTTCTTATTTCGCCACTATGAATGGCGACGAGTTCTAAAAGATTGCCTTCACAATGGCGATAACCCTATTGTCAATGAAATCAAATCATCCCCCCTTACGATGATTTTTTTTTATTTAGATACCCTCAAAGAGAAAAGTTTCCAAATATTATTCAACTTTCCATGAATGTAGGGATCCATCAATCACAGATGCAGGTTTAGAAAAGCAAGAAAGGGGGTAAAGTAAGCTCTTTGGAATTATAGACCGTTTAAACCACCATTACAGAACAAACCATAAGTTGCCATGATCGAAAAGTTAAAAACCAGCCCCCCGCCCCCAACCCAACCCAGAAAAGGTATAAAAACACCCTTTCCTCTTTCGTTTCCTCTATCGAATACAGACAACTCCCAGGTAAGCAAGAAAGATCCAGGACAAACAGTGAAGTCGAATAGTTTGACTGAAACCGTCTTTTCGATAAAATTGACTCAGCTTTGAATCCTCTCGTAAAAGTAAAGGTATGCCATGTCTTTTGGAGGGTCTTTAGAAACACCCACCTTGTCGTCATTGAATATCACCCACCTTCCTTCTTTGTAGATGTGTGCAACATAGTGCCCGCACTGGGTTGAGGTGCCAATGTGGCTCACCAGCCCGATTAGTCGATATTCTGCAATTACCAATATTAATACATTAATATTGTGTCATCTGATCTTCCCATATACGCTAAAAGTATGCAAGATGAAATAGTGAGAAACTAACTTCCATCCCCGTCAGGTAATGTGGTATCCACGGTAGTTCCACTACTTGGTGTAGCATCCATATCAGACGGTCCAGATGCAGCACTGGGATTAAAAATCCAGTCTGTTGCTTTCTCAATGTCACCACCCTGTAGTAAACAAACAATCACACAAATCAACTTTTTTTACATAAAAAATACAATAAAAAAGGAAAATAAAAGAAAAAATCATTTTCATTACCGAAGCCTTTAATGCCTTTCGTGCGACTTCTTCTTCAAATCCAAACGATACCAGTGTAGCAACTTTTGATGGATCGACTTCATTGTTTTTAGCCTCTTTATGAATGGGAGCATCAATGTCTTAGTTAAAAAGTTGGAAAAAAAATGGTGTTAGAATTCAAAACTGTTGTTCAATCTTAACAGGAGTACACCAACTGTACTTTGTCAGAAATCAGAATATCAAACCTGGATCATCCATGTGAGAAAGTAACCAGTTCATTGCCTCTTCAACCCCAGCATTTGAGGTGTTAATTGCAGCTTTTTGACAATGAAGATGGTTGAACCCCATTGAAGCAAGTTGAGAAACAATATCTTCATTAGGCAAAACCTTTGCCGACTCTTCCTCACTTCCAGGGGCTACATGGTACAATAAAGTGGTAGTGAGTGCTACAAATTAAATGAATTAAACAAACATTGTATATTGTATGGTAGTATTCCACACCATCTTCAGGTAACAACTCTTCACCAGGCTGAAGACCTTTGCTCCGCATGAGGCTAATGTCTATGACGTCATCAGCATCTACGTAAACGTCTACAATCAAACCAAAATGTCAACACAAGTTTATAAAAAATAGAACAAATCATATAGGGAAAAGGTGTGTGTGTGTGTACCAAGCTTCTTCGGCACCCAACCAGCTTCCATAACAAATTTCCGCATATGCAACACCAAATAATCAGGGAATGTAGTCAGACCTGCAGTCCTATTGGGAGGCCAAAGAGCAAATACTTAATAAAGCAAGACACACATAAAAAAAATATCAGTCAGCAAAAAACATGAGTCTAAACAAGATGTGGCAAGCTGGGCAGGTAGTGTTGACAGGAAACACTTTTTATCCAAATTTTGTTTAACTTCTAATAAAATGAGTGTATCAAATATCATTACAAACAAAAACTATATTATCTGTTAAATAGTCTAAATTTGATTTGAAAAACTAAGTTGGGAGGTTTTATGGATTAAAAGTGCACTGGTGATTCTCAAGACAATTTACCAGTTCCCTTTTTAGCAACTTTTTACTGGTAACAGATTAGAAAAAACAACACAAATCACTTAATTCACTCGTGAATGAGTTGAAATTGCCACCTCTGGTCCATATCTCAAAATAATTCACACATAATGAAACGGAAAATGTAGCAGAAAACAGATAATATACTTGATTGCAGTTGTCCTAGCTTTTAATGCAGTACTATAAAAGCCCTGCACCTCCTCCGGATGAGAAAAGCTTTCTAAGCAGGCACTTAACGGCACCCTGGGGCGTACAATTTCATCTGAAGAGCTGATACCAGTAAAATAATATTTCCATTAATTAACTAATTTAAGAAATGATTTATCCCATCAAGAAACAAACGACTATATTAAAGTTATATCAGACATTCAGTCTTACATTTCCTTTCCCTCTGCCTCTTTCTGTGCCTTCAATTTTTGAAACTCTTCTAGTTCCTCTGAAATATAAATGGCAAATAAAATAATATAAGAATGACTACCAGACAATGAGGTAAGAACTTCAAAGCTGAAAGAGATGAACTCACTTTTGTTAGTAGCCTTCTCTAGGGGAATATTTAAGGAAAGAATGTAATCATTTCTTTTATTGTAAGCAACCTTCCCAGAAGGACACTGAAGGCGTTCTTCAATACCAAACTTGAAACTCCTTGCAGGATCCGCTTCAGGATAACCAGCATTAACTCGTTCAACTTGATCAATGAAATGTAGAAAAAATTCAAGTGCATCCTACATATTAATTTAGTTTCAGACATCTACATATATAAACGCTAATAGAGAATATGAAGCAAATAAAACACAATACATTGTAGAATATTTAAAGTACCTGCTGGCGCATGGTTGAAAACTCAGGATGACTAGCTGCAATAACCGCTTTGAACATTCGGGGACGAATGCCTTCTTGTTTCTAGAAAAAGTAGCAGAAAAGGTAATCTGTTAGCAGATACAAAATTGCAAAAGATGCAACGCACCAGCACACATAATAAATGTATATAAACTAGTATTAAGCCCTCCGCGTTGCGGCAGGGGGCGTAAAAACCGTGACAAATAACAACAATGTCACACTACCGTCAGCAACCATCAACACCGAAACAACTTGTATTAAAAAAAGAAATAAAAACCAAATGTATAAAAACCAAACGAAATGTAGACATATAAACGTTGAATCACGTACGTGAAATGTAAACCATTATAAACAATAACTTAGTTTATCTAGGACCTGCGCGTTGTGACGCGCCGTTAAATGGGAAAAAATAAACGTAAACGTTAAACCACATGCTCACGTTGCAGTATGTTAACTCGTAAAATTTAGACCGAAACGTAAAACGGAGAATTTGTAAAATATGAAAAGTATAGGGGACAAAATTAAAAATAAAATATCATAGGGGTTAAATTGTAAAGATGTAAAAGTATTAGGGTGAAAAGTAAAAAAAGGTTAAAGACAAAAAAAAAAAAGTAAGTACAACCCATAAAGCTTAAGGTACAAACATTGATGCATACAAAGTTGGTAATTAGTATTATATATAATGTATACCGCACAAGAAATATAAACAAAGTTGAAATGATTTCACCATGAAATCTAATTTCATTGACAGACTAGAAAACACACAAGACAGCAAAAAGAGATTCATTCAATCACAAAACTTACAGCACTTGGAGATGAATCCACAGTTTTTGCCACATCATCATTCTGAAGAGCACATACATGATATGGTCAAATTGCAATAAGAGACTAGAAATGCAACAAAGATAAGTTACAATCCTAAACATACCTGCACTGCTGGAACAGAATATTTACCAGAAAGAAGACCATAAGCAAGTTTGGTTCTGCCAAACAAATTTATAAAAAAAAAGTGTTATTAAGAATAAATCTCATTAATAATGTGTCAACAAAGAGTCCATGTATGTAGAAGTGAATACTCCTTTCTTTTTCACTTGTATTTTAGAATATTTATTAAATAGTTACTTGTTAGCAGTCTACTTATGAAATAACTTACAATTGTGTATTCAGGTCTACAGTTGGATCAGCAGGAGCAATATCAAAAGCCGTTTTCAAACTTTGGTTCTTGTAGTATCTGGCAAAGGTGAAAAAGATGACATGAAACATGTAGAAACTGAATAATCATAAAGCTCATCAAAAAGCAATAGTATGCAGACCTTGAGCAAAAGGAACGAGTTGAGAAGATAACTTGCATAGTTGCAGCCAAATAACAACTGCAAGAGACAATGTAACCACAAGAAGTTGGTGCAAATGACCTTTATTATTTTAAAAAATATTTCATCAGAAATTACCTGTTACCAAGATTAGTAAGTCCTGTATACCCAGGCCCAAAAAGTGGTTCAACTTCTTGTCCGCTTTCTTGAATCCGGTTCCAATCAAAATTGGTGTTCTGGTCAAGTTCCTTTTCAGCAGTTGTCATTTCTGTCTGAGTTTTATGAAGTCGTATATCAGTGCCGTTATTTGAATATCCAACTAATGTTTATGAATTATGAATACATACAACTACCGAAACCTTAACACTCAATTTCTACTTTAAATAATGTTTTTCTAGCATGAAGAAAGAAAAAACTGAAATGCCAAGAAAATCGCATGCCAATACATCTTTTGTGTTTTTGCTGCAACTTTTCAACATAAGCAGACTTATAATTTGTAATAAATGCCACTTTTACTTGAAAATTTCAGAGATGTCTCACAGGCTATGACTAAGCAATCCAACTCATTTCCCTCGAACAAGATCATATATTCTATAAGAATTAGTTCACTAGATACAATACAGATATATACAAAAGTCAAAGATATATACCATATTATATACAACTACTATCAGATGCTTACCTTTTGCAAGGAGGAAAAATCAATACCAAAAAATGCCAGATGCTCCGCCAGAAGAGGATCAGTCACACTTTCATCCTCGGGATATGAAAAAACATCTGAGCTGCCAAAATATGGAACTCATAATTATATTTGAAGAAACAATAACCTTAGAAATAATTGTATGCGACGTACAATCGCCAGTGAGCATAATGACTTAGCAATCTACTTAAACAAGGTGGCATTACCTGCTCCTTCCAGATCAGAAGTTATTGTCCCAAGCTTTACAGCAAGAGGATAATGAGTTTCGTTGTAATGTTCAATTGCATGGTTATTACCACCACTGCCATCCCAGAGTTTCCGCCCGCACAGGATCATTCCATCAGTTAAATTCAACCATAGATTATCAGTCTTGTCACACTTGGCACATTTCCATCCAGATGGCGGAACTTTGACGCCATTATCTATCTGTTTCAAGGTCAATGCATGTTCACTAATTTGCTTTTTATCCGCTGTCCATGATGCAACTTGCTCCTTCCGCTCAGCACCCTCGGCTATTAAAATTGCATCAACTGCCAACCTTACCTGTACAATACAAGAATTAGCCTTTTAAGTTAACAAGATCATAGAACTCTAATATTTCAAGTAATAACAAGTAAAAATACCTTCTCAGGCAACGCCACCGATGGAAATGGAAAAGATGTATAATCTGGTAACATTACTATACTGTAAGTTTCATCATATTCGAGTTCTTGGTTATCAAATCCTCCATCAACGCCTACAAAAAAAAGCCATATAAATACAATCAGTCATGCCAGTTCAATTTCCGTAAGGTTCATTAATGAATATAGGCTCCGTAACTTCCGTTACAAAAGAAAATTGACAATAGATATTTACCTATAGCCAACAGAGTAGGTTTCTTCAAAGGTCTGTCTTCAGGAATCGGCTTCTTCGTTTGTTTAATATGCAAATAAACCGGGTTACCAGTTTTTTCAAAATTCCAACCAACATAATCTTTCCCAAATGCAAGAAATGTGTTCATGTCCACAAACAATCCACCTTCAGATTTCTGAAGCAACATATACACATGTTAAAAATATCTGAAATTCAAGTACTGAAATACACATACACCACGCAGCACAACAGATTTTAAATCAAGAAATACTATAAATGGGATACATATTACTTTAAATGCACTATATCTTCAAAAATCAACAAAAAGAGTAATGAAGTTTCATAAAACATCATCATGCACATATGCAAGAGAACTACACCATCATACTAAACCCTATAGTTGCAAACTAACCAAAACTGACCTTCATTTTACTTATATTGGCAAAAACTCACAGTTATCTACTTCCACAAGCCATATCTCACACAGAAAAACTACAAAATAGATACAGAAAACTTAAACAGAGTATCCAACACACATAAAAACGCTCTGAGTGGATGCAAATGCCCAAGAACTATAATTACTTGCATTTGTAAACTCATAGTTCGCATCAAAATCAAATCAAATCATGAAATGAACGAAGAGCAATCACTACGCACATAAACAACACATGCACACCATCATTCCAACATCTATTACCATCAAACAACTCAGATTCCCACACTCTACCCTAACAAACATCACACTAAACCCTAATTTATCCACCTTTCATAAACCTCGTATCTCAAACACAAACAAAAGCTATATAACCAGAACAACTCACCGGAGTATCGAAACTGATGCAGCATTCCTGCTTGTAAATGCGATTCGTAGGCTCCGGAATCCGAACCCTTGAGAGATTCGCTCGAAGAAGCTCCATTTCCATTGATTTCTTCCGACTGATGAAATCGTAACGCTTTGATGGATGTTGTGATGAATTGATCGGAGGTTGAAGATGATTATTATGTGTTTTTTCGTTGCCCTAATTATGATTTGAAAGTTGCTTTGTGACGGAGGTGAGACCTGTGTGTGTTGTGTTTTCTTGTAGAGGAGTCCTCTTTGTTCGATTCTACACGCAAATAATATTATTTGATACAATATAGACCCTTGTAATTTGGGCTCTTGTTCAATTTGCATCTTGTTCTTTTGGTGATATAGAGAAGGTGAAAACAGAAAACCATGATATTTTTTTTTCTTTTTTTTGTAAGATCTTACTAAATATGATTATGATGATATTTACTACTCTTTCATATCGGCTATTTTTAAACATTTGAATAACTGTTTTTGACATTACTTTATATTTTTATAAGGGTGGTTTTATTTGGACACCCCCAAATTTTAAATCAACACCCGTGGACCCTATACGTCGCGTATGGGTCCATACGCCGCGTATAGGGTCGATTGACAGGAGAGTCAACATACTCTACATGACGCGTATGGACTCATACGCAGCGTATAGGGTATTCTCTAACAAGACCAGAGCAGACTCGTGTCAGACTCTTGTCGGGTGGCTACACGCCGCGTATGGGTCCATACACGGCGTATAACTTTCCCAATTTTTTTATGCAAAATTTCTATGTATGGTGAAGAACCTATACGCCGCGTATGGACCCATACGCGGCGTATAGGTTGGAATGTTTTTTATATATTATTGTGCGTATAAAAATTTTTGTCGGCTTTATTTTGCACGTTAAGGTTAACACTTTGCGTATAAGTTATATTTTGTAACATAGTAATCGACAATTTTAAATCTTAATTAACCAATAAAACATATAAAACAAAACAAACATTTAATGATAATATAAATAAACAACGAAGTTTTTTAAATACATAACAAAATAAAAGTACAATTAATAATATAAAAAACTACGATGAATCTGGGTAATGTCGAGGCGGTGGCAAGTCTGGAGGATCAATACCAGCAGCACGGGCTCGTGCAATCTCAAGCTGAACGTGCCAATCCATAAGATCCTCAACTCGATCGAGGCGACGCCCCTGATCCCGTAATCTGGTAGTAATCTCCTGCATAAATGTCTCCATACGTGCAAGCACCCTCACATCTCTATAAATATGTCGAGGGAACTGTGGCTGAGGTGGCGACTGATGTGTTGGCGGCTGGTCATGTGGCGGCTGATCATGCGGAATATGCTCCTGTTGCTGATGCGGATCGTCATCCCCGACCTGCTGAACAGCTGCCGAATGCCAGATCTCACCGGGTCGAAGAGACAACCATATGCCACCCGGAAACTAGCATATAATACGCATGCCGAATAACGTACGACGATCTAATCTCTCCGGCTCGATCGGAGGAGATACGTCAGCAACATGGCGAGGAAGATAAGAAAGACAACGTGCAATCATCGTAATGTACGCGCCGCCATACACCGCTCCTCGCTCCTGGCGATGATAATACGAAGCGTAATACTCCCCCAAACATCTCGCCAGGTTGCACCTGGTCCCCGTAAGCAAACAATATAAGTAAAATAAGTCGGGAATGGTACACCACTCCCGACTCTTGCCACGTCCCGTGATGGATGTGGCGATCATGCGATGCAAATAACGAATGAGAGGATCTCTAATGCCAGTGACCCTGCCCTTAGTCCTCTGAAACGGACCTCCGGCAATCTGAGGCCACCAATCTCTCAATCGTGTCTCCTCAATCTCAGTAATTCCCTTGGTAAATAGAGGGGTAACGGTCTCCGGCTCATAATAAAGTCCCGAGAAAACCGCAAACTGCTCAATGGACATCTGATGAGATCGTCCACATAGCATAAACGAAATCTCAGATCGCTCATCGTCCTCTACCATCTCATCAGGACGAATATAAATAAAGGTGGATAAAAACTCCACCGTCAGCTCTCGGTAAGAAGGTAAGAACGCCAACTCAAATAAACGACTCCATGGCGTATTATCTCCGATAATACCAGCGAGTCTATCGCGCTCTCCAAGCTCGGCCATCACCTCCCAATCCACTGCCTTTTGATGACCGATCTTCATACGAATGAATTTTGAGCACTTTGCATGCTCAATAGACCCGAGCTCAAACTGTAGCCATGGATGATTGGCAATAACATCAACGTCAGCCTCAATCTCAGAATCGGAAGACATATCTGCATAAGAAAACGAAAAATTTTAAGACCTGCGTATAGAGCCTATACGCCGCGTATAGGCCTATACGCCGCGTATAGAACCCCACGTATGGGGTTGTGTGCCTCGTATAGGCCCCTATACGCCGCGTATAGACCTATACGCCGCGTATAGGACCCCACGTATGGGGTTGTGTGTCGCGTATAGGACCCCCTTATGATCATCTTCAAACTTTGAACTATACGCTGCGTATAGCCCTATACGCCGCGTATAGTTCATAAACCAGTTTTCAAATCCACGTTTTTAACGCATAAAACACCACTTTAACGTTTAAATTAGCGTACGATTAACATAATAAAGGTATAAGAACAATAATACATACCTGAACTAGTGAATGTAGAGAAATCGACGAAGAATACGTGTAGTATCGATCTATACGAGAGAGTTTTTTTGGTTTGAAAAAGTTTGGTAGGGTCAAAAGTGAAGAGATGTCCCTTTATTGGGTGCGTGAAGCTATACGCCGCGTATGGGTCTATACGCGGCGTATAGCTTTCTTTTTTATTTATTTTTATTTTTTTAATTTTTTTAATTTTTTTTTTGAATTTTTAAAGTATGTGTAGGTTGAACAATAATATCAACGTCAGAATTCAAATATAATACAATACGTAATAAAATATAATACAAACGTATTAAATTAAAATAAATTTATATAAGCTGGGGGATCTCGGTTAACTTCTATTATTGTGTTGTATTCCGAGATACGACTCCTATACATAATCTCCCATTCTGCAGCACGTACGTTTCGGTTAAGAATCCAAAGATTACTTAATGTAGGCATCAGATAATCTCCATCTAATTTAACGTGGACGAAATGATTATTGTTGACATGAACAATCGAAACGACATGATGAGGCATCATACTGTTGGGACCAGCCCATAAGGGGAAAAATGTTTGACAACCGTTATTGCTTAATAGATGAAGAATAACACCAAACCTTTGAGCAATTACTATTCTCGTATACGGCATTATCATCCAATGTTCTTCTGGCGCAGGTTCCACACGTTGCCAATCTATTGTGTGACGCAATTCATTATACTGTCCGGCGTACAAAGTATCGAAAACTTCTCTGTAATTCAATTCATATGTGTCCAACTCCTCTAAAAGTTGTTGACGCACATACATCCACTTATTTTCATTAAACCCCAACCCTAAAGCTATAGATCGAAAACCACAATTACCATCGGGTCGAACATCTCGTATACGTGAAATATACTGATGAAAAATTGAAGGAATCCAATTTTTTAACCTGTTTATATTGTGTAATTGCTGATCTCCGACAATCGATGAAAAGTCATTAGTACTTTGTGACACCTTAGAAGATGTGGAACGACTACGTTGTATGACGGGCTTCTGAGACTTTACTGCTGAAGTTGTTCTTCCGGTAAATGAGCTATGTCTTGGTATGTCACACGTACTATGTTGAGTGTCTAGCTTTTGCTGTTGAACCTTTAACGTTGGACGGCCGCGAATATCTGTTTGAATAACAGGCGGTTTTTTGTTATTTTTCTATGGATACACAATTTTTTTTATTTTTTCCACCAAACTAAATTTTACAGGGGCGGGTTGTGTCATTATTTGTTGTTTCACGCATTCCATCTCTTCTTCAACATCGACTTCTTCATGCTCCATAAATGATGGTTTAATTTTATCAAGCTTCGTCCAAAATACGTCAATTGCATCCAATGGAATTTTAGTGCCTGCATTATAAATTATAAATTAATATAAAATTATTACTGTAACAGAAAAATGATAAATATGGAACGACTATTACCATAATGTTCATATTTTTCCAGCCGACAAGCACAAGGCAACCCACAACTAGTGAAAAGTTGACAACCACACGTTGCATTTGCTGAGCGCATCACATGCAATTTAGTGTTTTCGGCAACTAATAAATCAAGAGCTTTGTGTGACACTTTGCCTCGTAGGTAATCAAACAACGGGAGATTATGATGATTCATAATTTTAATTTTGCTTGTCTCAAAGCTTTCTTTTAAATTTACCTCTTGTGTGTTTACCAATTGATCTACAAATTCCACAAGTCTATCCAGTGAGCTATTTGTTGATTTAAGATATCTTTTTAAATTTGCATGTTGACTCTCGACTCTGTTTGTTGTGTGTTGGCCAAAATTGCGGTTTGAGTTAGTCCAGGCTGATACAAACATTTTCTTGTAACTCTCTAACCAGTTTTTGTTTATATATGACAATACTTCTGAAAATATATTAAAACAAAATTAAATTAAGTGTTATATTTAACAGTATTGTATGTATGTATGTAATGAAAAACTTACTTTCTCGCTTCGCTTCAACTAGTCGTTCGTAAAGAAGGTTATAGTTATACTCGTAAATCTCCTGCGTGGGAGACTCACACAAACGTGCCCATGCATATTTAAACTTTCGCCAGTCCTCTTTCGTAAAACTTGCTTTACAGTGTTTCGCGATATTTTCATTAATATGCCACCTGCATAAATACTTTGAAGCATTCGGAAATACTTTAACACATGCGTTCATTAAAGCAAGATCTCTGTCTGTTATTATGACTCGCGGCTCCATACACTTGTCTTTTATGACGGAAATTAAATAAATAGGTAATTAAAACAATTTTTAATTAATACATTCACCTTTTATATAAACCTAAATACTTGTCATAAGGCAAGGCAAATAAAAAAAGGACCAAATATGAAAACAAAAATTTTTTTGTGGCTAAAACACAAAAGCTAAAACTTCCTTGTAGCTAAGAGTTTTAAGTTATATAGATATATAATATTACATCCGTAGTCATTCAAGTTTGTGACTTGTTGAGTTGGTTTCTTGCCTTGTCGACCTCTGTGTAGTTGTAATAACGAGTGGCGTCAAGAATCAGTTTTGGCAGATTAATAGGATATGTGTTTTGAGTTTTTTCCTCTAGAAGATAATGAATGATTATAGATGAATATAAAAGAAAACAAAAAGATATATTATCACCTTTGTTTTAAAGAAGCGGGATATAAATTTTAATTGTTTTCTCTAAAATTATTATAATTGAACATATACATACGTATCGGAGAAAAATTGCAAATGTTATGATTTTTCTTTCTATAGCCAAAGTTATTAGACTATCCAAACATATTATATTATATTAACTTTAATTGCAAGTACGTTACGTGAGAGGATAGTATTGTCGCTAAGAAACTATTCTCAATGGTGTTCTATGGCGTCGGTCGCAACGGATTCGCGAATCTAACAACAAAAATTATAAAGCACTATTCGGCTTTCGGTCACATTTTAGTGTTTTACTACCTTGGTTTGTTGTTTGTTTTATTGTTTCGAATAAGTTTGTTTGGTCGGGATTAATTTCAAACATTCATTGTTATTGTGAATTCTATCTTCGTAAATCTTTCGAGTATCTTTTGAATGATGATAGGGTTTACGGTTTAGTTACACTATAATGTCATAATTACATGACTTATCCGGTGGCTTTAATTTTCAGATTCATTTTTAAAGTTGAATTGGAGGTTTTTGTAAGTTTTGGCATAGTGTTAATGCTTAGAAAATGATACTTTTGTATGGTGACCAAATTGTTCTTTTTTGTTTGAATTGCTTAAAATGTGAAAAATATCTAAGATTAAGGTATGTGTTTTAGAATGTATATCCATTTAGTTTGATGTTCGTTATAATATTAACCAATAAAATTCTTTCCATCCGTTTGCAAGTAAATGAGTTTAAATTGTCAACTTTAATCAGTATTATAATTATGATTAGTAAATGTTTGTTACATCGGTTTGGTTACACTAATGTGAAACTATAAACTTAAATGAAGGAAAAACACTCCTTTTTTGTAACTATCATATTAACATCTTTGTTTTATAAGTATCAAAATAGTTTTTCTTTTGTTTAGATCCGTAGCGAAGCATGGTAC
Source organism: Flaveria ramosissima (assembly GCA_025215565.1). Taxonomy (NCBI): domain Eukaryota; kingdom Viridiplantae; phylum Streptophyta; class Magnoliopsida; order Asterales; family Asteraceae; genus Flaveria; species Flaveria ramosissima. Next base: position 61,176,552 of record CM046030.1, read on the forward strand.
ACTTACTAGTTTTGATAATAAGAGTATCAACATAGAATTGATAAATTATATTATAATATGTATTATTCGTTTTGGTCGGCGGCTACAGTGCCACCGTACCAACAGCTGAGCCTAAGGTGTAACTTCCAAAAGTACAAGGCCATGGTCCCCATATAGGTACAAGTG